>OX337246.1:29781910-30181939 GCA_946965025.1 Blera fallax
AAGCTCCCTAGACTAAGAATGGCGAAAGTACTTCTCAGAAATTATAACCGGAAAGGAAGTAAGATCTGTACAAGCATCAGCAAGAACCGTCTGCGCATCCTTACAGGCTTCCTAATGGGTCACTGTAGACTTAAGAAGCACCTCAGGTAATTGGGTATCAAGCAAAGTGGAGACTGCGGTGATGTTGAGGAAACCCCCGGGCACCTTCTAAAGGAATGTGGAGCACTGATCCACTAAAAAAGAAAACATTTTAAATTAAATTACATTTTTTGAATAAGCCACATGGACCATATAGAATGACACTGCAACAAGGAGTTAAGAAAATCTAGGTTCGTCAATCTATAATAAATTTTATACCAAATGTTTATTCAACGTTAGATTTAACAGCAAGCTTTCTTAGATGTTCTAGTGACTCGCGAGCTGTCTTTTTATTGCCTTACCTTCAGTGAACGAGGCTACTAATTCGTCACATATTAAAGGAGTGGGAATGCGAAAGAATAACTCTTCGAAATGATGGTCAGCGCTATCAAATATAAGGTTTTGACCGCACACCAATCTGGTGTCATCTTAAACTATGCTCCGAATGAACACTTTTTTTGCAGACTACTCTAAGCCTTACATGCAGAATATATGGATATCATACCTTGTTGCCAAAAAATCGCACGTACTCAAACCTATTCCCAAAGTAGGTACGAAATATTTGTCAGAACACTACGGCCTAACAGCATTGCTTCCATCCAATCTTAAGTCATGGAAAAAGCCATCAATGCTGAAACAATAAAATACGTCCAAATGCATCCTGATGGCCTACCGACATCTCAGCATCGTTTGGCCAATCCACAAGAAAGGAGACCCCTCCACTGCGCCAATTACGGTGACGTCAGTCTCCTCAACATAGCGTATGAATGCCTGAAACCTTTCGTCAACAACCTGACTGGACCCTATCAGTGAGGTTTCAGGGCAGGAAAGGACTCTGTCAAAAGCGGATGAAGATATCCGTTGTTTCGAAAGATATTCGGTCTCGTTTGCATTGACAGACATTGGAGGAGAAGATTCAACGATGAAATTCACGAGCTGTACAGCGACATCGACCTAGTCAAATAACTACGCGCTTGATATAGGTAGGACATCCAGAGCGAATCGACACCAATGCTCCGGTCCTGTGAGTCTAACCCGCAGTAGAGGACGACCTCTCATAAGGTGCAGCGCACACGTAGAAGGGGACCTCAACCAACTTGGAGTGCGCAACTGGAGGCAGTTAGCTAAGGACCGGGCTAACTGGAGAGCCTTGTTGCTTGAGACCCAGATCCATCCCGAACTATAGCGTCACCTAAGTACGTAACTAAGCTACAACCAAAGATTCATTTCATCCACCACACCACAAACCCTCGCCATAGAACAACACCCTCCTTTTAAAAAAAAAAACCTTACTAAGCACCGCACACTACCGAACTAAGTAAGCCCTCGTCCATAAAATCCCCTTGCCTTTTTCTATTTTCTCACAAGTTTAGAGTAAAACTGCGGGATGCAATTATTCTGGGAATCGGGAAAACATGGTCCATCGTGTATGGCTAGGCTTACATCTTTCCTCACGGTATCTGTGTTGCCTAGACTGCGTGGACTGCATAGAGAATGCCACACTTTAATGTCCAAGGTTTCTCGGAGAAATGGAAGCACTGAAAAGAAAGCTCGGAGAGTCACTAACCTCTGAAAAGCATTGTATGTTGCAGTTACTGAGAGCGCGATACGCTTCGTTCTAAGAACGTTGGAAAGACGAAGAAGTAATAACATGGTTTATACGAGGAATGCAGAGCATGAATATGAAAACTGGCGCCAGCCGAAAAAACTCGTATGCTCAAGACCCTTTGCGACGAAATCCTTGACCGCACCCCACGAAAAACTGAGCTACGTTAGGTGAGGTTTGGTTGAAGTGGCTGCCAGCTGGAGTCGCTAACACACTAAGACCAATGAAAGGTCCATTGGGATACCACGTGGATCATGGGAGAAAGTTTCTCTCTACCTACTCGTTATACCATTTTGAGATTCTTATGAAGCGAAAGAGGCTCTTAATGTCAATATTCATCATGTCGCCTGTATCCTTATAAAAGGGGGCTCCTAAGTGAAGCTTCCTTCTACCGGAGAGAGCTGGGCAGAAACGAAGAAGGTGGGGAATAGTTTCGTCCTCCTCTTCATCCATGCAGCTTCTACAAAAGTCGTTCACAAAGGAGCCTAGCCTTGTAGCATGCTTGCCTATAAGACAGTGTCCAGTGATGACACCTATTGTGGTGCCGATATGCAATCTATTGGAAGAAATCAAATTCTTAGAGCGTTTTAGATCCAGCTTCGGCCAAATCTGTTTTGTCGCTAGACATGGTGATCTACTTGCCCACCTAAGATTTGTACTCTCGACAGCCTCCAGCTTAAGTTTAAGATCACGAGTAGCTATTGGTATACCTAAGGTGCATTTGACCGGCTATTTGGGTATATAAAGCCAGTTTTTCAGTAAAGGACTTTCATCTCCCAATGAAAAAAAAGAAACCCAACCGGCTATAGAGCCCGGTACAGATCTAGTACGAATATGAATAGGTATTATGTTAAGAAAGTGTCCTTTAATAAAGGATTTCAACAGCTCAACGTATAGAAAAAGGATCTATGGACTATGGCAACAGCCTTGGATGAAACATTTTCTTTAGAACAGATAAAATCAAATTGTATTGTGTGATGCTGCGTGTGCTAATAGCTTTGCAGTAAACGGTAGAAGCACCTATAATTTTCATCCACTTTTTCAAAATCTACATATGTACATACATATGTATGTATATCAGCGAACAAATGAAGTTAATACAAAACTTGACCTTGTTGGAGATGCGACTATAAATATCCACTCATTAAAGGAAGATCTGCACAAAATCTTGAAGTGTGCAAAAACAAACTCGATACATATCAATGTAAAAAAATCCGAATGCACTACTTCTTTTAAGAAACAATCCGTCCAATGAGATCCGTGAGGACATGCTTCCTTTTGGTATCACAGACAACTCTGGTGTTACATGGGCTTGATTACACAGCCAACATCAGCGCCCATGAAGTTGCGCACCCTGTTAACAGTGAAAGGATACCTTAAAGCACAAGATCTTCTCTTCGGAATCAGTCTACTGGACGGCATACGGACACGAAGAGTTTTGCTAAAATAAGATCTCATGCTAGCGTCCATCTTAGTATAACTGTTGGCGTATGGAAGTGTCATATGTTTTGACTATGGATACTACCACATCAGATGCCCCAAAAAAGTAAGTGGAATGCAGTACAATGCAATACTGACCGCTAGGGGGTCCATTTCTTTACATTCATCGTCACCAAAAATTCTTTTTGTTACACAAGTAAGCTTTGGTTTTCACTCCTGGGAAGTGATTTGTCCTCAAGTTAAACCCAACGGGCATATGCAGCCATCTTAAGGCTTTCCTCCAGCGATATAAGTCCGGCTCTCCTATAGGGATCATCCTATGCTGTCAAACTAATTTTATGTTAGAAGCCCTATCGAAGCAAACTTTTGGCTGACGTGTACCACCAAAACGTCTGGCCTAAACCACCTTTTCTGCGACGAAGAACTCTCTGATAGAATATTCCAGGCGGTAGCCTTGGAGCGATAGGTTAAGTTAGGTATGTGAGTTGGCGGGAAGAGAGCCCCCCGCCACACTCAGGTCAATGCTGACCCATTGTGATGCCCTTTGGGGGAAAGGATGTCCTTTGCCCATTGAAACCCGATACCGATTCTAATTTGCTCCGATAATTATTGATGCGAGTCCTTGCATACAAACCATCCTGTGGACCTGATCAATTTCATTATCTTGTCTGATGGCGTGCTGGAGAGTTCATCTAGGTCTTGGAAGAAGTAGCTCCCTAGGAACCTGTTCCTGCTGTGTTGGAGGCCAGGGCAGTGACATAGGAAGTGGGTTGTGTCCTCAAAAGCTCCCTCGTCACCGCAACCTCTGCAGAGTTTTTCTTCCGTCAGACGTAGTTTTTTTTCAAATGATACTGTAGAGAGTTATGCCCCGTGATAAGCCCAACGAGGATGGAAAGGGATTTCCTGTCTTCCCCTCACGGTTCTGCCTTTATCAAGGACGGCTATAGTTTCCTTGTGATTACACAGGTATCCATGGAGGTCCATCTGGTGTTCGCATCCTGTATGGCTATTTTCCCTACTTCAAGCTTAAGTGCGCAAGGCGGGATGTTCACGAGTGGTTCTGTTTGTCTTGAAACGGCTGCAGAACCCTCTCTTGCTAGTTCGTCAGCTTTCTCGTTACCTGGTATACCCTCATGTTCAGGGACTCAGCAGAGCGATACCTTGTGCTGTGTTCCAAGAACCTTAAGCTCTTCTCTACAGCACTTCACAAGTTTGATTTAATTTCTGTGGCAGTTATTGCTTTTATAGCTGCCTGGCTGTCAATAAAGAAGGTGATACCCTCTTGTGGTATTGCCCTTACGGCAGACTAAGGGGCGGCTGTTGTCACTGCTAAGACCTCCGCTTGGAAAACGCTGCTGTGGTCTGGGAGGCGTATTGATTTCGATATTCAGAGAATGTGCCTGACCCTACGCCAGTGTCCATTTTAGATCCGTCTGTATATATGGCAATGGATTGCGCATTTGGTATCAGACCTCTTAACCACTCCTCCATGCTATGATAGGCGCTTGAGAAAGGTTTTTTAAAGTCTAAGTATGGCGTGATGTCGTCCGTAATGGGTACATGGTCAATATACGTGTACCTTGGAGCGATACTTAGCACAATTTCGAAAGCACTTCGAAAAGGGCCATGACGTTTAACCATCGACTGTAACCTGACCACTCTGTCAAGGTGCGAGAATATAAATGATCAACCCTTGCACAATATATATCTAGAACTTTAAGAATTTGTAAGGATGTAATGAGTAAATGTAAATATTTTGTATTTTAATGAATATTTTGAAATCACGAAGTCACTTACCAATCAGAATGAATTTCCAAACATGCATCTGAATATCCAGTTTTGCTTCCATTCAAAATGGATTCTTTTAGGACGTGTTCATCACATAATTTCACAAGGAATCAACTGAAATTTTTTTTATCGGTATGGTTGAGGGTTTCTAGAATTTATTGCACTGTGCCTCGGGCAGGCTTATTTGTTTATGCGCTGCACTTTTGTTCATTTGCCCGGCAGGAAGTATTTCATTTAGTTTCTATATAAATGCACACGAGTGTTACACTGCAGGTAGAACATGATTGCCTGCTCTGGATGGAAGAAAATTGATTATGGTTTCGCTATGCGAACTACATTCACAGGCAGTCGAAGTAGAGTCCTGCGAGCCTCAGAAGAGAAAGGAAAATAAACGTTTTTTCCCCCAATAAAACTGGGAAAAATTTAATAAAAGCAACACAAGGATACCAGAATACCAGAATACCTAGGCGTACATAATTTTCATTTTGTTTACTTACAGTTACCCTCCACCCTGTAGCTGCATATAATAAGCAGAAAATGGCATCTGAGTGCATGCTACATTCTACTAACAACAAGGATAACGTTGAATATCCTTGCTGACATGAAATCAATTCACACGCGCTGTGGTTTAGTACGGCATAACATCACTAACCAAAGCAGAAGAATTGATTATCCAAATCGCATGCATGGATGTTGCAAGAAAGTTGAAATATCTGCACTCGGCATTCACAACGTGCACTCACAAATCAAGGACACGTCACACACATGTGTACACATACCCTGCCTGCAACCTCAACCATCAATTTGGTATGCTGCTGGTGACATTAGCGTTACTACTTCTTTTTTTTTGGGAGGCGGAGGGTACAGTCCTTTTTTTGATTCCTTTCGAATGCCAATTGAAAAGCGAAGACAATGGTGTGTGCAGAGGAGATGCAAACTCTAAAGTCCTTGTGCCAGACAGCATCGTAACTTTACTAGCCGATTCGATGGTTGGGTGGTGTTGAATTTTCCGCACCGCTAGCGAAAATTGGCTTCCACTTCAGTTCATCGGGTTTGTACATTGTGCTTGGAATACAAAATTTTCTCAAGGTATAGCTACTATGACTTTGCTGACATGCTTAGTTTGTGCATAGTTAAGATCGAACGTAGCAGCCATTGTTCAATGTTGAGCTTGGTGCAAGGACTATTAAACCACGAAACTTGCAGGAAGATATATTTTTTCTCCTTTTTGCTCTTTTTGTGGTTGGAGTTGACGGTGATTTTTTAATTAGTGGAAGGTTGCTGATAGTGTTTTCCCGGATATTATCGAACCATTAAGTCCGAAGTTAGCGAAGGGAAAGAATTGATGCGAAATGACGTTAAAAGTTCTGCGGGAGTTGCAACTCGCAAGTCTTTTCCTGGTTAATGTTACGTGCATTGAGGATTTTTCATTAAGATGATGGTCTTTGAGAGCAATCAAGGATGCAAGTGTGGATAGTAAAACTTAAAACAAAAATAGCGCTGTAAAGTTGCTCCAGAAGCAAATATACGAGTGTGCGGTTTGAATGCATTGAATGAAAGCTTCACTAGAACAACGGGGAAACGCTTTCCATTAAATACAATTCGGGTGACTTAACCCAACTCCGACACCTTTTTCAAGATAGTTTAGAAATCGGTTTGGCTTTCTGGTCATTGCCTATATTCATTGAAGTAGAGTCTCGTATCGAAGGGTGTCAGAGCCAGCTGTCCTTGTAATCGAAGGAGTGACTCCCATCTATCTACTCGCAGCAGAATGGAAGTACGTATACGAAAGAAAGGTGGAAAGTGAAGTCGAGTCGAGTCGGCTGATCAGAGATGTAGCTGAGTGGAACAAACGGAAACACGGTGAAGTCAACTACTACGTTACCCAGTTCTTCACCGGACACGGGTGTTTCAACGCTTTCCTCCACAAGATTGGCAAGGCCAACCTCCCAACCTGCCAGTACGGGGACTCCTATTTAGACGATGCCCAGCAGACGTTTTTCATCTGCAACAGGTGGTAGGCTCAATGCGGGGACCTCGAACGAAGCATCGGAGTCATCACCCCTGAAAACGTCGTCGAAAAGATGCTGACAAGCGACCAAAACTGGAGCAAAATTAGCCAGTTCACAGAAAATTTTCTCAGGACCAAAAAGGCAGAAGTAGAAAACAGAGCGTGACTCCAAGAGGATGTACGATAGACACAACCCTGAAGGAATGCGAAGAGCAGTCCCGGTGAAAGGACCAGAGACCAAAGGGAGGAGGAATTTAGTCAGTAGGAGTCTGACACACCAGGTAAGGTCAACGACAATGACCACCTGATGGTGCATGATGCATTCTTCACCTCCCTACAGGAAAAGAAAAGTAGAGTAGGGATAGTTTTTGAAAGAGTTAAAGATAGGTAACCGATAGGATTGGATCGATGAGATTCGATGACGGGATAGTCTGTACCGGAAATGAACTTGCTATCTATACCGACGGATCCAAAATAGACGTAGGACGTGATGCTGCTGCCTAGTGAGAGTCTCGAAATACCAACTCGTCCTTCGGACTAGAGGCCAAGTGCAGTATACTTATTTTGAGCCGAAGTTACTGCCAACATGCTGCGGACATGATTATCGAGGGAAATATCTCTAGAAAAACACGACCATTGAAGCATTGCAGTCAACATCGGTACGGGATATAAGCTCGTAAAACTGTGCATAAAAAGACTGAACGATATTCCAGTGGGCAACAAGGTAAACCTCTGTTGGGTACCGGGTCACATAGATACCCCGGGTATTATAAAACCGGATGAACTAGTCAGGGCGGGGTCACATCTAAGCGTCTTTCAGGTCCTTCCTGAGGCTAGCACATTGCTTAGCACTTCGAGCAGAAAGGTAGACATTGCGTCCATCCAGGAAGCTAACACGCGTTGTTACCGATTAGGTACATGTGCCATGGCCAAATCCTTATGGCCAGTCTATGACAAAAAGAGACCCGCAGATCTCATGAAACTCAGTCGCTGATCTCATGAAACTCTCATGCAGCACGGCTAGGACTACTTCACAACGACTTCTGTAGAACCCGCAGGGACGAAGAGGAAATAGAGTCCACTCGAAACGTTGAGCTCAACAAAGTCATAAGATTCATACAAACATATATCTGGGTACACAGCGGTAGTAAGACCAATACTCTGGTGGACTGCACTGGAAAAGGTCAGCTATCTGTCTGCCATAAGTACAATTCAGTGATCAGCTTGCGTCTGCGTTACCTTTACGATGCTAGACATGATTCCGCTAGATATTTATCGAAAGCTTTGCGACTAAAAGAATCATCACAGTGGACCAGTCTAAGACAGAGGATGGGGTTGGGGCAGGCATGTTCTCAGCACCCCTGGATATGCAAAAGTCTTTTAGACTACCAGAGCACTGTAGTGTATTCCAAGCGGAGGTTAAGGCTATTCGTGAAGGGGCTGAATGGCTGTTGATGAGATCGGTATCGAGCACGGAGATCGTCATCTACACCGACAGCCAGCCAGCTTTAAAGGCACTCGAATCACCAACAATAAGGACCAAATTGGTAAAGCAATGTCGCGTATCCTTAAATAGGATATCGAACTATTGCAATCTCACTCTGTGCTGGGTTCCTGGTCATCCGAATATTTCAGGTAACTGCAGAGCAGATGAATTAGCAAAACATGGCACAAAAAAAGAGCTCTCTTCTGCAGAAGGGGGGCTGCATCTACCCATAGGAACGGCAAGATACAAAATCTCTATAGCAGCAATGAATCAGGCCAATGAGAGATGGCGCAATCTTGATACGTGTCACCATGCGAGACAAACATGGCCACAATTAAACAAAAGGAAAACAACAGGCCTGCTACAGATCACCAGACCACGCATAAGTATCCTAGTTGGACTGTTTACTGGTCATTGCGTACTAGGCAGGCAAGCCATGAGGCTTGGAATTAAGGCCAATGATTTTTGTCGCAGCTGTATGGACGAAGAAGAGGAGTAATCCCATTTTCACTTTCTCTGCGGCTGCCCAGCACTATCCTCAGCTAGAAAGCAAACCCTCGGGAAACACTTCTTTGAGAAACTCTCAGATATTGCCAACTCGGATATCAACAACATCTGAAAATTAGTCCAAAAATCGAAATGGTTTCATGAGCAATGGAAATAACCGGCTCACGTGGCAACACAATGGACCTCAGTTGGTCTATGAGAATCCTTGCGATTACAGAGGATAGCCACCTAACCTTTATCTGGGTGGTTAAGTTCAGTCATCGATGATGAAATTTATGTCCTCAGGGACCTACTATTGGGCACAATGTACTCACCGTTGACAAGTTTTCTGTCAACTAGGCCCTCCACTTACCTAACCTTACCTTACCTCCTCATATGTATATTGGCACAACTAATAAGAAGTTGCCGAGACTAGTGCACGAAATTACTCTGGCTTAGCCACATCCCTGCTATACATGCATAAGACATGGATTCTTAGAATCATAAACAAGGTTTGGGTCACATTAGATAGCCGCAATCAACTTCACAGGTCCTTCAAGCCTTCAAAACAATCCCCTTTCACCTAAACTGTAGTACAAAAAAAGACACCAGTAAAAATCAAAAGGCAGCGGCAACCCACACAAAGAATCCCTTTTCAAATGGGCCCACATGAATAATTTGTCAGGATTTGGTACCATAAAATGTGCTCCGGGGATACCTAGATGAGTCTAAGAATTCTTGCTGTGATAAAAAATAATTTTCCAACAACAACTTCATTAATTTTCCAAGCCGCAAAGTGCCAAATCCTGTCAGTCTAAGAAAGACAAAAAAAAAGTGACAAACATTTGTCTAATCAATGACAGTTGACCTCAATTTGCCATAATACTCGTACACTGGCATATCATGCTCACTCAAGTGGATCAGGACACAAACTTTACTTAAATAAATTTATGTCGAAAACTTATTCGCATGCTGCCTCTTGACTAAGGACCAAAATCCTATGAAGGATTAATAACACCAATGACAAGGGTGCACTGTAGTGGATGAAGCCAGATCTAGGACACCATCATGTTGACGACAATCATAGAAAAACCGCGAGCATTAAATACTTGAACTATTTTTGTGGCCCAAATTCTGTACAACCACAAAAGGACATGCATTTTTCATCAACAAATATTTCAAACTCTATGGAAAAGTGGAAATTAATTTTATTTATTCAGCTGTGACTAATCGAGTCCTTATGCGCATGCAATGTAACCATGGCCACCAAGAAGCCAAAACCAATTACAGTTGTCCAGCTACAGTAGTCAAATAAATTACAAATTTCTAAAATGCTGACTTATTGATCAAAAACGGATTCCGATGAATTTGCATTCTGGTGTGTTTGTCATTTTAGAAGCACCTGTCATTACATGGATGTACGTTCCTAGAAAATTGTTCCCATTGCAACTGGCATCTGTATAAGGTCAATTCCCTGAATGGATACAATTTAGATGTGAAAATTCGACTTAATTAAAGAATTAGAAAATTGTGGACGTTGGCAGCTTACAATTTGCATTTGCAAAATTCCTCAAAATACACAATAGAAGGAGCAAACCGAGGGACTAAAAACCTTCTTTATGTCGTATCATAAAGGATGACCAACAAGAAACAAAACCCTATACGGAAATTCATATGCATGTGTGTTGACACTTAACACACAGCCAGCAGGAGGTCCAAACTTTGCACATAATTGAGGACATGTGCGTTGTTTTATATGCACAAGGACATAAGAACAAATGACTTGTACATATTTGTACTATCGCTCTGTGGAAACAGCAAACATGCACGTATATGCACATACTAGAGCAGTAGTATATGTAGAATTATCTGTTTGAGGTGCCACACTCTACAGGAGGGCTAAAGCAGGTATGTTCAACATTTGTTGACATATTATGCAGGGGGTGGTGGTGCGGAGTATTTTTAACGCAGAGAAATTCGATTCAAAAATTCGATTACGTATACGCCACAGTGGCCATCTGGCACACGCAACAGTGACAACAAAAATGAGAGAAGCTGTCGCTGACCAGTTCAGCAGTTCAGCACAGAAAAATATGTCAGCAAAGTAACAGCGACACCCTTTGTACTATATGCTCTGTGTGAAGTACATTGAGAAAATAAAAACTCTCCAACATCCTGTCATTCGGGGTAAATGACTGTGCAGGGAGATATGTTCCTCTTCCTCTTCCTGCAGGCTGAAGTTTGACTTTTAGGAGAGAAATTACAATAAATGATCGCAGTAAGCCAGGCGTTGTGTGAAATTGTCAATATAATGCAGTGTAAGTATCTGTTGATGTCCAGATGCAACTACACCATTGGATGGGTGAAGTGCAAATCTTGGTAGTTTCGAGCTCATATGAGGGCATTAAGCAGTTAAAATGGTGGCCAGGATATGTTGTGCAAATGGTATGGATTAACTTTAAATTTACATGTGCTGTCGGTGTAGTGAGAGGACATTTCGCTAAAATGGGTGATTTCACAATGGAGATTCGTGCCACAGTATTTAGAGAAGAGAATCAGTATCTAGAGGACACACATACAGAAATAAAGCCCTCACAAGCGCGGCCTGTCGGAAAAACACAGATGATTATGATATTTGCTAGGAGAAAAGCTACTTTCTTACATTTTCACCTGCCCAACTGTCTTCCGTGTCGTAGTTCTCTAAGTGAGGCCAATGACTCTGGGAAGCTTAGCCAGCGGAACTGGTTATCTGGCTGATCAGGTCCGGCACGTAAACATAAGAGATAGTGAACTTTATTTCACATCAGAGGCAGTAACCCAACTCGTTCATTTGAAAGTTCATCTCCCTCTGTCGTAATAAAATGTCCACTCTAGTGCAACACAAAGTTGGCGGAGCTCTTTTACAGATCGCGGAAGAACCTCTCAAAGGAAAGAAAGCCAATCTACAAAGCATCTCGTGTGAGGAAAGTACTGCCCTAGTCACTAAGAAAAGGAGTTTGACGACTATCGACGGCAGTAAACAGTCTTAAGATGCATAGTATAATCCATTGATCTGTTTATATGAAGCTGCAGTTACAATTGGTAGAATAAATGATGAGCGAAAGAAAGGACGCTTATTCCATCTAGGATTGGTTGGGTTAGGTTGACGCGGCAGGGTGCAGGTATTCAACCTCACTTGGTCCATTGTGTTACCATAGGATAGGCATCTCCAGAAAAAAGTGATACCTGTTGAACCAGGAGGAGCTAAGTTCGCCAAGGTTATTGAAGAAGTAGGACCCTAAATGCAGTTTCATACGAGCGGAGAGAGCTTCGCATGTACAAAAAGGATGCAGAATGGTATCATCCACCTCCTCATCGATGCAGCTTCTACAGAAGTCGTCACCGAAGAGATCCAGTCTAGTGGTGTGCCTTCCGATAATGCTGTGCCCTGTAACGACACTGGAAATGAGCTCCCTTTTCTGTCTTATAAGACAGTTGGAGCATTTGAGATTCAGTTCAGGTCAGATCTGTCTAGTGATTAAACAGGTAGTACCATTTCCCCATCTGCGGTTGGTACTGTCAATGTCGATGAAATGGAATGTCAGTGTGGATATTGAATTGGCCAACCATCTTGTTAAGAAACAGGCGACAATTTAGGGAAGTTCGAGAGCTGAAGGTGACGGATTCCAGAGATTTGATCGCGGCTTGGCTGTCAGTAAAAGGATGATATCCCGTTTAGATTAGACTTGACCCTCGACAAGGCTTCCTTTATCGAAGCAAGGAAAGAAGGTGGAAGGGAATTTTTAGGCTTCAATCATTGGAGAATATACCTACCCCCACTCCTGATTCTCTTTTGTATCCATCCGTGCAACCCGAGGTCCCCTTGCCAGTCTTCTCTGGTGGGTATTCGGGTTTCAAAACCATCTATTGCACTAAAGAGTACTTCAACCACTTCCTGACGTTAAGATTTTGTAGGTAAATCAGTTCAAGCCGATCTCCATAAGGTTAGTAAGTCTAGTTGTCAGCAAATTACAAACCATTTGGGGCGAAACAAAAAGGTTCTGTTCTCAGAGAATGGGTATCGAAGTAGGGGCATCAGACTAGGATCAGACAGGAGCTAAGTAAAGGCACCTGGAAGGATAACATTCAACATGTAATTCTGTAAGAGCAGCAACTTGGATGGATCTACACAGGGTGGTTGCTTTAAACTGGACTACATCTCCAGAACATGAAGGTAGGAACATTTTAAAGGCTAACCAATCCGGCATCTGTAGAAAATGTCCGTCGTCCTTCGTACTGAAAGCTTTGAAACAATTGTTGGATACATATACATATATATAAGAGCGGTGATCGGGGATAAATATATATTTAAATCGTAGCTGAAAGTTAGCTCGGTGGATACAGTACTACACAGTGTATGGTCTCCAGTTAAATTGTTGCTACAAGTTAAGTAGCTTTGGTACTGTAAGTACTTTAATCGGTATAAAGAAGGCCTTCACCCGACACTATTTGCCTTTGAAATCTTCGGAGGAGAAAATTCGATCACTGCAGCTGAATTGAGCGAGCATGACTCAAACGTGGAAGACGTCTATTGAATTCTACAGATAGGGTTCATAGTCATGGACGAGATATACATTAGTATGCTATGATAATGTCAGAATAGTGTCTACATATTGAGCGAAAGATGCACATACATATGTTTGTTAATTAATAATTGGGTTAACGCCCGATAGCTGGAAATAAACTCTTTAGAAGCCACATTTTTAGTTGGAAGAAAGGCTAGGTACGGCCAGGTACGTGGGCAGGCGAGGTTGAAGCAATTCACCACGCCATACTCAGGTCAATACAGACCCTTTGTGATAGTAGTTGGATTAAAAGTCTGACCAATATCCTAAAAGTTGACTTGGTGTAGCTGGACCTTTTAGATCAACTCCCATAGCAGCAGTGGAGACTATCCTAAATTGTATCATTCTATCGTCTCATGTAGTATCAGGGCCACGAAAGGTGAGTTCAGGCGTACGAAAGCATAGCTACATGCTATGGTCATCCCTTCATTCCGCCGCGAAGTACAACAAGCCCTAACAGAAGTGACTCGACAAGTTAGTCAGCGCCTTCATTATCATTTATAGTTTGTTGTAGTGTGTTGATCAGGAACCGATTCAGTGAATTTATATGCGGCAGTCTGGCTCCTAGAAAACGAAAAGAACAGATGAACATCTATTGAATTTCCATATTCCCAGAGCCAACTATGATGGACACAATCGACTATTTGCTGTGAATTCATATTACATGGCTTTCTACCCAATCTACGTACATCAACTGGATATCGACAACTTCTCTCGACTAAGGACAATCATGCTTATGTCTGCTTAACCTTAAAACGACAGGGTGAATGGGACAGGATACAATTTTTCACTAGACTCGACCCCCAAGACCTAAGTGCAATAAACCCATAACAGCATGCATGGCTTCTTTTCACTTAAATCTCAAATCTATGCCAACTTACAGGCACATTCCCTAAGGATACCATCACATCGTTACGCTTAGTAACTACTGATAGTAATTTCTCGCTCAATTGAGTTTAGCTTAAAAAATATGGGACCGGAATTCTCTCTTAGGCTTAAGGCACTTGACCTTCAAACGATTCACTTCTTTCCTATAACAAATCCCTAAATGCTGCTAAGGGCGACCATTCAATTGAAACTGTAAATGTAATCAATTTACTATGCGCCCTCGAGCTTCTCAAGAAGACTCGTAAAAATAAACCCAATGATCCGGAAAAGGATTTCTTCTTTTTCAGCTACAGGATTTTGTTGTTCCCTCATAATATTTATACGATATTCCAATACACGCACCATTAGTCTGGAGATATGTAGCACCATTTGGAGTGCTTCATATGCGAAGCAAACTTGCCAACAAAGAAATTCCATTAAAGAGTTAAATGCCCTCTACACACTGCTGGAATACCATTATCCGAAAAGGATGTATTCAAGTTTTTTGTCCTTATCTATGGTTACCTGTTTGATGTATCCATACACATATAAATGCTCATACAACCCATAAAAACATGAAGCAAATGGCTAGAGGTAGGGGATGAACAAATAAAACAAAAAAAAAAAAAAAAAACCTCAGAACGGATTTGATTTGATTGTGGTGAAAGGGATCGGCCGGCGCAAGGAGTAAACTTGTACGATTCCAAATTTCCGGATTCATTTAACCAGAAAAATAAAGGATATTGAAGGATAGATATCAAATAAGTTTTCGCCCTTGAATATTCAGCCGTAAATCAGATTGGTATAGAAATACATCTTTATCGGGTGTTTCCTGCATGGGGTTCGCCTTGGTTTGGATGCTTTTAATAGTCGAAGATACTCTGCAAGTAAAGTATCTAATTAACTTTGGTTTTGTTGTTCTGGGTCGGCATTTTTTTTTTTTTTTTTGCGGTGGGGGATTCCATTATTTTGGTAAGCCTCTCTTGACACATGATTTGTGATTGTGATTACGGGTATCCGGAAGATGGAGTGAGATTTAGGATTTAAGGATGTGAGGCTCTTAATGTTCAAAAGGATTAGGATTAAAATGTTTAGGGATGTAAGGAGTTGGTTGACTAAGTACAATCTACACAGACAATCAGACGAAATGAAATTTTATTCATTGAAGACGGCGCTTGTGGAGTTAAGCCGCAGTAAGTAGACAATGGAAGCATAAAGTAGTTGAAGTTCAGCATGAAATGGAGTAAGCTCGTGGCATCTGTATCACAAGCGAGTTAAGGAAAATAAAAAAAAAAACACAGTATTTCGCCAACTTTAATGGAACCCTTCAAAGAAAGCCACTTTCTTCTACCGGTCACTATTCGATGGTACTACGAAAAAGTCCACACAAGGAGTAGGAGAGAGAAAAAGATGAAGCTTTTCGCTAAACGATGGAAGGCATAGCTTCCAACACGCATTCAAGGCTATATATGCACGTTTATCCTCCAAAAGTTTTTGTAAACAGAAATTTGCTACAGAACAGTAGAATCTAGACTTAGGTCTAGGGGCAATTTTGAAAACAAGTGCATTGACAAATAAATTTGAGGGCTTGGGGTGAAAATCAACTTTAGAGGCGCCATTCTTACACCAGTGCTTTAAGCAAATTTATGAAAATGTATTGTTGTATCGAAAGGCTAAGTCAGGCAGATGAAAGCGGAGACGTTAGATCACTGAGAACAGTTAAGTCCTCCAGGAACCTGAAGTGAGACCGTCGAGATCCGAATATGAATCTCAAAAAATCTTTCTGCTTAATGTTACGTAAGAAGTGATAGCCAGAGGTCTTTATCATCTGCCCACCATTACAAGCAACTCACACAACAGGTCGCAAGGATTTCTCTTTCATTTTCTCTTGCAGATGGTATGAATAGAAAGGACAATTCCTAACCAGAGAAACAAAAGTGGTCCTGACAAAGACTGACTCCAGTATTCTAGCAGATCCGGAAGTAGTGTTCAAGAATCCAACGTACTCGCTCAATTAGTTAAACAGTGCAGACTGGAATCCTTACAAAGGGAAACGATATTCAAATCCGTCGATGCACCTTAATTTTTCAGATTTTCGCCCAACCCCCGGAAGACTGTCCATATCTATCCTGCTTATGTGAGAGACAGACTGCTGGTATTGATACCATGGTATAGCAATACTAAGTTCTATACCACATGTCTGTCACTGCAATACCACGTTAAAACCTAGTTTACCATGAATAGAACCTGGTATTGAGATTCGCGAATTTTTGGTGGTATACCACCATCTTATTGCTTGCAGCGCCACTTTCTTTCTGTTGGTGGTTCTTCATAGCTTCTTTGACAATTCAAAAACAAGAAATCACAGCGAAAAATGTTTTGAAAATGGATTAAGGAGGACAATTGTATCTGCATTGGAAACAATGAAGTAAGAGAAGTTTAGAGGAATTATATCGACGAGCTTCGAGAAGCAAGACGCAATATTGGAGTGTTGCAAAAAATGTGCAAGGAGCTGGAGGAGGCGCAACACAAATATCAAAGTATACCACGTAGCGCAAAAGTCAACGTATACTACGAAGTGCAGTCTGTCAGGGGTTATACTATTCATATCCATACCATGGTATCAATACCAGCAGTCTGTCTCCCACATTAGGCGAGACAAATTGAACAAACAAATGTTTCCTCCAGCTCGAAAAAAAAAAAAACAAAACTGGATCAAGCTAGTAAAGTTGGCGTCACTGCAAACTGGTGTCCCCATGGTATATATAGCTCACTACTTACTTAGAGAAAGGCGTTGAAGATACCAAGCCTAGTCATATAGGAGACCTGTATCATGTAATTATTATCCACTCAGGGACGTGGAGTCCTTTTTTGGCATTGAAATTGCATCAAAAAATTAAAGGGTTGCTAACTAGAGTCTACATCTCCTGCCCCTGGACCTGTTCATGAAAGGCTCTGCGACAAAAGGAGTTCTTAGACTGAGAGAATCCGAATCAGATCACCCATTAGACCATCCATGGACATGCGGCAATATTACGGCTTAAAGATGAATATTGGTGCAGGTACAGGCTTTTACTCGTAGGCTCTGCAAAAACAGGAGTCGTTCAGACTACCAGAAGCTTGAAGTGTTTTCCAAGCTGAAATCCAAGCAATAGAAAAGGCAGTCACCTCCCTCCGTCGGACAAAACTATTTTGACAGTCAAGCAGCCCTAAGATCGATCAAATCAAATACAATCAAATCAAAGGCAATTAAAAAATGTAGCGACGCACTGATCAACATAAGACACCATTCGATCAAGCTCTGCCGGGTTCCTGGACATAGTAATATAGTAGGGAACAAAAATGCCGACGCCTTGGCAAGAAGGGTGCCAGAAATGAACCTCAGTGTAGCTGACACATCCATGCTACCATCGCTTGGTAGATTGTACAACATTCTTGACGCCATAATAGAGAAAGAAGCTAACTCTTCCTGGCCATCCAGGGCGGACTGTGCCACCTCTCCTACTTTATGGCCGAAATTAAATAAAACTAAAACAAAGAGCCTTCAGGCACTAGACCGATCCTCCATCCGCATGAATACACGGGACATTGCCCCATCGTAGCTATGCTCAGCAAATGCAACGCTGAATGCAACGATTTATGCAGAAGCTGCGGTGACGAGGAGGAAGTGGAATCAATCCAACATCTGCTATGCCACTGCCCCGCCCTGCAAGACCGACGCCTACGCACTCTAGGATCCAGGTTTCTTCGCAAGCATCACAGAGGTAGCAGTAGTCCAGACACCGGATCTCCTGCACTTCTTAAAAAGCAGCAACTGGTTTTCAATGACGCAAATTAGATAGGTTACCACGGAATACCTCCCACCAATTTATAAAAGGAGATTCACAATGGACCATTAGGTCACCGAGTGAACGTGATGAGTTCTATCCATCACACACCCTTCTTAACTTAACATAACCTAACTAGGGTCTTGGCCGTGTCATCCTGTTCAAAAAAACATCGGTCAGCCTCAACACCTTCTAGCAGAAATCCGTCTCTTCTTCTTGAACAAATTCTAAGCCTATCTGGTAGAGAAGCCTATTCCAAAGAACGGTGTAATGTATGAAAACTAATTTCTATGCAAAAGCCTGTGCAGCAAAGAGGGAGGTATAGGTAGGCAGCCAACCAAGCGCTTGGGTTCGTCAAGACCCTAATTTTCTGGATGCAGAAGGATGCAGGATGCAAGATGTGAAATTCCAACGCAAGGATGGCGACTGAATAGAGTCTGTCTGATCAATGTTTCCGACGTCACCATAGTTGAATACAGCATTGTGACGCTCGAAAGTAGATAAACAACCACTACTCCAGGTAGACGTACAAAGTCTGTAGCGTCTCTTAAAGGCACTGTACAGGGCATCGCATTATCAATGGCTTCAGGTAACTCATTAATTTCTTATGCTTTGCCAGATTAGCGGGTAAAAATCGTAGCCCACTTGGCATGCAAAATATGCACTCAGACACAAATGCTGCCTTCGAAAAGCTGCCATCTTTACCACTTAAAAACTTCACCTTATAACTACTTGCGAATCCTTAGTCTAATTGCCTCACTTGTTAACATTGAGACGTGTGTTACAGGCCCATGCCCCTTTATATCAACCCCAGACTGTATGGCTTCCACGTGGCTCTACTTCGCTCAGAGATGGAGCCATGTTAAATGTAGGTGCTGGCATCCTTAGTCACAACTCATGTTAGCCTTCAAACTTTAAGTAATGTTGATATACATAGCCTTATGCCAGAGGGTGCATCAAACGCAGCATCCTTAAAACGCAAATCATTTACACTACCGTCTCACTATGAACTATGACTTTGAACCTGCTTGATCCGTTCAACAAAATTTAACTTTCTTAAGTAATCGGGCAGCAGGATTTCGAAAATAAAGAAAATTATCAACCAAAGCAGAATCTAATTTCCATTGAATTGAAAAAAAGAAGAATGGGAATCCTCCTGTTCCTTTTGAGGGAAAGTCTATTTAAGTGCTTCCATAGCCTTAAGCAATCGAAAACTTTATTTGGAAAGGCAATTACAGAAATTTAATTTGTATGTTTCGACTTCACTCCTTTACGTAGCTGAAATGAGTTTGAAAAATCAGCTTAGAACAGTGTTTCTACACAATCAACTTCTGCCACTGGGCACAGTACCTGTGTACCCTATTCAAAAGAATTTCCCCTCATTCCACAGTTCACTATAAATATGCAGGAAAACATAATATGTATAACAGCCTTAACTGGGCGAGTCTATCACTGTTAAACTAACATGAAATTGCCACCAGTTACAAAAGCTTAATCAAACGGAACACAATTGGAAAATATGACTTCATCAACCGGAAATACGCCAAGCCAATGGAGTACACACAAAACAAATAAATAAATTCCAATCCACACTTTTCAGACACAATTGAAAACAACAACAACAACGAAAAAACTGACAACATCCGTTAGCAACCTGTGAATAAATTGAATTCCAGCTATTACTAATATTTAAGCTCAACCAGAGAGTGGTATCCTGAGTATACAAATGAAAACCACACCTATGGTCCCATGTCCTTTGGCCAGTATGCACCACGTAGCCTACAACTTTCATTTCCATGTTGTTCTTTTCATCCTTCCACAATGGATAACGTTGTTTTTTTTTCTTTTATTACATCGATATTGTACTGGATACACACACACCCATTCAACGGAAGATGAAAAATATGCGAATGTATTAATATGAAAATATTGAGAAGCTACCAGGGTCGATTTAACTTTATTGAGAAATTCACAAAATTCCATACTTTCATTCTGCATACAAGAAGGAATACCTCTGAAGGACAAACCTAAAAAAAAAAAAACAAAAAAATTCCGATAATATCGAAGTTATCTCATTTTCCGCTGTCAGGAAGTGTACGATTACATTTACAGGAAAATGAGGGAGGAAAACAAAAGAAAAAAAGGAGGAAAAAAAATAAAATGATGGGGAAAAAAGGGTTTCATTCTTTCCCCTTTCATTTTTCTTTTGTCATTTTGGAATGACATTTAACTTTTCCCGTTCTATTGCCCGCCCTTGTATTAAACAAATCACCCCCTGCGGCATAGCTAACAGGTGAAATACAGTGTGTCCGGGAAAAATAATTACAAGTCCTTACAGATTCCATAGAAAGATAAGTGTTGTATAGTATAGCTAACATGCAAAAGGGTTTCGGTCAGACTCAGGTCTCAGTTTTTATAGCCTTAGCTCGGGTACGTATGCAAAAAGACACATGAGGCACATCTCAGGGGCTGATCTTTTGCTAAATGGATGAGACAGTTCTGGTATGCAAAAAACATTGCAATCTCTCAGAACAATGAGATAAAGCTCATGAAAAGTCAAGTTATCTCATCAGGTCAAATCGATGCACATTTAAACGGTCTCGGTGTCACTGCGTAAAATTAGGACTTCAAGTCCTTATCGATTTAATTCGGTCCAAGTAGATTGGATTCCTAATCACTTTCTCCACAATAATGAGGATTTTCGATAATTTAACCAAAATACTACTTTTTGTTGGGGATCCTGGACTTCAAATTGGCATAGCGGAAGATTTTGGAATGAGCAAATCCAGCGTTCGGAGAATAGTTAGTGAAGTTGTGGGAAAAATAGTACAAGGTGTCGCAAAAGTAATCATCCTATCGGAAGATGTTATAATTTTTGCAAATGGCATCGTACGTCTATCATATTTGACATTTGTGAACTAGACAGCTGCAGTATACAAACAGACAAGCAATGGAGTGCTCTACTCCGCAAGAGCGTGGAATAATTGTGTCGATTTTTTTGACCAATAATCGGTCGGTGGTGTTAGCGCAGCGTGAATTTGAGCAAACATTCCGGCGCTTAGCTACTCGACTCAAACAGACTGGAATCACAGGAGACCATGCAGGGCGTGGCCGCCACCGGACTGGTCGTTCGGCCGAGAATATCGCGGCTGTGGCTGCCGATGTCGCTGAGAACGAAGAAACGTCAACCAGACGACGGGCCACGCAATTGAGCATCACCAGACGGACCCTACAGCGAATTTTAGTGAAAGACTTACACATGTTCCCGTACAAAGTGCAAACAGTGCATCAGTTAATGCCTCCTGACCGTCAGTCGCGTGTGAATTACTGTCAAGCCAATCCTCAATCTCAACGACGAAGAGGGCGATTCTGTGTCGAAAATCATCATGAGCGACGAGGCGCATTTCCACTTAAGCGGTTACGTCAATAAGCAAAATCTTCGTTTCTGGGGCACTGAAAATCCGCGAAGAGCCATTACATCCACTCAAAGCCACTGTGGGAGGAGTGATTGGGCCGTATTTTCTGGAGGACACCATCGGCAATACGCTCACTGTTACTGGCGAACGCTACAGGGCCATGATAAACGACTTCTTACTGCCGGAATTGGATGAGCGGGGCTTGGTGAACATGTGGTTTCAACAAGACGGTGCAACCGCACACACAGCACGAGCCACAATGGATCTCCCGTTTTGGCGATTTGGCATGGCCAGCAAGGTCGCCCGATTAAACCATCCCAGACTTCTGCCTT
Organism: Blera fallax; assembly: GCA_946965025.1. Taxonomy (NCBI): domain Eukaryota; kingdom Metazoa; phylum Arthropoda; class Insecta; order Diptera; family Syrphidae; genus Blera; species Blera fallax. The sequence goes on from OX337246.1 coordinate 29,803,912, forward strand.
TGGGGTTCCTTAAAGTCGCGGGTTTGTGCCGACAAGCCTCAGACAATCGCAGCCCTTAGGGAGAATATTCGACAGGAATGCGAACAGTTATCACCGGAAATCTTGCGGAAAGTCATGGAAAATGCGATAAAACGGGCACAAATGTGTATCAACACTGGCGGCAGCCACTTGGCGGATATCATCTTTTCCACTTAACAGAAAAAATTTTAAGTCCAAATGAAGATTTCCATCACTCAAAATAATTTTTTTTTTTGTATTTAGTAAAAAAGTAATTCAAAAACAAAATTGGATGATTAATTTTGGGCCACCTTGTATATTCGAGTTTTTCTCAACAATGCTACTTTCCAGCACTAACACCCAAACACGGGCAGAGGATCATCATGTATGACACGGACGAAGGGGCGAAGAAGTACGCGGCCACTGAAGGGGTACCACAAGACTCGTTTTTGGGCCCCTTCCTACGCAACGTAATGTATGCTAGCATTCTCAGACTTGACATCCCAGATGGTGCTAAGGTGATAGGTTTTGCCGAGGGCCAAGGCATAGTCGAAGACTACTGTAGCTAGAGTTATAACGTCTATAATACTGTATGGATCAGCAGTATGGGCGGGAGTCATGAATGCAATGTCAAACAGACGCCAAATTGAAGCCATAAATCGGCTATGTGCACTGAGGTAGGTAGGTTGGTAGAAGTGGTGGTTTCAGGGGTAGACCCAAGACCCAATTAGCACTATGGCGTGCCGTTTTGTTACCACGACTCTTGGGACCTATTGGTAATACTGATTTTTAGCGAGAGCTAGTCGCTTTTAGGGATATATCCAGCCTGTTGTGTTGAGGAAGAGTAAGAGGTTAGCGATTCTTTCTTCTGCGAGTTCACCAAGGTTGTTGAGAAAGGGTTTGCCTAAAGCGCTAGCTTAGGCAGGGCATCCGAAAAGGAAGTGGACAATGGTTTCTTCCTTGTTCACATCTTTACAGCCGCGACAGTGAGTATTGAAAGGGATACCGAGTCTAGCCGCATGATGGCCTACTGGCCAATGACCCGTGCAAACCGTCACAGTTCTGGCGATGTCCGTGCGACTCCTACTAAGGAGCTCGTTTATTCTCTCAATGTTGTAAGTGGGCCACATCTTTCTCGCTATGGACTTTAGCGCCGATGGACCTACCATCTTACCCTTTCATCGAAACTTTGATAAGACGCAAGCATGGAGAAATAGACTTCTACTTTACCCAGGTTCTTACAGGAGATGGCTGTTTCCGATCATACCTACATCGGTTCAAACATGCCCACGGTTTTACACTCAGCGGCAGATGCTTATAAAAGAACTGGAAGGAACCCTGACACCAGAAAATCTAGTGGCGTACATGCTAGAGTTGGAGACAAAATGGAATGCAGTGTACAGGCTGACAAAGTTTCTCCGTGACAAGGAGTATACTGCTCCAGCGTCCTAGACACCAATGAATCAATGAGATAAACACGGAATTCGATTACTTCAATGCTTCACTACGTAAAATTTATACCACGTACTCCAGCTAAATGCTATAAATATAAAGGCTTCTAACTGAAGGTACAACGGTGTTGACGTTTCCTTTTCTGTTTTTTTTTTTTTTCATTTCTTTAGACTGCAATCGACGCCCTAAGTAACTTTGTAGACTCAAAACTCGCTGTCACAGTAGTCCACAAAAAAAAACACGGCCCTTGTCTTAGTATATCCGAACCTTCTACAGGAGTGCACATCTATATTTTCCAATGGCATGAACAACTGGGACATTACAGACCTATTGTGGCTGTTTAAGCGTTAGTGGGTATTAAGATTAGAGATTCCCTCAAACAGGCTACACACAACAGGACGAGGTAATCAAATAGCATAAGTCCCAGTAATGATATGCAGCATAGTCCTGCTGCAAAAATGCCTTGAAAAGACCGCCAGGTAGTTCCAAGTTGGTAAAGTAAGCCGCGAATTTCCAAAATCCCAAAAGCTCGCATTGCGAATACTGCAAAACATATCCTTGCTGAGCACGTGAGGCTCCCCGAATTCGATAAATAAACAAGGGCATAGTAAAAGACGCCTCCTGCAAATTTGAATTTTCTCTGGTCTTACTATGGCAATCTGTTGTAATCGGGATCTGTGTATTTCCTATTCAGAGACTGTCAACATCAACAACAGAATGCCCAACCCATCCTAAACCTCAACGAAAAAATAAAAAAAAATTCATATTCGGCATTGGTCACCATTATATAAACGCAGGGCCTGAGAAACGTCTTACTTACACCGCATGACGCTACAGCACTCTCAGCTCGAGAAACAATCGAGATCTTGAAGCTTTTATACCAGACTCAATTCTATTTGGGCGAAAAATATAACAAAAATTGTTGCTGAGGCTGAGCCTTAAGTGCTGAATGATCTGTTCCACCAGATACATAGTTACATATGTGTGCCCAGGTCGCCTTTTGAACTAGGAGATCATTCGATTTGACGGCACCAGGCACCGATTTCTGGTAGCAATAATCGTATAAAAATAGATCTTTTTGTAGCTAAATCCAATCGTGTTCCAGGGGATTCGTAAAATGTTGTCGAAGGCTACATACATCCAGAAAAGAGCTTTGAAATCCTAAGAAATTCTATTTAGCACCGACTTTTAATTGCCCTTAAGGATCAGTCTTGCAAGACATACCGTTCCCTAATTTCTAGTCCCTTAACCCTCGTTGAAATGACAAAGCCAACAAGGAACAAAAAAAAATATTTCCCCAAAACTTTTCTTCGTGCATCATTTTCATGCTCGGTCAGGCAATCAAAACGTTTTTGCACGTTTTAAAGCGCCACCATTATCTTACCTGATAGGGGCAAACCCATGCAGAGGAAACAAAAATACCATCTCATGGATACATATCTCCCCTAGCTTGTACGTCTTCAAGAGACAAACTCATTTAATCCTTGTCGTCCCCACTTTCAGAAATGACAAAGCTGACAAAAAACCAAACTAAAATCCTCCAACCGAAATCAAATGGTTTGTTTGGCCCCAAACCCAGAGCAATGAGAGGATTAGAATGAATCGAAAAGGAAATTCTCTCCCATCATCGACATATCGAGGAAAACAAAAACCGTTCAACCAACGTGAATTTCAAATTGCAAGGTGTCCTTTTGCCATGGAATGAGGGGGCAACGAGAGTAAGAGGTGGGTGAAGAGGTGGGAAAATGCCATTTTTGCTGATTCGACGAGGCGTGGCATTAGGTTTACGTACCAGCAACAGGAGCACCTTCCCAACTTTTTTCTATTCACTATCATGTCCCAATATTTAACTGAGAAACTAAAGGGTTGCTTTACAGGAGCTATTAATGTTGTATTAGGATGTTTTTTGCTGTTTTTTTTTTCCATTTGGTATTTTGTGTTTATCCTTTTCATTCGGAGGTTTTTTTTTTTTTTTGTGAATTTGCCTATCAGACAGAAATAGAGTGTCACAATGATTTGCATTTTTTTTTTCCTGTCAGATACTTCGGTTCACGTTCACTAGTTGAATTTATTCACAGATAGTCTCCTCATACACAATCATTTGAGGATGAGGATGTCCTTGTTTATTTTATTCGTATTTGTATTTCATTTGCATGTTCCCCATTCAAATTGTAAGGTGGTACCATACCTGGAAAGAAATAGAAAAAAAACGAAATTTCGAATTAGATTTGAAGTTCGATTGAAGAGGGTTGATTGTATGAAAATGTGTTAAGGGGGGATGTTGTGTTTTTTTTTCGTTTTTTTTTTTTGGTTTGTGGGGATATGGGAGATGAGGATGCGAATATAGAAGTGACCAAGAAGGAGAAGAAAACGGCCACTTTGCAGAGGATTATTGCTAATGAGAATGTCAATTAGAAAATTTTGCTTACACATCGGAAATAAATTGAGTTGGCCTTGTATAATGAGCTGGAAAATGTTTGCTGAATCGGGACTATTCATCAATTTTGCGGACAGCAATTTCATTGGGGGTATTAGACATTGGAGAAGAACCATTTGTTTGTGGATAGCATTTTAAGTGTGTACGGGATAAATCATTTCCATTACTTTTCTTTTGGAATAAGAAATGTTTTTTTTTGCTTTTTTTTATAAGAAAAGAACTTAAGCCATGGAAAAGGAAAGATCTGTTGAAAAAGATATTCATATCAAGGACGAAATATTTAATTAAATCTTGTGTTCATTACGATAAGAGTATTTGGTACGCTTTTAATAAATTTAGCAGTACTCAGAGATGGTTCAAAACCTTATTTTTGTTTTGAAATATTTTTATTCACACAAGGATGAGGACATCACCATCAAGTTGGTCGATACGGAAATATTAATAATGGTTATCCGAATTTCTGTTTTAAGATTCAGCATAAAAAAATGTTGCTGCTGATATAATGGATTTACTTAGCTCCACCTTACTGTTGGTGGCCTGAACAATTTTTTTTTCGGAGCCTCATTCTATTGACTAAAATACGGCACAACTTCTGGCCCAATAAATTGCAGCCGATAAGATGCTTCAGTTATGTAGAGCTAAAATCGTCAGTATTCACATTAAATGGAAAGATCTGCCACCTCATATGAGCACAGCCATATCAGTCCTCTCTGCGGTCGAGGCTTGGGTGGTATGTTCATCGGATCGGTCTTTCACATGACGTGAAATTCAATCGCAACCGCTTCCGCGCCCGTCAGCATTCTGAGCACCCAACGGCAACTGATCTAGTTCATGCCCAATTTTTGGTGTACTCTGCTAACTGCAAAAGTCAAAGTTCTCCACGAGAAGGTCTTCTACTTTTTGACGATTTTATTTCAAGTCGCACCCTGACCAGGCGTTCACTGCGTGGATCGTCTTGGGCGTCGTGGTTTGGTGTTTAGTGCGTTGGATTACTGAACGGGAAGGGCGAGATTCGAATCCCAGAAAACACCAAAAGTTTTTCCATGATCCAACCTCCCGCAAATGCCTGACGAACACCCGAGAGTAATAACTGTTTTGAGAAAGTTTCTGATAAAGGCCTTTCGAATATGGCTTTAAAATATAACATGCACAACATGAAGCTAAGCTCTGGACCACATGCGGTCCGTTGCGCCAAGTGATTGTATTAAAATTTGTTGATTCCATCTATGAAGCAAGATGACATCTGTTGCAAATTTTACTTAGCAAATCCACACAGACCCAAGAGGTGTCTCTGGCAGTCTATGGAGAAATTCACTATGGTTGGCATTTCGTTCTACATTTTTCCGCTTGGCACCACGAGCGCTAGTTATGTTGGCGTCAATTTTTGGGCAGAGATAGAATGGAACTGATATTTCACTAGCAGTCCATATATAGTATGTCAATGGATGTATAACAGGTTACACAAAATGATCAACCACAACAAGGCCAGTAAACAATTATACATTTCAAGCTCCTGGCAAACTAGGCACATCCCTAAGCCAAACACGGTCCACTGGATCTCACATATGATATGACACTTCTAAGAGCTTCTTCATAAAGAGAATCAGTCCATCAACTAGTGTTTCAGGAAATCTTAAATCCAGTACTTATTGATCAAAAACATACAGGACCGATGGTCTTTTGTAAAAGGGCAGAATATATGGATACGTACCGATGAGGAGCTTTATGAGCCAAACCTGAATTTGGCACTTATGAAGGTATATGCGAAACGGTGTTTACACCACAAAGTTAATATTCAACAACACTTTACGGACAACACATTCTTTATGACTACGACTCCTCAAAAAACTAAGTTAAGACCAAGTATCCAGCCCCGATGAAAGCGAGATTACACTTTGCAAGTTTAAGTTGGTAAAACTGTCAGACTGGATGGAATATTCCCAGAAATTTAAGAGCTAGCTTACGCGATTCTACTCCAACTTACTAGGAAGAGGATACTACTCGTCGAATTGAATACATCTAAGGCCATCGCCTAAAGTAAACCCGATAATGCCAACGACGGAAAAATAGATGGAGACATAGCTCTAGTTATTTTTAGAGCTTGCTATAAGTTTGATATTCGACAGAATTGAATCTACCATCAAAGCTGTGGGACATTAAGGTTTGGGTTTAGCTGCTTAGATCAAATACTCATGGTAACGTCTGACTGTCGAAAATGATACAGTTCATAGGGAGGCTCTATTATGCAAGCTCCCTCAAAACGTACAATTTATCAAAATACCCCCACACTGAGCACCCAGAGGCAGGTACTTCCATCATTTCGGGAAGAAACACAAATAGACTCCCTTAAGGATTACCGATGCACAGACATTCACTTTCATTCATGATAATTTTCATTCTTTGTTCTAGCCACCCATGTACCTATTCACAGGCAGGGATGTGTACTGCTTCAATTGATGAAGGATGCACGTAAAACTATATGCTAGCCATATGCATGCTCAACTCTTGTACTCGTGAGTATTTCGGATAAATACAGGATTATACACATTATCCTTTTATCTTTTTTTACGTAGGTACCGGTTAAAAGCACGAGTTAAAAGAGCTGCAATATGCATTATGTGAAGTGTGTACTGAGACGTACATATATTGAAGATACTCTCTCTATAAACCTCAAAAAAAGCAACCGCAGTGCCCCGAACTTTACTACTTACTTACTTACATAACGGGCTCTGAAAACTTGAAGGATTCCTGCTTGAGACATGACAGATTTCCTCCCTCAGGCACGCTGGTTGCACTTTTCCAAACCAAGCGCTCTGGCATCCGCAGTAGCTTGGTCCTTAATTTTCCTTGTCGTCTCGAACCTGGGGGCTGGGACTCGAAGATTCTCTTAGCTGGGCATTATTGTCTATTCGCTCGATGTTGCCGAGCCAGTGTAGCCGACGTAAACTTGCTTTTCATACAACTCATAGAGTTCGTAGTTGAATCTTCTCCTCCATTAGCCCTTCTCGCATATGGGACGAACAATTTTTCTCTAAGGAAGTATTCAAAATCTGCTCTTTTCGTTCAGCACTCGGCACCATAGAGCAGAACTGGTAGGACCAATGCTTGTAAAGCATGCATTTCGTCTTTGAACCCAGTTGTTTGGTCAGACCGAAGTACCAGCGATTTCCTTGGGTTATTTTACGTCGAATCTCCACTAAGGTGTCGTTCGTGGAGTTAATGTTTACTCGGAGGAGGTAAACCACTTAACCACTTCGAAGTTACTGTTGTCAACGGTGACGTTTTGTCCTAGTCGGTGGACAGATGCTGCTTTATTTGTTGACAACATGTACTAAGTTTTGTCCTCGTTTACTTCTGACGACGCGCTAGGAGCGACGCATGAGGACGATGTCGTTAGCGTATCCCAGCAACTGGACACTTCCCTTCTTTGTTGACGCCTGGCCTGTGCAATATCTGTACCAGCACTAGGTTGAAAAAAACACATGAGAGCGCATCTCCTTGCCGAAATCGTTTTTTCAGCGTAGGGCGACACAGCTGGATCAGTTTCTGCGGGATCCCGAACTCGATCATCGCCATGTAGAGCTCACGGCAATGAATGCTATCATATGCGGCCTTGAAGTCAATGAAAAGGTGTTGAAATTCGTTGATCTTTTCCAGGATATTTTTTAATGTGAAAATTTGGTAAATTTTCGATCTACAGGCCCGGAAGCCACATTGGTACGTGCCGATCAGTGCGTTGCAGAAAGACCTAAGGCGTTCACATTATAAGTTGGATAGGACCTTATACGCAGCATTTAGCGGGGACATGCCCCTGTAGTTCTAGGAGGACATCGTTCTGATTGCCTTTTTTGCAGATGGAGCATATGAAACTGTCTGTCCAGTCATCGGGCATGCTTACATCCCTCCGTACTTTGTTGATGACTGATGCAGGCACCATACCAAAACATCACGACGGTCCATCAGAACATTTCAGATCTTCTTCAAAATATGGCGATACAATTAAATTGTGATACAAGCAAACTATCTTCAGCCAATAGTGGAGTGGCGCCTGTAGATATTCTGGGCCTCAAGGCAATTAACCTAACTTAAGTGAATTCATTAAGACAACATGGTTCCATGATATCAACAAAATATCTCGAAAGTATGAACAGAAATATGATTCAGTGGCAATTGTAGGCCTAAAATGCAAAAAAATCGGCTTATAGGAATCATCCGAATTATTTCCGTAATCGTTTCCAAATCCATATTCAAACTAGTGCCGCCAAAAACGACAGTTTTAAGCCGTCGCATATCCTGGATGATAGCCCTTGAACTTTTTTACTCCCACACATGCGACGTGCCTTTGGTCAGATGAAAAATTTGACAGCACACACAGCAAAAAAAAAAAAAAAAGTAATCAAAATATTTCACTAGACCCATCTCTTAATTTGTTATGGATATTGGTAATGCTTTAGTTCCGATGGGATTTCGATTCGATCCCATAAATCACCTCACGATTAAATCCCAATTCCCGTGCCAAAAACCAGAAACCAAAAAAAAAGGACATCGTACAACGAAATGCATCACAGGCGTCATACCATTGTGACGACCACCGGTCGGGGGAATAAATTTTCATTATTTTAATAATAAATTGCAATGCAATCAACTTTTTTTTTCTTTTTTTTTAACTTGAATACGATAAATTCAACTGTTATCTAATATCATCAGAGATATATACAATGAATTAGTGCATAAAAAATGGAAGCAATTAATTGGAAGATACATTTTAGCACGTGCTCGATACATAATTAATTCCTATCCACAACCGCACCACATGTCCTGATAATTGATCATAAACACCAATTATAGCAAATAATCAATGGCACAGCTAATAAAGTTTATATATCTCAAAAGTTATGAGCTACCACATCGGTTACATCCGATAGCGATAAATCTCAAAACTATACTCGTATCCATGTTCGGTTTTTTGCAGTTGCCGTGGTTCCACAGATGAAGTATCCAGTGGATTTATCTCCTCATCGGATCTGCTTTGATGGAATAATTAATTTTTACCATCAACATCTGATTGTATTCTGGGGCACGTCTTGCATGTGTGTATTGAAGAGGCTTTCGTTTGTGTTCCCTTAATCCAAACTACTTAACCCTCATCAACTAAAATGTATGCGCGACGAATTGAAAATTTCTCAAGTAATAGCTTTCAACCACAAAACGGGAAGTAGGATGCTTCTTTGAAGAGTCCTGTGGTCCTGATGGGCGGGCGAAGGGGATGGGTTCCCCTTCAATGAAAATAGTAAATATCACTCCCTGCTGTTAACCATTGTTATAATAACGTAAATGTCATAGAATGAGGACAGCAAATATCAACTGCAAATCATCACAATACCAGCAACAGCTCATCCATCCCACCACACCACTCCATTTTGGTTTACACATTTATAGCACCTATGCCGCAACCACAATGAGCTCGGGACCACATGTGGCATTTTGGAGGGAAGAGCAGGTGCTCTTACACTAAGTTTCCTTAGTTATTCGTTCGTTTCTGGAGAGGAGGAAGTGCGGCAACTTACTATAAGGTGACAAGGAGTAATAGAAAATTACTTCTATGAAATTCAAGGAGTTCGTGATGACACACAAACACCCACACACATGTACACATAAAACAAGGATGAAAGTCTTTTGTCATGTCTTCATTTTGGTGAGGGTTTTGTGGCTGACGGAGGGTAATGCTGAACGTTATCTACGATTGTTCTAACCGCATTTAAAGTTTAAAATTAAATTCCTTTTCCGGTATTTGATGTCAGATACTTTTTTTTTTTCGTTTGACTTATTTTTTTATCCTTTCTTCCGCTTGGAAGTGAATTCTTGGTTGACAGACTATTTTACTGTTGTAATGCAATTATTGGTTACAGGAAAGTGTTGGCACTTGATGCGGTGGGGTTGCGTTAGAGTAGATAGATGTCAACCTTGGGATACAGTTTTATAGGAGGTGGAGAGGACTGGAATTAAACTGAAATATTCAGCAATCTATTCATGTTTGCTGGAATAGTCACACACAAACTTGCGTGTAGACCAAAGGGCGTCAGTAGGTATACCACATGAGTTATTGGCCTAAGGTGTTATGTACTCTAGCTGAAGCTATAAATAAAGTGTTGAGTAATTCTGACGTACATTTTTGGCAAAGGAAAGAGGTAAAGTAATTTTGTTTTAGGCTAGAGAATTTCTTCCTCCTCCTCGCCCTTGTAACTGAAATCATTTAAAAAGTGACCTACGGACGATGTTCCATAAGGACATCGATATCTGTCATGATCAATGACAGAGCATTCCTGGATCAAATCTGATTTTAGATATATCAGGTCAAACGGCCATAAATAACTCACTTTGCTGACCGCATTGAGTTTAGGTAAGTGAATTTCGTCGTAAGGTCGGTCGTCATCATGGCTTCAGTGTGCAGGCAATCCGTCGCACGGTGGAAAAGTTTGAGCGTGAGTACACTCTTTTGGACCTAAAGCCACCAACCAGACAGAGAATGGTGCAAAATGAGGAAAACATAGCCGCTGTAGCGGCCAGTATTTAAGAAGACCCAGAAATGTCGACTCGGCTGAATTGGGCATCGCCAGGGAGTCAACCCGGCTTATTTTGCGGTTGGATTTGGCCAAAGCTCGACAACATCGATATATCCCAGCTGTGGTTCCAAGACGGCCCCACATGCCATACAAGCGACGCAACGCTCGAAGTTGTGAAGGAGAAATATGGCAACTGGGTCATATCACGGCGAGCGTTCATCAATGGGCCGCCGTGATCATGCGACGTGACACCATGCCATTATTTTCTCCGGGGCTACGTCAAGTCCTTACTCTACGCTAACAAGCCAATCACATTGGACGACCTTGAGGCCTACATTCGAGACGCTATTGCCGGAATAACGCCGTACATATTGGACCAAGGCATCGTAAATTGGACCGACCACTTGAAGCACTGCCAGAGAAGCCAAAGCGGCCACTTAAATGATGTGCTATTCTACACATAATGGCCTCCAAATAAAGAGTATAATTGTTTATACTTAGGAGCAAGAGGTGCTCATAGGCATACTAAAATCTTTTCGTTCCGGCAGAATTTCGAGGTACAATATCCGCCAAGCTCGGCAGCCCTTCAGTATCCCTCGAATGTGTCTAAGGTCTGGCACCAAGCACAGTTGAATATAAAACTGCTCCGTTATGTACATACGGATGTACATATGTATGTGGGAGACGGGCGGCAATGTAATGCGACTTTAGAAGTAAATAAAATTCCAAGAACTTTATTGCGGCCTTGCTGTCCTTGAAAGTGCAAGCATTCTAAGCACATCTTAAAACACGTTATATTTCAGTCAGGATAAGGATTCCTTTATTGCTTTCATTTCCGCCTAAAATACGCTTAATTGATGTGGAAGGTGAAGGGAGCACCAGCTGGTGTAAGGACGTTTCAATTGATTTTCTTTTGAAGTACGCATTTCCGACGTAGAGCAATGTAGATAGCAATCAATTACTTTAACCTTTCAATAAGAAGAACGGCTATTTATCTGCTGTAGGTATGAAAAGCAACCTCTAACTCACTACACAAGCACAAAATTCAGACAACTTGTCGCATGGATTATAAGCCAGAACCATATCGAGGGTGTAATTGAATCAAGACGGATACGAGTATAATCATGGGGATTTGAAGGCTCGTATGGCTCTGAGGAAACGTCTAGTATGTTTGCTGTTCTTTTCGTGCAGGAGGTAGTTAAGTTGTCTACTGGATTTTAAAGTTGTCTCCTTGGAATGTTTATTGAAAATATATTTCCACCTTTGCTCAAAATTTCCTTCGTTTGTCGAGCAAAGGATGAACAAGAATGACTGAGTCATCTATTGTGCACAAACCCTGTAAACGATTTGAAAGAAAGTCCTTAATGATCTAGTTACACTACCATGGTCAGGACGAAATCATTGAGCGAAATCGGTTTATCTTTTAGCCTTAATCAATCCTTTTCTCTAAGAAATAAAAACTCTCTCAAATGATCACTTATCATCTTATGTCAAAAAGACATCGCAGTTGCTCCCAACAATATTGTACATGCGAAAAACTACTCCTTTTTAGACCAGACTTCCAACACGATCCAACAGACCAGCGTCTGCCCAAACGGTTGATAATTGATCCTTTCATAATCGCCTTGAAAGTGTCCTTTTCTCCAACATATCCATCACACCGAATTAGATCTCATAATTGACGGCTAAGGATGCAATTCTTTAGTCGCTTTGCAGATGTGATGAGGATATTCAGCTAAGAAATTTTATGGATTTCTGGTCTTAATAGCTTTGAGTTAAGTGTTATTTATTTATGTATTTATTTATGCGCTGGCCCATTGAATCTGTGCTATAGCAGATAATGCATAAGACCCTAGGGAAAACAGAAGGCACCAACTTCGGCAAATCCGTCCAGCTGCTGGGATACGCGTACGATATCGGCAGCATATGTGGCCCCCAGTGTGCCATAGCAGAGGCTTTCATGGCAAAAGATTGTTCAGTCGAAACGATTTGGTCTTGAAGTGAAAGAGGGCAAAACTACAAACATGCTGTCAAAAGAATAAAATAACCACGCTGGGACAAATCAGAAGATAGTTAAGGAGTTCATCGACCTGGGAATCCCAGATCTACCACATTCACAAATGACACCTTAGTCGAGATTCTGAGATGACTGATCATTGGAAACAGTGCTACTTAAGTTCGATGAAACAAATGCATATTCTATAGAGTGCTAATCCTGCCAGTACGGCGCCGAGTGCTGGATGATAAACAGGCTAATAGAGCATATATTTGGCGCTTTCCAGCGAACAATTCTTCGTCGAATTTTTGGCAGTGTGTGAGAGGAGGGCAAATGGAGGAGAAGAAGTCCAAGATAAGTCGATTACGTTGGCTCGGCTATATCATAGACAACAACGCTCTCGTCTTGAGAATCCTCAGATTCGAAACGACCAGGAATGACGATCCTCCGCTTTAAAGATCGAGCTATAGAAGATTTCAGAGCGCTTATCATAACAACAACAAGTAATGTGTCCTGAATCGCCAAGTGTGAAAGGCATAGACTCTTCATGGCTAGTAGCCCGTTAAGTAAGTAGGTTTATACATATGTATGTACATATGTTGGTGAGTTCTAGAAACTATACCGGTCGGGTCAAAAGGAACCGCACTATGTACCAACCACACCGTGGACCCTTACAAGTGATATCTCCATTTTTATTGAAATTTATTCTTGTGAGGGAGTCTCAATACACCAACCTTGGCTTTAAAATCCATTTTATTTAATAAATGTATGTGAGCACGCCCAGAAAATGGATTTTTGGGTGAATACTACTCATCTGGTCATATTCAGAGCGAATATCCGTCCTGATTGGTACTCTTTCTAACGTCGTTCGGCTGGAAAACGATGAGTGATTCATATCTGAGAGTGAGCTTAAAATGGAGTTGAAGAAATAAATTTAAGGATTCATCAAAGCTAGTTGTAAAATTGGCGTCAAAATGTTGTGATGTTTAAGGCTAAGTATCTCTTCCAGAATCGAACTGCCCACCACTGTAAGAGTACCTACTATGTGTATTTTCCACAAGGTCATGTTACGACAGAACATTTAATCTATCAATTTCCAAGTAAAGATTCCACCTATTGCGTGTCAGTGTCATGGAAACGAACTCAATTAACTTCCTGTCTCGAAATTCTAGACGATTCGGCACTCTGTCTAGACCTCAAACAAATTAGACTGCGTAAAGTACTTTTTAATATTTTTTTTATTTAAGTACGTCCCTGCTAATTCAATGATTTTCCCATAAATCCTCTGGATATATAGCATCATTATAAACTTTCCAAATTAAAATCAAACCGCTATTCGCCGATGACAATCGATTTAAACCAATTCAGCCAAAGCAATTCAGCAGAATTTCCATCAGCCAACAAAAAATAAAAACCAAATAATTTCAACCATTTATCCTACAAAAAAACACACACACACTCACTCACTCACTATCGAAAAATCAAAAATAATAAAATAATTTTATATACGACTATATCCACAATTTTTATTTATGGCAAATCTCTGCAAATAAATTTCCTCCATTCGATCAAACACACTACAGATCTACAGATTGTGTAGGAGAAGTCATTTGCCGCTGTCGCTATTAATATTATTTAAAAAAAATTTTTTTTATATATTCGTACGTACACACATGGTTTCTGATTTTATTTGCAGAAAAAAAAAAAAAAGAAAAATTCTGGTATATATCTCGTTATCATAAACATTCTCATCCTCTTTCGCTGATGTATCTCATGGCATACATATGCAGGCATAAATGTAGATACATGATTCTATACAATTTTTTTTTTTTATAGTCAAAACACAAATGGAGAGCAAGTGGGGAGCAAAAAAAAAAAATCGCATGACGTCGTCAAATGAATTGGAAAATTATTTGCAATAAAATTTATATGTTCAAAGCAGAAGATGTAGACCATAATGATTATGACAGAGAGGCAGGGGAAGGCTGACATAAGGGACTTTAAGAAACGGGCAGATAAAACCAGTGAAAGAACGAAATTTTATCCAGACACCAAACAAAATTGAATTCTTTGCATCCTAGAGATATTTATGAATAAATGCTTGAGCTAGATATAGAAAGCAGCTTAAGCATACACCAAATGTGTGGGTGTTTGTCTATTGTCTGAAGGATCTGTGGGAAGATGGACAGTCGCCACCCTATTCATTGACTGTGGAGACTCTTTGTCAGATATGAAAAAATTTCAAAGCAAATTCTTAGAAATCCTATGAATGCCTGGCTGCTTTTTTTTCAAGAACAGAAAGGTTTCCTGTTACTGGCATATGAATGGAGGAGATTATGTGTAATACACGTGTGTTTACATGAAGATTTTATGGACTTTTAGTCACACAAAGGCTTAGCTAAATAAACTCGAATTGCATCAAAATATTTGATCCAAAAAGATTGGTTATCGATAAAAAAAAAAAGCATCCTTGACAGAAGACTGGAGGAAGCACCAAAATATTTCCTTTGGACTGTTATAAACAGGTCACGTTGCCTTACAACCGGCCGGCGCTAAATACATCGACAGAACTTCTGGCAACAGATAAATGCAGCAGCGGAACGAGCTTCAAAAGCGACTACCTCACTGAGTAGGCTGATGGCAAATGTAGGCGGACCAACAGCGAGTAAGCGAAGACTGCTGATGTCGACAACCCATTCTATTCTCCTATATGGAAGTGAGATATGGGCAGATGCACTTCGACAGGAGAAGTATCGAAAACAGATGGCGGCAGTGTAAAGACGTGGAGCTCTACGTATAGCTAGCTCTTATCGAACGGTGTCGGAACCAGCCGTCCTTGTAGTCGCAGGAGTAACTCCCATCGATCTCCTAGCGGTAGAAAGGAAGTACGTCTACGACAAAATGGCGGAAGTCGGAGTGGAAGCGGCAACAGATGAGGCAAAGGAGATCACGAGGCAGAAGTGGCAAGAGCGTTGGAGCTCAGAAAGTAGAGGAAGATGGACAGCGAGGTTGATCAAGAACGTGGCTGATTGGAATGGACGGAAACACGGAGAGGTTAACTACTACGGCACCCAGTTACTCACCGGACACGGATATTTCAACGCCTTGCTCTACAAGATCGGGAAAACAAATAGTCCTGCCTGCCAGTATGGGGACTCTCCAGCAGACGATGTGGAGCATACTTTCTTTGGCTGCAGAAGATGGGAATCCGATAGACGAAATCTGGAGCGAAGTATCGGCACCATCATGCCAGACAATATAGTTGAAAAGATGCTGGCCAGCGAGCAAAACTGGAGCCAAGTCTGCTTTTACGCACAACAAATTCTCAGTAGAAAAAAAAAGAGAAGAAGACGAATATCGGGAAACAGAGTGAGCCCGAAAGGGTGTATGATTACAGCCCCCCTGAAGTAATGCAAAGAGCGGTCCCGGGGGGGTGAGTCAGAAACTGAGGGGTGAAAGGAGTTTTAGTCTCGTATGCCTTGTAGAAAGGTGAGTCGGACACACGGGGACGGCCAACGCCAAAAGGCCTCCTTACGGTGCATAAAGCATTTCTTCGCCACCCAAAAAAAAAAAAACACCTTACTGATCGAGTACAGGTTTCCGCTACATCTACTGTTTATCGACTTCGACAAGGTTCTTGATAGCCTGAATAGAAATGTTATCTAGTCGGCCTTCCCGGGGGAGAACTCATGGCTATTATCAAGACTACATACGAGATTAGTAAGTGTCTCAAACAACGTGTGTCGTGGAATTTTAAAGTTAAAAGTGGAGTACGTCAGGGGTGCATACTATTACCGCTATTGTTTTTGCCGGTCATCAGTCATGTAGTTAGCATTGACGGAAGGTTACCATGGAATTCGATGGACTATGCCATCTAATCTTAAATACCTCGACTACTCCAAGGATATTTGCCAAAAGCCCTGAGTATTTCTAACACCATCGCTCAACTCAACATTGCCTGACAAGTGGTCGAGAGAATAGAGCAGCTTCTATATCTAGGAAGAGTATTATAGAAGGAAGTGTGCAGGAGAATCGGGAAGGCTGAAACTGCATTCGGAATGCGATTCAAAGTCTGGAGAAGCAATGTTCTCAGCACAAGAACGAAGCTGCGACTGTTAATGCTCCAATGTACTCGTAGAATCAGTTTTGATACATGGGTGCCGTACTTGAAAGATGGTTACAACTAAAACACGCAAGCTGCAGACCTTCGTAGATGCATAGATGTCTAAAAATCATCCTGTGGATTTTTGGACCAATCGTATCTGTAAAGAACAACTTTAGCAGAGACCGTGCCAAGGATCTATCGGCACCACTTCACGAAGAAAAAGTGGAAGTGGATTGGGCACAAAAGCAAGAGGACAACTCCGACAGGAAGCTTGAATTTGAATCCTAGAATAAAATAATTAAAAAAAATTATAATTGTCAGGAAGAGAACTAAGCTCGAATAACTGACAAACTGTCATTGAGAGGCTTGTTGGTTGAGGCCATGCTATACACCGAACAATGGCGGCATTTAAAGTAAGTCAGTGGACAGGTGGACAAATTAAGAAGTTTTCTCATGACAGTTATTATTCTCGAACTATCGACCGATATTCGCGTAAAAAACTCTGGTGTTTTCCGGGATTCGAACCTCGAACCACCGGCTCAGTAGTCCGACTCACTAACCACTGATCCACTCCGCCATTATTAGCTTTTTTTCGCCATTTTTACTTCGACTACCAATACAGTGGTGTTGTTACATAAATTTCGCCATTTAACTGAATACAATTCCCGTCCATAACCTATGGAGAATGTATTACAGGTTTTCGGAACAAGTTGTTTCATGTTCCAACATACAAGGAGTATGTAGAGATATCCTTATAAAAAATTTAAAATCACTTTTCCAACGAACATTCGATTTTTTGCAAGTCTCCTCAATTTTGAAAAAGTCCCCAAATTAAACGAAACAAAAATATTCAAGCACTTGCACCCAACAAAAAAAAAAAAAAAAAAAAACCTAACTTATCACCCATTTCGTTCGTTTATTATTGCGATTTCTAACCTCGTCCTGGCCTACAATCAAGTCTGCCATTCCCCGCCCAAATCAGATACAGATGTTAGGTAGTGTTACCCGTTCAGCGTTTAGGGAAATTTCGCTGCTGCCGGCTATTAGTGAGTTTCCTTCTATTCAACGTAATTTCCTACCGGAATTTTGCTTGCGAAATTCTTCAGAAATTATCTTTTCGCTCTTATCAACGAGTTTTCATTTGACTAACTTTTCCGGGTAAGTTTGCTTAAGTTTTCCACCATCACATGCGGGCACGAGTTACTTTAACACAGTATCGCATCGCTGAAATTATCCCGAAAATGGTGTGTATACACCCATTCTCATAACGGTTTTTGTTTATTTAATTATTTCTTTGTGTTTGTCCATAAACATCACATCTCTATGGAGCGTGCAGCAGTTAGACTGTGCGAAAGATACACAGATACATGTATATAAACTTGAGTAAACATAACCCAAATCCATCGAATATCTATGTCAAACATTGGAGATAGAACGATAGAGATTATGAGAAGGATGTGTGCGACTGTCTGTGTCTATGTATAGGTATTATGTGTCGACTTGAAAATCAGTCAAGTGTTTGTAATGCAAACATAATAACCATTCACAGATATTCGTCATTATCACCACCACCATCGTCGCCATCGTCATTCGCATCACCATAATCGTTACCATTGAACAAGCAAATAGTTTTAGTTAGCGATTCATAGACACAGTACTCATAGATAGACACAGGAAGGATACTGCCGTGATTAAGTGGAAAAGTTTACATATTACAGAATTGCGTTAACACAGTTTGCCTGCACAAATGATACCCATACCGGGGGTGAAATTAACGTGCAACGAAAATCGCATTACACACATTTGTATGTGTAGCTTAATGAGAGGCAATGAAGACCTTGATGCTTTTGAGCCATAACTATGACAGCCATTAACATTATCTCATCTTAACTCAGGACACTCACTTCCTGGTAATAGTTCTGTGAGATTGTACATTATGGTTTCATGCATCTATAATCCGACCTAAGCATTGGCTATTCCGAAGCATAATGGCTCCTGACTACCACGGAAATTCATGGATAAATTCATGCTACCGACAAGCAACTTAGTTTCGATGTAATGACAAGTTAGACGCTGTACAAATAGTTGAAGACTTTTACAGAAATCTGAGGCTAAGTACTGTACAAACGGATAACAGTCGTCCGGAAAGGTACAATTCGGTCTGCTGATAGTTTATTTGCACAATAATCTGCACACAATTGCCTACGGGGCTCCATTAAGAGGCAATTAACAAAGTCGGTTTTATCTATCTGCTTGTGATACTGGCAACAGGCAAATTCCTCCCAACACTCAGCGAACAAGTCGAAGGGGCCATCAAATCCCTTGACACATGGACCAGGAATTGCGGGCTCACGGTAAGCCCCCAGAGAACCGAGCTCGTATTATTCACAAATAAAAGCAAGTTACCACAGTTTAGTACGCCATCTGTCGGAGGCACCCCGCCTAAGATCTCCGACAGCGCAAAGTACCTAGGGCTTGTATTAGACAAGAAACTGAACTGGAGAATGAGTATTAACGAAAGGATTAAAAAAGCAACTATAGCCTCCTACTCATGCAGCAGAATCTTTGGGAAAAACCGGGGGTCCCTATCCTAAGATAATTCTCTGGATGTATAAGGCTATAATAAGACCCATACTGACATACGGCAGTCTTGTCTGGTGGCCGGCGGTGAACAAGGTCACTAACCTAATGGCCGTCACGAAGATTCAAAGACTAGCATGTAGCGGGACCACCAGTGCGATGTGGACAACTCCAACCGCTGGACTTGAGGCTATTCTCAACCTGCTTCCACTAGATATCTTCATCAAAACATCTGCAGCCATAAGCGCCATCAGAATCAGCCAGTCAGGAACATGGAGGTCGAATGCAATAGGGCATACGACTATCCTTCAGAAGTATATTGGCCATGTACCCATTACGGACTACATCACGCCATACTTAGGCTTTAATAAACCTTTCTCAAGCGCCTATCGTAGCAGGGAGGAGTGGTTAAGAGGTCTGATACCAAACGCGCAATCCATTGCCATATATACAGACGGATCTAAAATGGACGCTGACGTAGGATCAGGCATCTTCTCCGAATCGCTAGGAATAACGAAATCAATACGCCTCCCAGACCACAGCAGCGTTTTCCAAGCGGAGGTCTTGGCCGTGACAACAGCCGCCCGCGAGTCGGCAGTAAGGACAATACCACAAGAGGGTATCACCTTCTTTATTGGCAGTCAGGCAGCTGTAAAAGCAATAACTGCCACAGAAATTAAATCAAAACTTGTGAAGTGCTGTAGAGAAGAGCTTAAGGTTCTTGGAACACAGCACAAGGTATCGCTCTGCTGGGTCCCTGGACATGAGGGTATACCAGGTAACGAGAAAGCTGACGAACTAGCAAGAGAGGGTTCTGCAGCCGTTTCCAGTCAAACAGAACCACTCGTGAACATCCCGCTTTGTGCACTTAAGCTTGAAGTAGGGAAAATAGTCATACAGGAGGCGAATACCAGATGGACCTCCTTGGATTCCTATGGCCGTTTTTTGATAAAGGCAGAACCGAGAGACTTATACGGGAAGACAGGAAATCCCTTTCCATCCTCGTTGGGGTTATCACGGGGCATAACTCTCTACGGTATCATTTGAAAAAACTACGTCTGACGGAAGAAGAACTCTGCAGAGGTTGCGGTGACGAGGGAGCTTTTGAGGACACAACCCACTTCCTATGTCACTGCCCTGGTCTCCAACACAGCAGAAACAGATTCCTAGGGAGCTACTTCTTCCAAGACCTAGATGAACTCTCCAGCACGCCATTAGACAAGATAATGAAATTGATCAGGTCCTCAGGATGGGTTGTATGCAAAGAATCGCATCAATAACTATCGGAGCATATTAGAATCGGTATCGGGTTTCAATGGGCAAGGGACATCCTTTCCCCCAAAGGGCATCACAATGGGTTAGCATTGACCTGGATCTCTCCCCGCCAACCCACATACCTAACCTAACCTATCTGCTACTGTCTAATAGGCAAGCATGCTACAAAGCTAGGCCTCTTTGCGAACGACTTTTGTAGAAGCTGCATGGTTGAAGAGGAGAACGAAACTATTCCTCACCTTCTTTGTTTCGGCCCAACTCTTTCCCGTAGAAGGAAGCTTCACTTAAAAGCCCCCTATTACAACGATACAGGCGACCTGAAGAATATTGACATTAAGAGCCTCCTGCACTTCATAAGAAGCTCAAAATGGTTTTAACGAGTAGGTAGAGAGAAACTTTCTCCCATAATCCTGAGGAGGTCTGAGGGTGTTGGCGACTCCTAGCTGGCAGCCACTTCAACCTAACCCAACCTAACCTATCTGCTATTTCAAGGTTCGGATTACTCATCGTGAAGCAGAAGCTCGAGAGTTTGATGGACGGCTTTTAGTGTTACAATATTTTACAGGTCTCACCGCGATCCTTAGAGCATCTAGTGCGTCCTTTCTCTTAGTAGCTAGATCCGGTGGTAAATATAATATTTACATTATACATTCACAATAACTGAGTTGACGAACCCTAAGTCTTTCCAGGGGTACACTGTATTATTGGACTACTTCGTTTAAGCTCTAGTGACCTCAGATATACTCTTCGTTCTGCAGCAGAATCCTGTCGACAATTTTTTTTTTTTTTATCTGCACGCACTTAAAGGGTTATGAATACCCTTTTACATGTTTTCACACGGTGCGGGCGTCGGAAATGTAGATAGAGAGAGAGATTGGTGTAGTGATTTGAAACTCAGACGTGTTAGGTTTCACATTAGCTCCAGAGGTGGTGTCCAGATAACTGGGGAGATTTGCTGTCATTATTTTTTTGCCTCCGATTCTGGTTCACAGTATTCTTTTAGCAGTCCACCTGATGTCACAAACCTACTGCCAGTGTTATACCTTCACAGTATTGTTGTCATAAGCTTTCGCAATTGATCGGACTGCGTCTTATCAAATAATGCTTGCTGACATCAGGGTTTGAACTGTGAACCATCAGCTTGACAATAGATGACGCTACCACTACACCATTGCTACCCCTTAAGATGCCCATCAAGGCTACAGTAAAGGCATATTAGGTAGTTCTATGGTAAAAATATTCAAACAAAGTATTCAACCAAACAAGAGTAACTCTTTAAAAGGAATAGAGTGGGTGACGTATTATCCTTGAATTCTTCTTGAGATATAATAGGCCACAGCGGCTGGATTTTGTGTTACATTGGTTCTAGACATGAACTTACTAACTTACTTACTTTGCAGACATCAAGAAGTGGCGGGTTGCTTAAGTCAATGAAGAACTATTCCACCTTCGTCGGTCTTAAATTGTATACAGCTGGTGAGGGACTCAGAATGCGACTTACTATACGCTCTTCTTCTACGTCTCTAGAGATTCTCCAGAAATCATTTAAGGACACGTTTATTCTCTTGGGCGCCGTGGCTGAATCACTGAGCAGGAGGTTCGGCGTTCGAATCACAGAAACACCAAAAAGTTGTTCACGGTCCCACCTCTCGCGAATGTCTGACAAACGTCCGAGAGTAATAACTGTCAAGAGAAGCCTTCTCAATCTGCTCAATCGGATATGGCTCTATACTGTAGGTCCCTTCTATTTGTGTGAAAAAATATAACACGCACAACACGAATGGTATTCAGAAGCTAAGCCCTGGACCACATTCGGTCCGTTGCTCTTAACATGCCTTTTCATGAACACTACCCCGCGAGGACTCCAGTCGTAAAGCTCTTACGTCCTCATTTACTCATTGAGACAAGTCTATCTATCTGTTCCGATAAACTTAATTAATAGGGATGAAAACAATCTGTCCATTTTCAGCAAGGATCCGATTGGAACCCTTTCTTAGACGCCGGGAACCGTTTTATAAACTCACACACAACGCAGGAGTATTTTTTCTCAAATCTTTGCTTTCCTTTATTTATCCGATGTGGGTCTTATCCTTGGCCTAACTCACTTGTGAACACGGTTTCCTGTGTGTACTGAAACTGTCAAATTTGCTAATTGTCAAATGTCCACTTCATATATGCTACTGTGGTCCGGTAGCGTTGCAATATTCTCACGTCAAGCGAACTGCAGAAATTAGTTTATATCTCTAATGGCACTTCATTGAGTTATATGTACCTCTACCGCCGAGGTGCTTAGAATACTAATTCCCTGTCTACTCTGCTTAGAATTCCCGTTGAATATTTGTCTTTAGCGCGTGATGGTAAAATTCATTTGAGAGTAGGAGCACATGTCATTCGGAATGCGTCCTCGATACTATGACTCTATGTGCCGTGTGGCAGGTGGTATCTTTTATACCTTCTCATACAACGTTCTCGTAACACTTCCTGGAATTTTATCCTATCCGCATTCCTTGCAGAGGCTTTTTTGTTCTCTTTGTATGACAGAGTATAGATACAGAGGGGTACCACCAATGTTTTCGAATACCACTCGTTCTACCCCTTTTTCAAGAAATTTTTCAAATGATAAGCTTTTACTCCAAAGCATTACATGGACTCCATTGATGGCTCTTCGATTATACGTCATGAATTTGTCAGTTTTTATAGAGAAAATCACATGACACAATCCTAATGGAGGAATAATATGTCCATCTGTCGCTAATGCTGAGCTGACTACTTCTCAAATTTCCCATCACCACAGATTATTACAAAAACTATGTTTGCACATTTGGCACATCCTTTAGTTTGGAAACAAATTAATGTTACATGTTGTCGTCCTTTCAGAGTTTGCTGTGTTGCGGCATTAGTTGTTTGTTTCAGTGCCATTACGCAATTGGAAACGGAAACAGATTTTCCTATTGGAGTCGTTAGGTAGTTATTTGCTTTTTAGCAAACTTTCGCTTCATCTCCTAGATGTGCTCGCATAGATTTCACAAGGACTTCCATGGCGTTGATACGATTCGCAACAGATTACGTTTGTGCGACATGGTGGTTCTTATATAACCATCATGAGCTCAGTTCAGTTCCCGATTTTGACGCAATCAATCAGAGCAAATGAGCGACAATGGAGGTACTATTCGGTAAGAATTTGGTGGAATTAAATGCCATGACGAGCGACCGCCAAATTATTTGTTATGAAATTCAAATCATGAACACAGTGCTCCAGGAGAGCGTGCTCTTTCGGTAAGGTGAATGAAAATGAGGGAAACCGTTAAATAAGGTTAAACCATAATTATTATCACCATGGAGCCTGAATCCTAAAATAGATTTTGAAATAGATTGAGGCAAAGTATAATTGTGCTGCTTAATGAGATTTAATTTTCTGGCACACCTTCTATCCTCTTCAAGGATATAACTCAATTAGTTGACTCTTTCCGAATCCTCCTCCCCCTCGGACTCGTATCTTACTCCGCTCCCCCCAATAGCAATCGGACATTAAGAGCCTTGTACAATCCATTAATTTCTATCACTTCAACGCAAATTAAAATGAGAATCTTTCTCTCGCCAAAGTTTTTATACAATTAAATTGCAAAAATCAAATTAGTCTTCTGCTACTTTGCTCAAGGATCTCCATTTCCGTTTTTCCGTTAAATATAGAGAGACAAACTGAAAAAGCATTCTAAAGCTTGATAATGTTCCAAAGATAATGTTTAATTGGCTCCAATCTTTACTTCTTGCTGGTTGTTGCTATGGTGCTTCTGATGCTTCTGATGCTCTGTGTGCGTTCCATTTATATGTACCTAAGTCCATTTATCAATTTGGCACAATTCCATGCAATGATTTTATTAAAAAAGATTTATCTTATTTTCATCCCGCTTCCTCAATTCATATTACTTACATACTTAATGTGGCGGAGATGCGCTCTTTTTAGGGCCAATTCGCATTTTTGCAATTATTACAAAAAAAAACTAAAATGCGAGGGAGATGTACATATGTATGTATGTATAAAAGACAAGTTTTTCTCTGACCGGAATTTGATATGGTTCCAGATTTATCATGTTGCCAAAAGAGCATTCCTCCATGAATATTCATTATCATAAATTTTCATGGTTTCCCTAATGTCTGAAAGTTCGGTTTTTTTTTTTTAATGATTTATTAATGTTTTCCATCGGCTTTGAAAAAAAAAAATATGTTTTCGGCAATAATTCAGAAATTAACTAAGGAATTGCAGTTTTTTTTTTCTGAGTTTTTGGCCAAAATTTTTAACAATGCGATTTATGGGTACTTTTTTGAACTGTAAGCAATCATTTTAAGAAAAGGGCGGATATACAGTCAATTAACTGTTCTGGATATGTACCTTTTTTGATATCTGCCCAAGGTTTTCAGCTGCTTGGGGAGGCCAGTCCAGAAGTATTGTTGACCCGAAACCATTTTCTAGCTTTTTTGATGGTGTATTTCGGGTCGTTGTCTTACTTATCTGATTGTCATTTCCTTGAAGTATGTCAGAGTAAACCTGCTGATCCATCACACCATTTCGGTTCGGTAAAGAGGGCGTGCACCATGGTATGAGAAGCATCCTCATACCATAAAAGTAGATTTTAGATTGTTAAAGAGGTGGGAATATATCACCTTATCACTGCGGCCACATTGGCCTATTGTGATTTCCTCTGATCTTAACCCTTGAACCCTACCTATCCCGGGAGAAACACTATTACTACCCTGGGGATCTTGGAGACTTCTAACTATTTTGTACCCTACTTAAAAACCAATTCAATAAAAATTATTATTTATATTTATTAAGATCATAAAAAAGTCACAATATTGAAAAATATTAATTTTTTGAGTCTAAGCACATTTGGCACACAGAGCGGCTATGTTCGCCACAACGAGGATTTTGGCAACACCCACACCTTATTCTCGTCTTCCTGTCTTTTCCGCGTGGACAAATGGAGCATCTTTTTTTTCCAGCAACAGCAGTAGTTGACTCTACTAATGGTCGTTTCTATTTCAAAATATCTCCAATCAGGACCTGGAGATTTGACGGCAAAGTTGGCCAAGTGAACCTCTCCTCCATTTGGGGTTTGATAAGGGCCAGTGCCAAGTTTTTGAGGAAGTTCCGTCTCGTTTGTGTTTGATCCGACGCCATTTTTAGAAGAACATAAGAATTAATACCCACAATATTCAAAATCCTAAAATATATAGCCAATGGTCATCGTTTGCTTCGTCTTGAAACACTGTACCTTGCACTGTAAAACTTGCTCTATCATTACCTGGGGTCTATGGAACCCCGGAGTTTGAATTTCGTCGACTACACAAGTCGAAAATAAATAAATGACTGACAATTTGACGCCTACTAAGATTATATGAAAATACTTTGAGTGGCGCCGGCATGGTTTACTTAGTTTTAAAAATATTCTATTAAATATATGTTTTCAATTGCGCTGGACCCCAGGGTGGGGTTTAAGGGTTTAAAGCTCACTCAATACGCCCGATTCGGTAATGAATTCTACTATGCTTTTGAGTGAGCTTGCAGATAGGTCTTCCGCTTCAAGATAGAATTTACCTAAATAACGATGACGTGTTCTGATAAGACAGTTGCAGTGACATAAGATGTGCTCAGCTGATTCTTCGTCTTCGTTGCACATTCTACAGATGCTGTCTTGTGCTATTCCCATAGCCCCTAGATGTTTTTTCGCTTGATAGTGGCCTGTAAGGAAACCCGTGGCTATACGAATCTGACTCCTACTTAGTTGTAAGAGTTGTTTCGTTCTTTTAAGGGAAGTGTTTGGCAGAAAGATTTTGGCTTGTCTGTTACCTTCAGTTTCCATCCAGTAATGGTTCGCCCTTTCTTTTAGCCAGTCTTTGATACAGCTTTTAGCCGTACTCACTGGTAACCCACAGAATGGCCTTGGCATTATAAAATTTGACGCAGCTCCTGTTCTGGCTAGCGGGTCGGCTTTTTCATTTCGTTCATATCCACTGTGTCCTGGCAGCCAAATGAGATGAACTCTGTTTGTGCTGGCTAGCGATATGAGTAATTGAAGGCAGTCCCATACTAGTTTGGATGTTATTTCATAAGCTTTAGTTGCTAGTAGAGCAGCCTTGCTATCTGATAAAATATAAATGTTCTTATTGGTTATGGATCTGTTTATATTTTCTCTGATGCATAGTTCTATAGCAAATACCTCAGCTTGGAATATGGAGTTACTATTTTCACATGAATGAATGAAGGTTTTTGTAGTAGCGCCGTATACTCCAGCCCCAAACTCCTTCATCTGTCTTGGATCCGTCTGTGTACCATAACAGTAGAGCCACCATGTTTTACTGTCTTGAGAGTATACCTAAGTAGGCACGTATTCAGCGTTTGTAGGGCGTTGCACATATTCTCGGAAACCAGAGCCGCCATACAGGACAGTGTTACTTTCATCCATCCATAAGATATTACGCCACTCTTGAAGGGACCTATCAACATGGGTCGTAGAAAACGGAATTATTTTTACAATATGTACTTTTTTTGTTAAAAAAAATGTTAAACTTTTCTTGCGTTCAATTTTAACTTTTTTTTTATCTCCTTCTCGGGTGAGACCTTCGAGCACCTCACAATCCTGTTTACAGATTTCGTGGATAAAGCCTTTTTTTCTGTCCCGGGTTTCGGGTTTCTCCTCATATTTTTTTGCATTTATGATTATTTCTGCAGAAATCTGAAGTATCCTTTGAATACCCGCATAAGACTTTCCTTCAGTTAGAAGGCGGCGAATGATTTGCCATTGCTCCGGAGTGTAGTGTTTACCGCGGCCCGAACTGTAAGTGAATATTAATATATATTCGAAGGTTTACCCTAATGAATTAATTATTTTAAATTAATTTATTTTAAATCACTCAGGACCGAAAAACAGCCGTCTACTTGTGAGCACTGCTATTATTTTGACCGCAGCTGTATGTAGATGTATGTATGTATGTAGGTAGGAACAGACGCGAGTCAAAACTTATTACAATCAAAACTCATTTCCAACTGCTCTAGGTCATATTCGGTAAAACGTAATTATTTGCCGCTACTTTCTTCTATCGTATTTGAATTGTTTCTCTTCCTCATTCCATGCATCCAATCCCTTCCCTGGGCACCACCGAACCAATCCAAAAAACAATACTCTTCTGTCTCCCGTGTATATTTTCATCTCCTGGGTATATTTAGTAGAACCGCTTGAGTTCCTCTCAAGAAACCCATAATCCTGCCGAAATTCCCAACACACTTGCAATTTACATCTAGAAGAGAATAACTCACAAATTGCCTCTCGACATTCATTTGCTCATCCCTCCAGCACCTCCTTGGGCGCGCACCACACCAATCATTTGCACTACAAGTAAACATCACGGAACACTGAACCAGAAGACCAAACCTAGCCAGCTCTTCTTTGCTAAATAAACTCCAACTTTCCATTTGGCCAACAGACGAAGTTCATTGGGCCAGGAAAAAAAAAGTGTTTGCCGCCGACACGACTACCGAACTTTAGACAAAAGAGGAAACTATGTGTATTCTGCGTTAAACAACACCAAAGAGGACGAAAAAAAAAAGGAACGTTTTTCGGAAAAACTTTTACCCAACATTAGTTTTTTTTTTTGCTTTATGTTGGGGCCGATACGAGGACATATGTCCATTACCATTCGGTTGGGAAGATCTTAGCAATTCCTTTTCAATTTTCCTCGCTTTTTCTAATTTTTTTTTGCACCATCATGTCCTTCGCTTCGCTACCCTTCTTTGGAACCGAAAACTTCGAACAAAAAAAAGGTTTTGAATTTGAAGTTCCTTCTTGCACCAACTACATCATTTTGTCACACATGGAAAATCTGACTTTCATCTTCTAGGACTGGCAAATGGAAAAAGTTTCCTTTTTTTCCAATCCAAGCGTAGGTACCTACTACGCTCCGGGAAAATACATAAATCTGTGCATCCGGATTTATATTCAAAATGATGATGCCACTATGCCACTAAGTTTTAACTATATCCTTGTGTTTCGTTTCTTCTATTTTTTCTGTCGAATTTTTCTTTTTTTTTCCACGGTGCTCCCTGCATATCCTGACATATCTGTGCACTCTCTGGTCCTGATGTGAATTCTGCTTAAAACATGTAAAACCGATGCAATAACATGAGATAAAACTGACTTTGCCATGAGGCAGCGCTTCGTCCTTCTACAATTTTTTTTTTTTTTTCTTTCATGGATTATGCAGAGATTTGGTGGGAAAAAACCTGAGGTCGCGTGAGGGAGGATGAATGGTGGAGAATTTCTCCTAAAATTTTTATTTTTTTTTTTTTTGTTTTATCATAGCATGTCCTTGAGAGTGCTTTACAGATGTTTCGTCTTTCATGTGAAATGCACTTTGGTTATGATCGGTTTTGGAAATTGGGGGTAAACACATGACTACCATCGTTTTTTTTTATTTTTTTTCTTGTAAAGCTGCATCCTTTGTTCTCGTAATCTTGGTAGTACTTGGGAGGGGGGTGGCTTTTCATGATAAAGCACCTGAAAGGAGAAGTGATGTAAAATGCAGTACGTCTTACATAAAGGAGGAGATGGTGGTTTTTATTTTGTGTTTGTCGTGCATCCCGAACACTGCGGATGATGGACGAACTGATTTTGTGGTTGGTCCATAGAGTTTACCGTTTTTTTTTCAGTTTGGATAAAAGTTTCAATAGAGAATCCTTTTTTTTTGTGCATCTGAAAGTTGCTCTTTTATTCTTTTACTTTATTATTTTATTTTAGTTTGTTGCTTGTCGTCGTGTTGCTTTGAATTGTTGACTAAGTTTCATGCAAAAAAAATTGGATTTTGCTTTTTTAAATCGAGTTGATCGTAGTTTCTTGGTTTTTTTTTTAAACTTTTACTGGAGAGAAGGAGATATCAAAAACTTCATTTCAAACAAGTCCACTGCCTCGTTAACATGTGTATGAAGACCCAGTCTAACTGGATCTTAGCTAAATTAGTAGCAAACCTTATTTACGTTAGTCGCAAGGACAATACATCGGATGTGCCGGGCGACTATGAAGGAAAATGTTTGAATGCACTTGTATGTATGTCCTACAACGATATCCACTTAATAACAAAGCCTCGAACCCATTTAATAAGCTACCTGTTTAGCAAAGGAATAAACTGATAAAAAAGGTTTTGACTGTGAGGACGTACAGATAATAGGATATGCGGTCCCTAAAATACATTAAGCGCAATACAAAAAGGCGCAAGCGTCAACACGATTGTCCACACCCTTTTTTCACAAACATGCTTAGTACTGCGAGGAGAGACTCGATAAGGTGTAGACGCAACTGAAAGTCACTCCTAAAGGATGCCAAAATATGCCGAGAACTCTTCTACAAAATCAGGATCAGGATGTATATCTACACTAATAGTTTACATAAAAGAAGTCACTGAGGCAGTGTCAAATCCATAGCAACTAGGTACACTTGCAGATAGCTGATAAGCTCTCCATATGGAATCATAAGATACCAGGAAATGGTTGCTCAGCAACATACCATGCAAATGAGCAGATGAAATAGCTCGGAAGGGATCAAGACTCTTGAACATTTCAAAGCTATCGGACAAGGTTACAGCTGATGACCTCTTGCCACTAATTATACTGGTGAATCACATGGTCCTTGAGAAGGTTACTTTTCGTGATGAAATGTTCAGTGACAACTCTCAGTCTTAGCACTGAGTTGGTCGTCAGCTGGTTAATAATACAAGGTGTCGCAAAATTAATCATCCTATCGGAAGATGTTATAATTTTTGCAATTGGCGTCGTACATTTGTGAACTAGACAGCTGCAGAATACAAACAGACAAGCAATGGAGCGCTGTACTCCGCAAGAGCGTGGAATAATTGTGTCGATTTTTTTGACCAATAATCGGTCGGTGGTGTTAGCGCAGCGTGAATTTGAGCAAACATTCCGGCGCTTAGCTACTCGACTCAAACAGACTGGAACCACAGGAGACCATGCAGGGCGTGGCCGCCACCGGACTGGTCGTTCGGCCGAGAATATCGCGGCTGTGGCTGCCGATGTCGCTGAGAACGAAGAAACGTCAACCAGACGACGGGCCACGCAATTGAGCATCACCAGACGGACCCTACAGCGAATTTTAGTGAAAGACTTACACATGTTCCCGTACAAAGTGCAAACAGTGCATCAGTTAATGCCTCCTGACCGTCAGTCGCGTGTGAATTACTGTCAAGCCAATCCTCAATCTCAACGACGAAGAGGGCGATTCTGTGCCGAAAATCATCATGAGCGACGAGGCGCATTTCCACTTAAGCGGTTACGTCAATAAGCAAAATCATCGTTTCTGGGGCACTGAAAATCCGCGAAGAGCCATTACATCCACTCAAAGCCACTGTGTGGTGCGGCGACCACGCGGGAGGAGTGATTGGGCCGCCATCGGCAGTACGGTCACTGTTACTGGCGAACGCTACAGGGCCACGATAAACGACTTCTTACTGCCGGAATTGGATGAGTGGGGCTTGGTGAACATGTGGTTCCAACAAGACGGTGCAACCGCACACACAGCACGAGCCACCATGGATATTGTAAAGGAAGCGTTTCCTGGTCGCTTAATCTCCCGTTTTGGCGCTTTGGCATGGCCAGCAAGATCGCCCGATTTAACCATCCCAGACTTCTGCCTTTGGGGCTCCTTGAAGTCGCGGGTTTATGCCAACAAGCCTCAGACAATCGCAGCCCTTATGGAGAATATTCGACAGGAATGCGAACAGTTATCACCGGAAATCTTGCAGAAAGTCATGGAAAATGCGAACGAGAACAAATGTGTATCAACACTGGCGGCAGCCACTTGGCGGATATCATCTTTTCCACTTAACAGAAAAAATTCGAAAGATCCAAATAAAGATTTCCATCACTCAAAATCATTTTTTTTTTATTCAGTAAAAAAGTAATTCAAAAACAAAATTGGATGACAAAATTGGATTATGCGCCACCTTATGGTTTCCATTGGGAGAAGCTCCATTACGGTTTATACCACGAGCCGTTGGCCGTCTCCTGTCAACTAGGCACCTAACCATGGTTCATACCACCATCTTTGTAGAGGATCTCGAGCTCCGATTGATACTATCTCTAAGCTGGAGCAGTCATCGTTTACAGAAGGTATCGAGGCCACTATAGAGAAGACTACCTCTCACTTCGCAGTCATCAGACTTATATCAACAGGTTCCTTCTGACTGGGACCTGTGAATGCCAGGACTAGACAAGAATAAAAAACATTCAAATTCTTGGCGCAGCTCCTTTAAAATTTACATTGATGAGGTGGACGCAGTATACTTCTTCATTTTTGGAAGAGTTAAGTGTTAAGCACATCAGTACATCTCCACCATGCCATTAAAAGTTCTCCGTTTGGAAATTCTTGCCATCAATTCTCAGGACCGATTACTAACTTGTCAACCAGACTATAGTCCTCCTTAATTATGAAATGGCTGCAAGGATACGCATGTATGTTCATATGTCATTATCATTCTCGCGTATTCATAAAACGGATTAAAACTTTCTGCATACGTAGAACTCCGTTTATACAAACACCACTCAAAAAGGATTTCGAACTTCAAAAGATTTTAACTCTGATCTATGTAATAGCTTTTCGTATCCAATTGAATTCAAGGATTATGAGATTAAACTTTATCCGCAACCACCGCGGCTCACCTATTCGGTTTTCTCTCGTTCGCTTTAAATACATATTTCACCTTAGCGTATGGTCGGAGGATTAAATAAAATATGACATTTGATGCAGGGACACTTATGTGCGTACACCAACCCACCTGGTATCGCATCGTTTCAATTTAATTGAATCTATTCACTCCCAAGCAGATGCAAACCACAGTATGCAAACTGCACAGATACAGACGAGTACATACAGTCATACACAACGGAGTATGTGATTTTTTAAAGGAGCAGTTTCCTCGTGTTTCTTAAAGGAATGCAATCCTATATAAAAGGATTAAAACTCCTCACGTGAGAAAATCGTGCAAAAGTGAAATCAACTGAATGAAATACGTGAGCGAGCACAAGTCGCTAGATGTACTTTTCTCCATCTTTTTTTTTCTATCCTTTGAAATATGAAGTTTTACGCAATGAAAACGCGTTATTCACGTAAAGCAGTTCGGTGTGATGCTTTAAGAAGATTCCATATTCGATTTCTGATGAGTGGAAATCCTTTTCATTTGCCGCTTTTCCAGGAAGGAAGCTGCGACATGAATTCTGACACACGACGATAATTGGTAAAATCTTCCATTTCCAACATGTTTCCGACCGAGTGTACCCCGGTATTAGAGACTGGGGTTTTGGTTTTGGTTATGGTTTTGATGAGATGAAAAATTTCATCAGGATAACGAATATTTCAACGTCAATCTTAATGTGTATGTGCATATGTGTGTAATTTTTTTTTTTTGAGACCTTCATGTGGTGAACGTTTGAAGATAGATTTTTGGTTGAGATGCGTTTGTCAGAGTCATTATAAGTCATTTAACATCTCTTGCCATGCCTTGAGGTGTTGTGTATGAATGATGAAAGTTGTTAGTCATTCTTCGAGGTAAAGGATGTCTGCATAATAAATTCGAGGGAATCTACTTCCTTCGTTGACACGAATAATATTTATGTTAGCCCATAAGGTGCGATTTATGATTACAGCTTGGTAATGCCTCGAGGTTTTAGGTGTTAGATTACTGGGGTTGCAAGGTGTTTGAAATCGCATCACTCAATGACAGATAAACGAGTACTCTGAGGGGAATGGGGTGGATAAAATTATATTCATCATCAATTGTTTGTACGATTCGAATCACTACCTTAACCCATTCCAAAGGCGACGTCGGGATTAAGCGCGGAAGAAGTGGAAAATAGATAAAATAGCTCCGGCAATCAAATCTTTTGCTCCGTACAGGGCACCAGGAATGGATAACATTCGACCTGTGATGCTGCTAGAGTCAGTGGATTTTGCTACTCCATGGCTTAAGCGTATCTTCACAGGATGCCTTAAGCTAGGATATGTTCCTAAAGCATGGCGGGAGGAGTGCGTTGTTTTTATTCCCAAAGCGGAGAAAGTGAGCCACCTGAGACCTATTAGTCTGTCGTCTTTTTTGCTGAAAACATTGTAACAGATGTTTACATAGGAAACAACGTGGTCAGTAGATACAGCCCTGCACAGGGTTGTATCAAGCATAGAAAAATCCCTCCACCTCAAGGAGTTTAGTCTTGGAGCGTTCTTGGACATCGAAGGGGCGTTCAACAACGTAAGCACTGACGCAATCCTGAGAAGTCTACACAGAGCTCACCTTAATAGCACGGATGCTTCAATCAAGAGTGATATATTCAACCATCCGGAGAAGTGTCTGCAGACGAACCCCCCAAGGCGGAGTTCTGTTTCCCCTTATATGGCTCCTTGTGGTGGATGAAATCTTGGTAATACTGAAGGCAAACGGCTTCAACGTGACGGCCTATGCCGACAATGTGGTCATCCTGGTTTCGGGAAAATTTCCTCCAGTCCTAAGTGAAAGACTCAATCTCGTACTACAACTAGTGGATAAGTGGGTCGGCAGCAAAGGACTGGGAGTGAACCCCTCAAAGACGGAGGTAGTCCTTCACTAAGAAGAGATCAATTCCTACCTTCAGACCCCCATATATCGGTCGTACTGAACTAAGTCTCTCAAGTTCAGCTCGATACCTGGGCGTTATCCTAGATTTCAAACTAAATTGGAAGGATAACATTACGGAACGCATCAAAAAACAATCGTAGCTTTCTATTCTTGTAAAAAGGCTTTCAGTCATACGTGGGGGTTTAAACCACCTGTGGTGTACTGGATATACACGATGAAGTAGATGGTACTTGAGAAGCAATAACAGCTTTCAAACCTCACCAAAATCCAGGGGCTAGCGTGTATCGGAGTCATGGGATCAATGAGAACAACACCATAGAAAGCATACTTAGTTTCATTCCGCTTGATCTATACTGCAGCAGTCTGGCGGCCAAAACTGCGGTAAGACTGAAAGAAGGTCGATTATGGTCATCGAGCCTTTACGACTATGCCTCCATTTTGTCTCGACGAGAGACTACCATACGAAAGATCGACGGAAACTGATCACATGAGCCCGATGCTAGCACTTGAAAGGAGATTCGCTACAAGAATTCCTGACAGAATGTCCTGGAGGAACCGTAGGACTATGAAAAAGGAGTTGACGGTCTATACCGATGGTTCTAAGATGGACTTTGGCACGGGAGCCGGAGTTTGTTGCGAAGCCCTAGGAATAAACTACTCCTTTAGAATTCACGACGACTGCAGCGTCTTTCGGGCCGAAGTCACAGCCATCATACAGGCTGCTGAAATTATTCGCGAGAGTAATATCGTTGGCAAAACGGTCGCTGTCTATATGCATAGACAGCCAGGCAGCCGTTAAGGCTCTGGACTTTGCTGTAATCAGGTCCGGTCGAGGCTTGTGAGGACCTGCAAGTCACTCTTAAATGTGATATCTAGAGCCAATGCGGTGACGCTCTGCTGGCTACCAGGGCATATGGATATCGTAGGAAATGAAAGGGCCGACGAGCTTGCTAGGAAAGGATCGGCGCTGCACTTATCGCGGGCCCTCCCCTTTGTAGTAACTCCAATCAGCACCTTACGGAAAAAGATAGAAGATGAAGCCATCGGTCGAGCAAACAGACGCTAGGTTCATCTGGAAACATGCGCAACCTCCAGGGTGCTATGGCCGGCCTTCACCAAGAAGAGATCAACCTTTCTGGTAAAACTTAGTCGTTATAAGGCACGGGTTGTTTCCGGCATAATTACTGGACATCGTGCTATTGGGGTTCACGCAGAGCGACTCGGTGTGCTACATAACGACTTTTCCAGGAGTTGCAGGAACGAAGAAGACATTGAATCAGTTTGTCACCTGCTGTGTGACTATCCTGCTCTATCCGTTATAAGAATGAGGACTCTCGAAATTAGAGCTGACGGAGCTCCTGAGATTCATGTCATTATCTGGGCGGTTCTAACAGCGACTTTCACGATGTTTCCAGGGTTCAATGATTGGACACAATGGACCTGCTACAAGGCACCCATCTACCTAACCTAACCTAACCTAAGGTTATGTTCATGTGAGTTTGCACATGGTCCATTGAATTCCAGCAAACTCAACAAAAAGAATTAAGGACACCCCAATGCCGAAAATTCCTTCAGAGATACTTTTTGGGCAGAGAAAAAAAAATAATAAAAATATATATCGCACATGAAATCTTTGTCCTCCAGCTTAGGCGAATGAATTTCGCTGCAAAAAAAAAACAAGGAATGAAATCGCCTACAAGGAATTAATGAAATTTTCTATTTACCAAACTTAATTTCCAATAAACTCGAGTAAATATTTGGTTTGTGTGTCTACGGTTTTTTTTTTCTCGTTTTCTTTGGTCAAAAAGTCCAAATACAAATACCTACTGATAGGATACACACTTTGCGTCCTTTCCAGGAAAAGATGACAATGTGCCCTTTAATTCGTTTCATTACTAAAGGAGAAGGACAACAAACTTGAAATTAACGACGATGGCAAGTGCTTAGCACTTAAAGCTGTATGCTTGCTTTTCTTTACTCATTTCGTGTGTTTTTTGTTTTTTTTTTCTGTTTGTGTTGGTGTTGTGATGTTGTTTGCTTTGAGGTGTTTGTCCTTGACTTTGCTGAAAGCGGATCAGGTGGCAGAGCAGGGGTGACTAGTTGTGTACTCGTGTCGCAAAATAAAGGATGATTTAGGAAGCTGTTCGTTTCGTAATGATGTTATAATACGAGGGTTTCCATCACGTAGAATACTTCATTTGATTGCTCAGATGAGTAGGGCTGAAGGATATAGCCTTTTCAAATATGTCTTTGAGCTTTGCAGGCCAAAAAAAAAAAAATAGTTTTTAGAGTATTTCATAAATAAGGAGTCGTGCTACCCAAAAGCGATGATATGTTAGATATCGTTTAAGCCTAGCTTAGTTAGGTGGCCATACTCCGTTCACGGCAGGACACCAGACGAGTCGGTCACTTTCGTTACTCTCGGAACCATTTTGACTAGTTTCCAAATTTTATTTATGTCCGAAACGGCAATATCTCCAAGTTCACCCAGGAACCCAGTATTCACCCAGAAACTGCTTTCTTGCTAAGGATAGTGCTGGGCGGCTGCAGAGAAGGTGAAACGGTGATTCCTCCTCCTCCTCATCCATGCAGCTGTGACGAAAGCCATTGACCGGAATTCTATGCCTCAAGGCGTGCTTACCTAACGCAGAGCGACCGGTCAGTAAGTCGACCAGTGTACCTATGCGTGGTCTGCTTATGAGCAACAAACTAGCTGTCTTGCGTCTGCTTAGCTGTGGCCACATCTGCCTATCATGCAGTATCAAGATTACGACATCTAACATTGGCCTGATGCAGGGCTACAATAGGTAAGTGAAACCCCCTTCTGACAGTCGAGGGCTCTTGTTTAGTTTCACTTTAGGCTAATTCGTCTGCCTGCTTCGCAGTTTCCTGGGATGCCTGAGTGCCCAGAGACCCAGCACAGAGTGATATCATTCAGGGATCTGCGACATTGTTTGACCAATTTACATTTAAGCCTGGAAAGCCTTCACTTCTTGTAGTCTAGTCTACTGTATTGACTTCTTGTAATTAACGAGAAATATATTAAGGAGCTTAGATACAGTAGGGTTAAGGTCACATCTTATTCGGACGATTAAAATCATCCAGACTATTTGGGGAATAAACAATGCCGATGTGGACTGACGGTCAATCCCCAGAAGACCAAGTTGACGCCGCTCCGTTCATCTACGAAAAGAGAACCTACCGCATCTCCACGTTGAAGCGATAGAATGCCAGTCAGGACTCTGTGACAGTGTTAAATGCTTGAGAAAACCTGGTTACCAAAGCCCACGTACAAATCTATGGATGTGGACTGCAATTGCAAAAGCAGTTACAACATATGGGAACCGGGGATGGTGTTAAGGACCGGTAGAAACAGTGATAAAGACGCAAAGATTGGCGTGCTTTTCCAGAACCAGTGCAATAAGAATTACAGCGACAAGGGGGCTCAAAGCATTCCATAATAATCCGAGTACATAGCTTTGTGTCTCAGAAAAATTGACAACTGCAAGTCCATGGTGGACATTTGGGTGGACAAGGTAGACTCTGCA
Organism: Blera fallax; assembly: GCA_946965025.1. Classification (NCBI taxonomy): domain Eukaryota; kingdom Metazoa; phylum Arthropoda; class Insecta; order Diptera; family Syrphidae; genus Blera; species Blera fallax. The sequence goes on from OX337246.1 coordinate 29,841,533, forward strand.
TGGAGCCATAATCATTCCAGTGTTACTATACAACGCTGAAACCATGGACTTCATCGAATGCGAATAAATTCCATTTTGTCTGTTTCAAGCCTAACTTCTTAGCAAGATACTCCATTCTATTTCCGTTGGAAGAGGACTCAACGACGATCCAACAGATTGGACATTAAGAGCTAATACATACCAATGTTTCGACCCAATGGAATCTGATCCGCACGGATAACACAGTAAGGAATATATCGCCTTAAGTGTTGAAGGATACGTCAATCAACTTCCAGTACGCAACTGGAGGCAAGTATCGAAGGACGGGATTGATAAACATAGTTCATCCGAACTGGAGCGTCGCATTAGTTAGTACGTTCTTAAGCGGCAGAATTCCCAGACTCGCTTCCACGGCACCAGGTCTTACGTGCTGGTCGCTGTAGCCTATCAAAATGTTATTTATCGTTTTAATGCCGCTGGAATGAAATTCTCTTGAAAATGGAGAACACTGGATGCAGGGTTGTTCCTTATGCGGACGATGTAGCTATCCAGGTATTTGACAAGTACCCACAGACACTTGCCGATGTCAGGCAACTCGCCTTTAATAAGCTAGTCAACTGGACGAAATGTTGCGGCCCCAGTGTTAATTAGACGAAGACTATCTCATTCTCACTCTTCACTAGAAAACACAAAATCCCTTGATTCAAGGTTCCCACATTAGGAGGTTCTACTCTAAGTCTCTAAAACAGCGCTAGCTACTTGAGATTAAAGTTAGACCGGAAGCTCCAAAAGAGAGAGAACGTCAACAAACGTGCCAAAAAAGGGCGGTTGGCCCTAAATGGGGCGTACAATCAAATATAATGTACTGGCCATACACGTCGGGGGTAAGGCCGATTTTTCTGTGTGATGGACCACCTTTGAGAGGAACTCCAACATGAAACAGATAAAAAAAATTATGTCTCAGCATCACGGATGCGCTGGGAACCTCTCCAACAGCGGTGCTTCAAACCATGTTTCACCTTCTCCCGATCGACAACATCGGCAAGCGAATGGGCGACAAGCTATGCTCTTCTATTGCGAAACTCTCGCCTATGGAAAGACCTAGATACTGGTCATGCCAGCATACTGAAGATGCATCGTCATCTCCCCAGTGTTACCGACCGCCTGCCTACTGAAATCGATTTCGGCTTAGGCTTCAAACACTCGATACTGGACAGTTATATAGGACGCAATGCAATGTCCTATATAACGATTCGCTGCCTATCTTCATGGGTGGCTCCAAAACCCAGGACGAAGTCGGTGCCGGAGTCTTCTCGGAAAACTTAGGCATCCGCTTCTCCATCAATGTGCCGAACTATTGCAGCATCTTTCAGGCCAAAGTCATCGCCATTTGTCAAGTCGCTAACTGGCCGGCGGTAAATACTATATTGTAACATCAAGGGCAGTGACAAACTGCCGCACATCTCTGGACAGTACAACCCCGCCCTTTACTGGGTACCAAGTCACTGTGACGTCTCGGGGAACTGCGTGGCTGACGAATTGGCTAGACGAGGCTCTTCCTGTACCAATAGCATAACTATAGCCAATATTGACGCACCAATGTCTTATGCTAAATACCTCATCCACGCCATGCTCTAAATAAAGCCATAGATGGAGCCAACTTGGCCAGTGCCTTATCGCCAGGCAACTAGACCAAAGAAGATCAAACGGACCTCTTAACCATATGAGAGGAACCCTCTCTACTCTAACCAACATAATAATTGGACATAACATAGACAGGCACGCCCAAAGATTGGGCATACCCTATAAGGACTTCTGCATAAATTGATGAGGAAGAAGAAACTATGCTTTCACTTTCTATGCACGTGTCCTGCGCAGACTTACATTAGGAAGACTACACTAGATCATTACAATTTCGATGGTCTCAATGATCCTAATAACGCCTCTATGGCTATTGGTTCCATGAGCGGACAGAGTAACCCACCTGTTCCTACCTAGTAGCAGACCGCTCCACCTACTTTGGTCTAAGTGTACCTTAGCGAGGGCCACATCAACCAACCAATCTACCATGCCGCTGCATTAACTACAAATACACACGTGTTCATGGGTCCTCCCACATGCGTGTAGATTCAGTAGATTCCGACTCTGTACAGTTACTCTCTCCTAGTTTCTACATAACTCCCTTTTCGTTTTGTGAATCTTCATCTTCGTCGTGATTTGTATATGCACACCTCGCTGCCCTGGGCTTTGTACCAAAAAGTTACGAAAACCGAAATTCTTGAAAATTCATCTTATCCACATCAGTTGAAGGTCGCTGGCCTACCACTTGGAACGCTACTGCTACATCGTCGACTGAGTGGTTACCCGTTTCTCTAGGTTTGCCTAAGGGGACCTCAGGTGTAGTGTAGCCATGTAACGCTTTTCTGAAATTTAGTTTGATTTCCCAATAATCCTTAACCATGCTGGCCTCTACCCCCATAAATTGTGGTGGAGATACATAAACTCTAGGGGATCAGTAAATTGTGACTGAAAAAGCTGTCAGTTGCCAACTATTTTCGCAATTATCAAACATTCCCCACGTAAGCATAGCCATCTGTGAGTAACCGATAAATGCCTAGTTGTATCTCGACTTGCCACAGACACTCCACGCCTGAATGTACACGCCACAAGCAAATGTTAAAAACTTTCTGACACTTGAAATCTCCTCGCAGCTATGTGTGTACTTAATCTGCGTATACAGCATAGAGACTTTCTAAAACCCAATAAATGTGGGTTTCTCAAGGCAACAACAACAACTTAAACCCATCCCGGAGACAGGACATCAAATCCTGTATATACCCACGCTCACTATGCTGTATGTACAATATACAAAAATTAATATCCTTTTATCTATTCAAAAATATCCTTGCAACAGTAAACGCTTGGGCGGAGGGAGGAATGGGATGCTTTCTCTTCGTTCGGTTGGTTGCATTAAATAAGTTGGTAGATTAAACTTTTAGATCTACAGGAAATATCCACACACACACACACACACACACGAAAGTATCTAGAATGTAAAGATGGGAATTTATTTAATATTCCGCAAAATTGCATCGCAAGTTAAACATAATTTGTCACAGATGTTTATTCCTCAATGCGCAAACATGCAGGATTCTCAAAAAAGGATTTTCCTCGGCCGCCACTCCCTCTAATCTTCAAGGATCATTCCGGTTTTCTTTGGTTTAATTTTTTTTTTTCCCCTATTTTTTTTTGTTATTTTCTACTGTCGTCCTTTTGGACGTATATTTAAATGTTTACATGTGTGCCTTGGCCATAGCAGCAGCTTAGCTGTGAATAAATTTCTTTTGACTCCTATCCATGTGGGTGGATGTAGCTATGTGCATTGAGATATGTTCTTTGGTTCTTTGGCTTCTTTTGGGCGGGGGGGATGGCGAAGGATATGGCTGGTAATCAGCACTCTTGGATTAGAATCTTAAGGCAGTGGCACCAACAGAGGCGACCGAATTCCTGTGGATGTGAGAAAATCTCTGGCTAACTGTAAACGAAGTAAACAAATAAATAAACACCCACATACCTACATGCATACATCCATCCACTTAAAAGGAAATAAGTGGATAGGTATTGCTGTATCCACAAAGAGCAGCCTTGTGTATTTATATAGCCGCGTCTTCTCAGCGGGCATGTAGAGTGTATTGGATTTTCAAATCCTGGTTCTTTGGGGTGAGTTGGGTGAATTGGAACGATTGCATATCCAGGCAAGTGCAGAAGAATAGCTTCAGTCCTGATTTAGACTGATGGCCGAAGTAAATGTGTGGCAATTTCTCATTTTATGCTCCAGCATGAGTGAGTGAGTGGTTGTGTGCGTGTGGCTGAGTTTATGGGATATGAAATTGCCTTTCTGGGGGAATAAATCGAGTACACGACGAATGTAATCATGAATTTTACGAACGGACTAACGTACATTTAAGTTTTCTGTGTCGCTTTAGTTCTTTTTTTTTTTTGTGGAGAGTTTTTCTATTCCTCAGAATAGTTGTATTTCTGAGAAAGTGAGAATAGAAGTACTCTGTATATATTTCTGTTTACTGAAAGAGAAGGGCTTCTTCAATATTCATCTGTAAGGACATGAAAATGCAAATGCTTTGCAGTGCTTTTGATGTTTCCAGCAGCCGGACATGGGCCGGCTGAGAGCCGGAGCATACATATTCAAATTGGCTTTGCAAAAGTATCTATACATGTAATGCAATATTTGTTTTGCACAATTTTAGTAAAAGGAAAATATTTTGTTTTTGATGAGTTTTACAAGCCGCATCGAGTGTGGGTATATTCTGAAATAAAACCGTTTTGCAAGGAATTACAAATGAGGCTATTCATAAAGGATAGGGATGTGGTAGTTACAGATGTTATTCTGACCAACTTCAGATGAAAGATATAAGGATTTTCAGAAAAGATCATAAGTGAATTTTGTTAAATGAATTCTACTGCAAATCGAATTATACGTAAACAAGTGCTGGGGATGATTTTTTTAAGGGACATTGTGAGAATCAAGTCGAACTAGATCTACACTGCCGGCCTTAGGTTTGGAATCACTTTCTGGTTTCCATCAGCCTGTTTCTCTAACTACCGTGAAAAGACGATTGATTGAAGCAGGCTTAAAAGGCAGGTAGCAGTTCGAAAACCTTTCCACAGATCTCAAATTCGAACTAAAAGATTGGTGGCCAAGAGCATAAAAATTGGACGATGGAAGACTGGAGTTGGGTGCTATGGATCGACGAGTCAAAATATAAAAAAAAAAAAAAAAGAAAAATGCAAAAATCGGATGGTGATTCCAAACTTATGGCCGGCAGTGTAGATCCCATTTTGAGGTCATTTTCCTAATATCACTAAAAGTCTTAAGATGTTGGGGGCATACGCAGTCTTTCTGGTCAAGGAAATAGAAGGAGTAGCGTAATAGAAACAACATCTGGTAGTTCTACAGGAAAGCCAGGTAAAAACTGACTACAAGACAGGAACACAGGATCTTCGCAATAGTGGAAGTAATCTTCTCACCGATGAACAGAGATTCATAGAATTATATAAGCACAACTTTCAGCAGCTGCATAATGTCCAGAGACAAAGGAGAGAACTCGCATCTGGTCAAGGAAGAAATAGCTGCCGGCTCCATACACTCCATATGCTTACCTACGAAAAAAACTATTCTACATTCTGTAACAACTATCGAGACATATCCTTGTTGCATATCAAATATAAAATTGTGTCCTAGCTTGAGCAGATAATTTGACAGCAAAAGCAGGAAAAAAAGCCCACAGCTGCTAGACGAAATCGACACTCTCAGCAGGTCATAGCAGAGGTTTTCAGGACGACTCAAAATGAAATGGAAGTGAATCAAGGCTTGAATGCTGATATTGATAAATACAACTTCGAAGTAGTTAAGGAATTCGCTTAACTCGGAGACAATATCAGTTCCACAAATGGCACCTTAACGTAGATTTAAGAAAGATTGATCCTTTGAAAGCTGTGTTATATCAGTTAGGCGTCAAAACTCCTTACTTGAAAGACAAAACGCATGCCCTTTAAAACGCCAAATCTGTCAATTTTGGTTCCAAGTTCTGGACAATAAGTAAAACAGCAGAGTAAATATGGAGTACTTTTGAGCGAAAAATGTTTCCCCGAATATTTGATCCTGTATTCAAGGCGGACGACTGATGAAGAAGATACAATCTCGAACTTTCCGAACTATTCAAAGATACAGTGGACGCAGTATAAAAGGCCAAGATACGTTGACAGTGATGAATATATCATCCAGAGTACATGGTCTCCAGCCACAAAGACGTTCGAGTATCAGCGCCTAGATTATGGACAAAGAAGACAACCGAAAGCCTTTACAAAAAACAAGCACTTGAGCCATAAAATGAACAGAAAACAGCAGTGCAAGGTTGGATTGGATCTCTTTTAATGGATTGTTGGAGAGACAGCTCCCATCAAACGTGGAAACAGTGCTACTTCATGTGGTCGTAATACCTGGGAAATGACCAACACCGTCACAAGGAAGCTGCAAAAATAGATGTCTTCCTAAGGACCTTCTGGGCGAACCGTATATTGAACGACCAACAACACGCGATAACAGGCCAGGAGCTAATAGACGTCTAATTACGGAGGAGAAAGTGGCAGTGGACTGGTCATGCCCTGCGGCGCAAAGACGTTTCCATTACGAAGTACGCCATGCAATGGAATCCACTTACACAATCAGACAGACGAGTGGGCCGCCCTAGGCAGACATGGAGAAGGACAGTCGAGGAGGAATCTAGATCATTGGGGATGACTTGGAAGGAGCTCTAGAACGTTGCAGAACTCCGAACTGGAAGAAACGCAGGCGTTGTTGACGCCCTATTCCCCACGAGGAGTCAGGGGACCTAAATAAGTAACCTGAGCACCCCACGTGGTATTAGGATTTACAAAATTAAAATTTTTTAAAGGAAATCATATCCTTAAAAGCTATGAGACAATAACTCTCAACAGATTTATTCTAGGAGTCTGACTAGGAGCCTACCTAATAGCGAAGAAATGGCTCCTTTCCTAGACAAAATACAAGTTTTTAAGGAAAATCAGGTTAAATATGTGATACAGAACAATTATTAAACTTCGGCGTTCGTCAGACATTCGCAGGAGGCAGGACCGTGAGAAAACTTTTTAGTGCTTTCTGGGAATCGAGCCTCGAATCTCCCGCTCGGTAATCCCACGCACTAACCACTAACCAACGGCGCCTCGCTTTGTTTATTACGCTTCTTAATTCGTTCGTAGATATACCCCACCCCGTGTACTGCTCTACTTGAAATACTCCCTAACAATACCGAAAACCAGTATGTTTCCAGTGAAATCTTCCAAAGCACCAACTGACCTCAACTGGTTTGCCTTTTTCTTTGTCCTTCTAGCGCCAAGCAGACCATTGGCCAACAACTCCCCACGCACTGGAGTTTTGATGACCATGCGCGACGGCTGTCCTATGACCCCTGTCTAATGGATATGTCATCGGATGCAATGACACCAGAATTACGGTTGCGATGCAAATTTGAAGCCGACTTCCCTCATGTTCAGGACTGGCTTTGGCCAGAGTCTGAACCAGGAAAGGAATGTAGTCGGACGACTCCAAAACTGGACAGGGGTCCGGCGCTGCGCTGGTGTTTCGTGGAATGCGACAACATTAGTCTTCATTGCTCATTGGGAAGGCATGTATCTCTCTCAGACAGAGGTGTATGCCGTCCTAATGGCTGCGGACTGTATTCAGAGAAACAGGTGGAAGGGGAGAAATATCCGCCCTACTCAACCCTTTAACCTTCTCCAAAATAGTTCGTGAATACAAAACCTTCTTGAATTCGGTCGGAAGGCTGAACTCATTGAATCTCGCATGGGTCCCAGGACAAAACGGGATGACAGGGCATGAGATCTACTACGAGCTTGCTATACAAGGTTCAGAAGACGCTTTCTCAGGACCTGAACCCACGTTGGGTTTGCCAGCGTCCTTGGTCAGGGATTCCATTGACGATTGGGTTTTTGATGAACACAATCACAAAGGTGGCATAGCTCTCAAGGATGTTGGCAGGCTAAACACGAATGGCCCCTGACGTCTCTAGGAAATCGGCGGTTTTCTTGCTATCACTTAGCAGGAAAGATTGTAGACAACTTACTGGCGTTCTTACGGGCCACTACACCTTTGCCAAACACCTTAGGTTTGAGTGATACCCCTATCTGCGGCGCCTGTGAAGAAGGCGACGACATGACGGAACAGTTCCCATGTGTTTGTCCTGCCTTTGCTCGGATCAGGTGGCGGATTTTCGGTGCTGATGTGGTGAATGCTGATGATGTAAGCTCCTTCTCGACTTTCTAAGAAAGACGAAAAAATTGTATAGGAAAATGGGGCTCTCTACCTCGTAGTACAATGTACCAGTTTTTGAGTCTGAGTGCTCCAATAGGGTGTGCCCGCTCCGACTCCTCTGTAAATCGACACGAATCAATGAAATCTTACGTTCGTGGCAAAGGACATTTGTTAAGAGCTTAGAAGACTTCCTCAAATATCATGAACCAAGCCATCAGCAGTCAATAAGGTTTCAGTACCCTTATAGGGCTGTTTGTATCGATGGCAACGCGAATAACTGCGTCACCTAAGGGAATGTCTTTTTACACCAAGGTCAGCCATTTCTAGTTATCTGGGGTACTTTATAACTTTCTGAAAACAGAAAGAATGACTTTTGGAAAATGGCTGTCAAACAATATTTCATCGACTTCGAAAAACCGACACTCGCAGTCGTAGGCACGTAGGTGTGCCCATTAATGATGAAAGGACTTCAACGAAATAATACACTCAGCGACGGACTTTAACTAACTTTTACGAAATCTAATGGCTTCATCGGATTCCTCGTTCCACAACCGAACGAGTTCCCTTTAAATTTCCATTCTCTCCGTCAATAGAAACAAAGCGATAAGTGAATGGATAACCATCAAAGCATAGAAATCTGAAAGGGAAACCCCTCGATACAGGGCCACAACCCATCTGCTTCCCTTCACCATCCGCAGTGGAATAAACTAATTAAAGTGAAATAATTCAATTCATCGTCATCACTGAAGCGAGTTCATTGGGTTAATTAATTTCAACGTATAATAGGGCTGCACACCCTTCCAACACATCTTGGCAAACAATTTGCAACATACGCTCATAGGTAAATTGATTGAAAGAAATTAATTGCCAGGAAACAAAAAGGATACATACCACAGCATAATGAAAAAGAAAAAAAAGTTTTCCCCTAGTTCATATGATTTTAGTCAATTTAATTAAAGTCCTTCGAGAAAATTCAATTTAAAGGAAATAAAAACGAAGACTCTGTGGGAGAAAACAATCAAAAATTAATTTCTCTAATTTCTCTTCCCACACTCATCCAGGACGAGAGAGAGCACGCACACACGTTTCAAATGAAATTCTAAAAATTGCTTCCGATTTGATTATGGGGGAGTATAACCACTTTTAGAGAAATTCCTTTGATTCCTTGAATGAATTTTTTTTCTTATTTTTATTTACTTCTCCTTGAAGAAATCACTCATATTTCCTGGAGTTTCTTTTGACAATTATCTGCGGTTGCTATGCGGTTTCAGGAATCCTTTGAAATTCCATGCAAACTAGGGGAATGGGAAATTGCTATTTTAATTTGTTTATTGTTCTACCTGGCATGAGTTTATACAACCAATGATGGAGTATGTAAGCATTTAAAGAATTCATTTATATTTTGGAGTAAACCACAAAGGAAACAACGGTCTATAAAAGTTAAGCATTTAAACTAACATCAGTAGGTGCATAGATACTCTGATTAGCATACGAAAATGTTTAGAGCCAAACACGACATGGGGATGTAAAAAGTTTGGAAAAAAAAAGTTCCAAAAACTTCTCAACAATATTCTTGTTTGCTTTGTGTTTATGATGGACCTGTTCCGCAGCACATGCACAGCAGTCATGATTTAATTAGTTGAAGTATTACAATTTTGAAATGGAATTCATGCGTACTTCAAACAAGCTTGGGCGTATCTAATGGATTTTCCTGCCAACATAGCTATGTTGGGCGAGGCAGGCATTCTTCTGCGTCGTGAGCACACATAAGTGTTCTTATATCGGCGGGACCTACTTTGTGGTGAAAAAGGCTCTAATTTCATGAATCATACAAAATTTGGTTAAGAATCACCAAAGACCACAACCCGTCCTGTTTTGAACACGGTGACAATGGAGGATCAGCTAAGAAAATTAATAGAGCACTTCTGTGCACTGCTCCACGATGACCAGAATGCGAACGAAAATCCGCAAATGGTCCACCTGCGCAGGGTCATTACCACCCGCCCGCCAACCAGTGCAGAAGGTAGGCATGCGATGCTTCTCCTAAAAACAAGCAACGCAGCTGGACTTGATGGCATACCAGTCGAGTTCTTGAAGGTGGATCCTGAATCAACGACTGCTTTTTTGCTTCCACTAGTTCAGAAGAACGTTACCTATGCAAAGACTGGAAGGATGGTGTTATTGTAACGATACCAAAGAAAGGCGATCTTAAAAATTGCAATAATCGTTCTGTCTGTGTTCTCGGATAAGAGAAAGGATAGAGTCATCACTCAAGAGGCACCAAGCTGGATTTCTCAGTGGTCGATCCTGTGTCGATCATACTAACACCCTGCGAATAATTCTTGAACAATCAGCTGAGTATCAGTCGCCTCTAAACCTCATGTTCGTCGATTTTGAGAAGGCATTCGCCAAGGTTAATAGCGAATGCATCTGGTGATCACTTATCATGAGAGGTATCCCTGAGGAGATAGTCGCTATTATTAAGGAATCCTACAACAGAGTAAGGTGCTGCGTGTTGCACAATGGACAGCTTTCCGATTCATTCGAGGTGCGTTAAGGAGTAAGACAAGGAGATGTGTTGTCACCAATTCTGTACTAACGAACGAGAGGAATGGCATCCAATGCAATCCATTCGAAAAGCTAAGTCATTTGGACTACGTCGACGATTTATGTTTGTTTCATGGCAAACAGTGTGGAATGCAGAGCTGGCTGGCTTAAGGATCAACGCCAACAACAACAACAACAACAACAAACTATTCTGAGGCCGAAAACTATTGAGAAGGTCACGCAGCTCAACTACCTTGGCAGTATCGTATCAACTGATGGTGGAGCGGACTTTGATGTTGCCAATAGGGTTAACAAAGCTCGCAGTGCATTTGGAATGCTCTCCCCTATGTGGAACTCCAGCATAATAGCGCTACGCACCAAGCTGAAGCGAGTCCAATGTAAAATTTATGCTGCTGTACACCTGTGAAACCTGGAAATGCCCCGCCGACATCTCGAGCAGACTACAGGCTCTTATCAACCGTTGTCCTCAATACATTCTAAAGATTCGTTGGCCACAAATCATAAGTAATGTTGACTCATCAGAGAAGAGTGGATCTTGATATCAGGCAACGAAAATGGCGCTAGATTTGCCATACTTGGAGGAAACCAAACGAGAACATAGCGAAGCAGTCCTTCGTCCGCAGAGTGTAAGGCGAGTTGGAGGACCAAGAACAACATGGAGGTCAACTGTACTTAGCGAAGCTCAGTCCCTAGTGGGCACAGTTAAAGCTTCCCGCGAACTGGGATAGATGGAGGGAATCTGTTTCTGCCCTATGCTCCAGGAGGAGTTAAAGTGTTGCTGCGATAACTGCGGTGACCAGACCACATACATAATGAATCTTAACACAAATTAGAGGACACGGTCATTGACACACTTAAGGGACACAGATTTTCCTAGTACTGCCTATGCTTGTGTTGTCGGACGTTTCTGTTTACTGAGTTCGATGGGCAAAATTCTACAGAAAGTAACCTACAATAGGCTGCTGCCAAAAGCCTAGAAACTAGGCGCATTCTCAGAATGTAAAAAAAATATACATAGCGAGAACAAGCCATAAAGGGTCTAGGGAATAGTTTGTCTTTAAGATTATAACCTGGTTGAAGATAGTTATGTAGACGTAACGGAGCAGAACACTTAAACAGTTGCAAAATGCATGAACGTGCGCATAGGATACGATTCAAACAGACATTTAAATACCTACAGCAGGTAGGAAGTCCACCCTACAATCATAGGATAGCAGGATATTGCCAAACATCGGAAGACCCAGATCCAGTCGTAGAATCTTATTCTCCAGAGTTCAGAGCTCAGCACAACTGTATACATCTCCAGTATGGGCTGGTCCTCTGCAATAAAGCAATCAAGAAAAATATTATCGTCTGTGCATAAACTCGGAGCCCTAAGGACAATCTCTGGCCATAGACGTGGCATGTGTCGTAGCTAGGATGGAGTAAATGAAGAAATAAAATGGAGGAAAGGCCGGTCTCAATGGTAAAATGGCAAAACCAAAGGAGTAGCACTACGACTGTATATCCGAGACATAGAAACTTGGGTGAAGATGAAAGTTGAAGAGGTCAACTACAACGTCTCAATGATACCAACTGGTCACGATAGATACAGGAAGTACATATCTGCATATAAAGATTCGGACATAACAGCTGAACACTTTGTCCTTGCTGCCCTTAACAGGAAAAAATTGCAGAATACGTCATGTCCGTGAGTGCGGTTTAGTACGTAGGCTTATACCGGCTCACATGCTTTCTCCGGTCGGGATCAGATGTGTGAATCGTTATGACCTTTAACAGGGAACGTTCATACCCTTCCAACATGCGTATAGGACGGGTAGAGTTACGGAGACCCCATTGTTTTAGCTTACGAACCCTATGGAAAGAGCTCTAAAAATAAAAACACGGCCAGCTATTCCCTTATAAGGCGTCGACTAAAGGGCACAATCTCTCGATGGTGTGAAGTGTGAAATGCAGAGCAGAGACAGTTTTGCAGGAGGGGACCTGGAGGAGGGGTTCTATAACCCTTTCCGTGGATAATACAAAGAGACATTCGCACTAACACTGGGCCATGGCGCCCATTTGGAACATGAATTATAAGCTACGCAGGACATGAAAATAATAGCCAGAGGCAAGTTCGAGGAGGATCTTAGCGATGTAACACAAAATGGACTAAAGTGTGACCCAATGGGCATGAGTTTATATTTACTCATGCAAAATTATTATGATACCTTTTTATAGGAAAAGATCTGCTTCAATACTGACCTGCGAATAGCTACAACAGACGTCGAATTAAGACAGGAAAACAAAAGGAATTAACAACCGGCGAAGCCTCTCGATTGGTGATGGTTTCAAGAGACCTTGCAAGTTAAATCTAGAGTGTAACCCTAAAAGAATACATTGGATGTCCACCATGTTAGTGAGACCAATCGTGGCCTACGACGCGACGCTCTGGCTTTGGTCAAGACACGGTTGAAAAAATCCATAATATGGCCTCACACCCCTACAACTTGTTAATGAAAGTGAAGCCAAAAGAATAGTCATGGATGGCAGCAAAAGAGGATTTAGACAGAGGGTAAGATATTAGGCTCAAGGACCAAGACGCACACTCCGGGACAGCACCCACACTATCCAGAGATAAAAAAGTGTAGCTTCGCAAAAAACCTCACCATAAAGCTAAGCTATAAAAATGAGGTAATACCCTAAGGAACTTCACTATTAAATTGTAAACAGATGGATTAAGAAACTCAGGCAAGGATATTTGGACAACGAACCCAAGTCTCAGATTTAACCTTCAGGCAAACAAATTCAAACAGAATAACTTGCTACACGACGCTTGGGTTTAAAGGAAATCAGGTCAAAATTCAGGACTCATGGAGAGTGTGTGCGCGATTTGAGCGCACTATAAAGTCCCATTATGGTGTCAACGTGATGGGCCATAGTGCAAAAATTTTATTTTCTCCGACACGTGGACACGAACGCAATCAAATCAAAGGACTTAACATTGCATTGAGGTAATGAGAGGCGAGCCCCAGAGGCGGACCAGTGGGGATGCAGTAAAGTGGGAGGGTTATGATCCCTATAACCCTGATCATATCCTCGTCGGACAAAAGGAAAAGAAGAAGAAGTAAATGAAAGTAAAAATCTATTCTTAACTCGACTCAGCGTTCACAGAATATTTGACAAGAAAATAAAGTTCAGGTGGGCAGCGCTAAAGTTAATCGCCACAAACCGTATAAACTTACGCGTAAGCATTTTGAAAGGAAACATAATCCCACTATCCCCCTGAAAGTGTCATCCAATATTTGGCCTTTCGAAAGCCTTTCAATATTTTTATCGTTGAAAGGATCACACTTAGCGATAAACATCACATCAACTTGATGGCCGCTTATTATTTACCCATCTGTATCTAAACTTTACCCAATCCATCCAGCTGCCATGCAGAACAAAAAAAGGATAACGATTTCTCTCTGCTATTACCATTGAACCGAGAAGTCAAAAGTCTCCTACAGAAAATGAAAACCGAGCTAAGTATACCAAAATTATTGATATATCCTTGCTCTCATTGAATTACGTCTCGAATGTGCACAAATGCGTGATACATTCCAAATGGCAAGGATTTGCCCGGCGGCGGCAAAAAAGAAAACTCCAAAGTAAATGGAAAACGAGTCCTGTACAAATGTAAATGGAAATGTTCACTCCTTTTTTTGTCGTCGTTTGTTCGGTCTCAAGAAAGACGACATCTTCCTTATACGTAAATTGGTTGCGGGAGAATGAGATACTTTATTTTTTTTTTGTGTGTGAATTGAGTTAAATTGGCGGCTAGGGCAGAGGAGGTGACAGGGTGGTGTTGGTTGGGTTACATGTATGTACAATCAAATAAAGTTTTTCTTAAACATTCTGCTACTTTCCATTAAAAATAATTTACTTTCTTTTCACGAAAGTTGAGAAATAGAATTTTGCTTCGTTCTTTTTTTTCAGCTCTGCTGACAAAAGGATGTATACAGGTGTGTGTGTGTGTGTGCGGTGTAAAAAGGACTGCTCAAGTCGCAAGCAAATAAAAAAAAAAAAAGTAAAATTCCGCATGATTGATTGCCTAACTAAATTGCTACAATATATACCTCAATGTATATACCTTTCCGAAAAAGGAGTATTTTTAGTATGCAGCAGATGTTACGGTGAATCGTAGCCCGTTGGCTCAAAGGCAGTTGTCGTCCTTGCATATACACTATATATCCCATTCATGAATACATTTCCCTCCAGTGAATGGATCATCATTCTACCACGTCATGAATACAGAAGGGATAATGCGAGTAAGAAAAGGCAAAGTGGAATGTTATCAAACCGCGTATCCTTCATATTTTTTTTAAAGGACTCCCACGAAGGCACTTTGTGCTCTCTACAGCGGCACGCTGATGGAAAGGTTCATTACACTTTATAATCTTGTTTCGATGTAATTCTCTCATCGGTACTTAAAATGTTCTCGACGTCTCTCTCCTTTCGTATGTTACTGTTGAATTATTGAATTTATGGGCGTACAGGGTGTAACATTCATGAAACTCTAGTTTATTTGATTAAAATTATGAACGTTGCTTAAATAGCACGAGTCGTCTTGGACTATAAAGGGCGTTTAGCTGTAGTTATTTTCATTTTATAGTTAACAAGGGTCCCAAAAAACAGACTATCATGTGGTCCAGGGCCTACGTATGTAGCTTCTCGTGATCATTCGTGCTGTGCAGCAGGCTTAGTTGTTCCATGCCAATGTTACCCGATATCCTTTCTTGTGAAAAAAAATAAAAATTATTCCAAGTGTATTTTTTGTATCACCCTGTTGCAATTCGAATAAGGTGAGGATAATACAACCTTACTCCGAGATAAGAAACAAAAAGAACTTCTAACATGAAAATCCTTTTGCGTCATCATATCACAAAAAAGGGGTTAAACTACGAAACGAAACGAAAGTTTTTTTTTTTTTTAATTTCACCTCTGAACACACAGAAGTTCTTAAAAACCTTCATTTCTACTTCACCCCTCTGCGATCCTCTGGATTTATACACAAAACTTGAAAAGTTCAAAAGGCTGACTTATATACATTTGAGAAATGAGAAAAGATGTTTAAACCAAAGAAAATCATCATGATGAGAAGAAATGAAAAAGTGAAGTCCTTCGACGTAGATGGATTGCATTCTCTCTCTCTGACATTAATAAGGACTGCTGGTGATGGTTCTTCCTTTGATTATCATTCTTTCTTTATAATTAACGATGCCTGATGAAATTCGTAGGTGTACCAAACCATGAATGTCAGGAGTTTCCTTTATGCTGGCAATGCAAGGAGCTTATGATTAATTGAATGCAGGAAATTAGATTTTTAGTTTGCTTACTCTCCTCGTGTTTTTTCGTTTTTTTTTTTTGTTTCTGTTGGATTTGCAGAAGCGGTTTAGCGGAAAACTAATTTCAGAAATATGGAAATTGGTTTTTGAGGACGAACTTTGATTAATTTGTCGAAAATGAAGTGCGTGCAGTGGGTACAAAGCATCAACAGTAGTTGGTTAAGCTGTCATCTTAGGTGGAAATTTGTCATTAATTTCTAAGGAATGAAAGTTTTAGTCGGCATTGGTGTAATTAAAAAATAATACAAATTCTATATCGCTATAGAATTTATAGAATTTAATTGAATCCAAGCAATGTATCTGTCAGTAATCGTTTCTTTTGACAGACTAAGTTTTTTATGCCTTAAGGGTGATAGTTCACTTTTATGCGCTTTGAACAAAAAAATACAATTATCTGCAAAGGCAACACTTCTTGTATAACTTGGAAATCGATCGTTTTTCAATTTATTCATGCAAACAAGCTCCCTCTACACTGCACAATGAATAAACATTTTTTAAATTAGAATTTTGATTTTTATGGGTTATTGACAAGAAACGATTCCAGTTTTATAAGCGACTTTTTTTTTCAAATGTTTTTATCAGTTTGGTCGTGAACGATAAAATGTTATCGATAAATTTATTTTTATTCAGACGTATGAACGAGTTAGGCATACATATGTACGAGTATGTATGTAAATTGAGAGAGATACCTACTAAATGTTTTATGGCAGATATGAGTGGCAGATTATTCACACTATGGTCTGCAAAAACATACCCGTATTTTAAAATTTTTTCATGTTTAACAAGGACATACAGAAGTCGCTGATTGCAAGTGAATTTAATCTTACAAGCTTCACGCATTCTAAAAATATGCTAACCCATTGGCACTGATAAGATCTAAAAGGAAGCATGATATAAAACTTCTTTCTGTACTTGTTTCGTATATCAGAATGAAAGTGAAAAGTTCTGGTCAACTAGTTTCTAAAGCACCGTTTTAATTAACAGAGATACGTAGTCCTTTTTACAGAGTTTCAATTATGGGATTGTAGGGCTACTACCAGTGAATATTTTTATAAAGGGTGACCAGATAGCAATGATACTATTGCCATTTGTTATGTTTCAGCAGCTGTCAAAGTTACCAATGACATTCAGCTGTCAAAATATTCAGTAAGGTTTGCCATTTCATCATGCATCGTTTAAAGCTTGCCGAACGGGCGGAAATTATTAAAAAATGTTATCGAAATTCCGGCTCAGTTGTAAGTACGCAACGTCAATTTCGTCGTGAGGTCGGTCGTCATCATGGCTTCAGTGTGCAGGCAATGCGTCGCACCATGGAAAAGTTTGAGCGTGAGTACACTCTTTTGGATCTTAAGCCACCAACGATTAAAAAAGCCCTTTCTTGGCTTAAGACACACGTGATATCTGTTAGAGGTATCCGCATCTTTTCAAACAGCCAGGCAGCAATCAAATCCCTGGAATCGACCTCCATAATCTCTTTAGTAGCTCTTGACCGCCGTTCGTCTCTTGTGGAGATGGCTGTGCAGTTCAACATTTACCTGTGTTGGGTGCCGGGGCCTAGAGACATTCCAGGGAATTGTAAGGCCGATGAACTCGCCAGAATAGGCGACGAAGACACCTTAGGTATACCCATCGCTACTCGCAAACTTACACTTAAGCTGAATGCTGTCGGGAGTACAAATCTTAGGTGGACAAGTGGATCAACATGTCTAGCGAAAAAACAGATTTGTCCGAAGCCGGATCTAAAACTCTCTAAGAATTTGATTTCTCTCAATAGATTGCATATTAGCACCACAATATATGTCATCACTGGACACTGTCTAATAGGCAAGCATGCTACAAGGCTAGGCCTCTTTGCGAACGAATTTTGTAGAAGCTGCTCACCTCCTTTGTTTCTGCCTTGTTCTCTCCCGTAGAAGGGATCTTCACTTAGGAGCCCCCCCAGGAGCCGACCTGATGGATAATGACATTAAGAGCCCAATACGCTTCATAAGAAGCTCAAAATGGTTTTAACGAATGGATAGATAGAAACTTCTCCCATGATCCACGAGGTATCACAACGGACCTCATTGGTCTAAGTGTGCTGGCGACTCCTTGAGGGAAGCCACTTCAACCTAACCTAACCTATGTATGTACTTGAAAGCATGTGCAAGTGAGTGGATATCGGTTTGGATCAATCGACAGGTATTAATTGACATGAATTTCCACAACATCTTGTAAAGATAATTGCATCTATGGTACCCGAGAAGAAATTTGTTGTAACAGATATACAACACGCGACGACTAGAGTTTTTGATGTCACCAATGGTCTGCCACAGGGCACAGTAACAGTACCACTTTTCTTTAAAATCTACGCCTCTGAAATACAGAGAGACATGGATTATCTAGCGTTCGCTGACGATGTTATATTGTAAGACATACAAACAGAGCTTCAGAGCTTCTAAGTGTGTTAGCGACTCCTAGCTGGCAGCCAGTTCAACCTAACCTACATAATACTCGTAAACCTTGCTTTTAGTTCCCAAATTTCAACTGGAAAACGCTTACGTTATATAAACGCGTCTACGTAGCTTTACGGTGTACATAAATAGAGAGTCACTCAAACTGAATTCGCAACATACGAGCCTTTAGATGAATAATAAAATCAACTTGCATATGCAGGTACGCAAGACACGATTTTTCAAGTCGATGAAATATTGATTTCCTGACACATTTTTACCCTCAATTTACCTGTCTGGGTTATATGGTGTCAAGTAAGCGCCACCGCCTGAAATTATTGTTACTCTAGAACACATGCATAAAAAATTTGTTCGTCCTTAACCTGCATCAGGCAATTCAGCCGTAATAAACCGGAGTAATTTGATTAGGCGCCTGGTAGATTCCCCTCTAAAGATGTGCAATTCTCTTAGTCGAATGTCTGCATCTTCATAAAATGTCACAAGTTATTGTGACAGTTAGCCAAATGCCGTTTACTAAGAATCTTTCGTTATTCAGCACATTACGAGGCATTACGTTGAAACACGGAAGTTGATGCTTCTACCGGGCGCTTCCGATAGAACTTCGCGCAGATCTATTTAAGTATGTGCGGCGGATATTAGGAACCACGTCTTTAGGGAAGTTCCAAATAAAGTAAGATTCAGAAGAGTATTACTGTTACTAGAAGGTAAGCAGGTTTCCGCTTACAGGGCTTAGGATCTTATCCCACACTTAGTTTTTCGACTACAAATGGAAAAATGATCCATGTCCTTACATACATATGTAGTTAATGAAGGCAGACAATCTCAGGCTTCCTTGCCTTGTGATGTAGTCAGCACAGCATGCAAGAATGACAGCCCGTTTTAAGGAAAGCTGACACCAATGCTGAGGTTCGTTTAATTTAGTTATAAATTCCAGTGCTTTATTGCCATAAGGACATCTAGTCAACACATGCTAAAGATGTTACCAGCAACTAAAATCAACCGAAAGCGTTGTCAATATAAAATGAGGCTTTGTCATCTGAAAACGTTTGCCTCCTGTCAATGCGATCATACAGAATCTGAAGCGCGGGTGTCCTAAGACCCGAATTCATCCAACCGAAAGATATTCCGCAAAAATCAAACAGAAGTTCAATTACACATACATTCCCTCTTTGCAATGCAAAGTTTTAGCATCAATTAGTGTGCCTTCCTAATCCTTTAACCCATTCCGTACAAATGCATGTGAATCTACAGTATCGATGACGACAGCAGCTGGAGCAACAAAAAAGATACAAATGACAATGCAATGCAGGTCAATTGATATCAACCTTAGAAATAGACACAATATTTCCATTGGGCTTCGATACGCCCCAAAGCTAGACACACTACACCAATTGAATGGCGCAATGGACAGTAATAATTTAAGTTACCCTTGCCCCCCCCTCCGGCGCTCCGATAAATCTTTTGGGAGATATTAAACTCTACTTTTCCTGTATCTATCGACACTGCAGTTACCCATCTGTACCGATGCGGGAAGCACGTGCACTTTGGGTGGCAAAAAAAAAAAAAATAGGCACACAACTAAAAGGACATTTCCGAGTTGCTCGTTGGGAAACATAGATATTATTACTTTCAGATAATAACTTCTCGCCGGAGTGTGTGCTGCCCACATTGCTGCTATTCGTGGACATTCCATATCGATTCCTATTCGAGATTAACCTCGACAATATGTGTGTAAGTTGGTCATATCTACCCCTTCATCCGTAACATACAGTAGTGTGCTGTTGCAGGATGTTTTGTTTTCGAATTATTGTCTGGCTATTTCAAACAATGTGCACGATGCACTTTTACCTTGTATACTCGCTTTTTCGCTTGATGGTACGAGTGTAGTGCTTTAGTTTCCGGATAATAGAATATTGAGTGTATATCCTTTGGGTACCATAACAAAACACCTCGGAGAACTAGCTAAAAAGGGAGCAATTTTCATCGAAGCAATAACATTGAATGTGATAATAGAAACATTGTCCTGGACAAAGATAAGGACTATGTGCATGTGCGATGATTCGTCGGACATCCTGTTCCATTCATGGTCACACATATAGTCATATAGTGAGCCAATGGGGTGCAATCAAAATAATTAAACAAATGTGTACGTGTGCAGTATGGTATCCGGTGCAAATTGTACAAAGTTGCCTAACTGTTGGCCTGTATTTCCTTTAAAGGAGACGAACAAAAAAAAAGACGAAAAAAATGGCAGAGGAGTATAAATGCATTTAGACAATGAAACTGATGCCTGCAAGGATTCTCTGACTATTTTTTTTCTGTTTTCTTTTTCTCTTTCGTTATTTTTTCCTCTCCCATGGAAAAAACAGGAAGTTACGGTAACAATGTGCTTAGCTACACAACGGGCAAAATCCCCCAAGCAACAGGACAAATGACGCGCTTATATAAAGCTATAAAATTCGAGGTCAACCGGGCGCTGTTATGTCCTTTTATTTCTAAATTTATTTATTTTTTTCGGAAAATTTTATCCACTTTTTCTTCTAAACCCGCAGGATAGGCGGTTTTATTTTTTTTTCCTTTTCAGAAGAAAGGATTTAGTTTTGGTTTCTATGATGTAAAAGGAGAAAAAAAAAACATTTTCTGCCCCAAAAACAATCTCAATTGTCATTTCAACTTCAATTGTGTGTGAAAAATTCAAAAATAAGGAGAAGTGTACGGTACGGTACGTACACACAACTACAAAAGGTCGTAATATTTTACGATACCCGAGGAAATTTACTTTTTGCAAAAAAAACACGGAAAAAAAAAATCCAATCGAAGTTTTTTAGTGTGCTTGTTTTTGAAAATTCAGCCATAAATAGGATTTATGTCCTTTTTATTTGTGGGAATAACAATTTTATTTGCACACTCCTGCCATCCAAGTTGGGTGGTGTGTTTCGAGGAACTTTTTTCTCATAACTATATGAAAGGTCCTTGACAGCGGAATAATGTGTTTGGGGGTAGTGTATGCTGGGAAATAAGGAAAAGAAATTTTGTTGAATCATACCAATGGGGGATGGCGGGTTGCAAATTAATGGCATTGCTTTACAGCAGCTGTGGATAATTGTAGGAAATAATAATAGGAACCCAATGGTGTTTCGCGCGTAATGTTTATCGGTTGTAAGCTGTTATCGGAGGATGTAGTCCTGGAACAAGCAAAACATAATTTTCAAAACAAAACTAATGAGTATCGATTGGAGTTAAGGTTGAAGTGGTTTAGTAACTCATTCGTCTTTCATTGTTACACATTCTGCATAAGCACATATGTATGTGTATATGAGGAGTATGGCCGTTCCTATCGTATTTCAAAATGGGGATTTACAACCCTTACTGCGGCTGATAAAGTATAACAATGAAGCTGTACAAACCGCAAACGGAAGGAATTAGTGTAAAGCAGGGCACAAGGTGTGTAGATACAACTTTTCAATGATGTTGCTAGGGAACAAACATGTCGGATCGAGCTGATGATAGTACATAATTATATCGTGTTCGAAACTGTAGGAGTTGTAAAATGATACTAAGCCGGTCACAGATTTTCGGATGAACATTTTTCAGACATCGATAACTCAATTTAGCTAAGCCAGAGGTAAATTTAATTTAGTTTAAAAAAATTTCATAGTCACTAAACAATTTCTATTGTTTTTACTGTCAACAGACAGCTTATCTGTCAGATAAATTCGAAATCCAAAATGGGCTTCCACAAGGTTGCATTCTATCGCCGATACTTTTTTTATTGCTGATTAGCGATGTGCTTCGCCCAGCATTGTCTCCTGGAAACGGAGGAATTCGTTGGACTCTCACATCTCAAATCAAATATCTGGACTACGAGGATAACATGTGTTTATTTCCTCATAAGATTGTGGATCTGCATCCAATGATAGGTAGTGTGGAGAGGGAGGCAAATGTCGTGGGGTTGAAGACTAACACTGCCAAAACCATAATCATCAAACTCGGTACTAACTCATTAACTCAAGTTACCATTGCTGGACAACCGGTAGAGAGAGTAAAGAGTTTCCAATATCTTCGGAGTATTGTCTCGACCGAAGGAGGAACCGAACCATCGGCAAAGGAAAATATGCGTTTGGAATGATGTCCATGATATGGCGTGGCAATGCAATCAACGTAGACACCAAGCTACCACTGTTCCGCTTAAATGTTGAATCCATGCGTGCTATTGTATGGCTGCAGCACTTGGACAAACGTTCATTAATAGGTGTCTACGGTACATTTTAAGGGTTTTCTGGCCTAACCGTATCTCTAACGGACATCTTTACTAGAGAAGGGGTCAGGAACCAATAGAGGTGGTACTGGATTGGTCATACATTTCGAAAAAGGGGACAGTTCCATAGCAAACTACGCGACAGTGTTATGGAATCCGTTAACACGAGATGGTAGAAGAACGAGTCGGGCGAGAAACACATGGCGCAGAACAGTTGAGGATGAGGAACAACAATTGGGTAGGAGTTGGAAAGTTCAAGTTCATTGCCAGGAACCGTACACGATGGCGCGTAGGCGTAGTAAAGGCCCTAGAACCCACAAGGGGAAACAGGACATAAGTAAAGTAAGTAAGCAAACAATTTCTATTTACAGACAAATAGTTGTAGCTTCTCTCGACCATTCATGTTGTGGGTGCTTTATTTTATCCGAAAGCCTTTTTTTAGTAGCTCGTTGGTGTTTTCTGGTATTCGAATTTCTAACCTCTCGCTCAGTGGCCCAACGCTCTAGCCACTAACCCACTTACGGGAATATCGAAGGCGCCAGCGCAATATCACTCGATACTATTGCTGTCATGTCTGTTATGATCCACGCAGCGCTACAACTATTCTCTGGTTGAAGTGCACAACGACGAAACTAGCAACTAAAATCGACTTTTAATCTCAACGGGATTCAAAGTGAAAAATTCACGGATATCAAGCTGGACACGTTGTGGCTTCATCCCGATAAAAAGCTCTAGGAATTCTCCTTCCCGGTTTGATTTATTTCTTAACACACAGTTACATCTTAACCGCGTACTTATACGTTCCAACGTAAAGCTGACTAATTTGGCTTCAGAGGTAGTAGCATAGCAGCACCGCTTAATTCTAGGCGAAGTCCTCCCGGACAAGCCCAAGCAATCAGATTTAGATTTTTATACGATCTTCAAGGGTCTGTGTCCCGGGACGGCTATAAGATCATCATTGGAACAAGCTCCAAAACACTTTCTACGAGTCGTAAGTCCTAAGAGTCCTGTCAGCAATAGTCAGGTCCCCTATTGAGGAATCAAACACCATCAAATCGGCAATAGTCCAGAATTGTCGCATCAATATACATTCAAAGCAGATGCGCACTGTAGAATAGTGGGATGAATGAGACGGAGGCCACCATCATGCAAATAAAAGAAACTTTTCAGAAAGTCCAGCCTCGGTCCGCCGTCATAGGACATACATAGAATGTCTAAAGCCCTATAGCTTCCTTTAGATATTAAGTAGTAAGTTTTCACTAGCCCGCGAGCTCAAACAGTGTTCCCATCCTTTGACTATTATCCTGAATGTGGCCAAAGCCAACTTTTTGAAGTTAAAAAAACGTTCGAGACTAATAACTGGCATAAGATAGCTTCTTCTAGATGGGGATGGAATATTCCCAGCTCTGGTGCAACGCGGCTTGGAGACTCTCATACATCATCTTGTTGCACTCTTTAGATCCAGCTTTGAACTACGCTATATACCTAAGCCTTGGCGAGAGGTAAATGTTATGTTCATACCTAAAGCTGACAGCAGATCTGCAACAGATCCTAAATCCTTCGGACCAATAAGTCTCACATCCATCTTTCTAAAGGTTATGGAGAAGGCTGTGGATCATCAGATCCGAACTTCTATCCTTATAGAAAAACCCCTGAATAAATATCAATTCGCGTATCAAGCGGGCAAGTCCACAGTTAAAGCCCTACATCACCTCGTCAATTATCAGATGGATTAGTTCGATGCTGAGTAGCAGGAAAATTTCTGCCAAGCTGGGATAGTCATCTGCAACAATCAAAGTCATCAAAGGATGCCCCTTTGAGTGGGGTTCTCTCCCCTCTTATATGGTAAATAATGGTCGACCTGCTGCTGACTCAGCCTTTCTTACTCAAGGTTTCGCAGATGACCTGGTAATAATAATCAGAGGAAAAAGTGAGACTACCCTGACAAGTCTATTGCAAAGTGCCTTAAACAAGGTATGGAGATGGTGTCAAACAGAGCGGTTAAGTGTAAACCAAAATACAACTGTCATTCCCTTCACTAGAAAGGGAACATTGAATCTCCAAAGCATATCCCTAAATGACGTTCAAATTCCATTCTGCCAACGAAACCTCAGCGTTAAGGGCTTCCTCAAGACTTTTAGGGAAGAAGTGGGGTCTAAAACCAAAAATGATATACTGGACCTACCTCACTATCATAGTCCCTATTATCACTTACGCTTCACTAGTGTGGTGGGAAAAGGCTGAACAAATCTCCACCTAAAACGCACTCCAAAAGCTCCAAAGGCTCGCCTGCAATGGCATCATTGGTGCTATGCGTTCGTGCCCTACAGCAGCTCTGGAAGCTCTTTTAGATTTTCCTCCCTTGCACACAAGTATCAAGAAGTCGGCCGCAACCACTGCCATAAAGCTTCATCTTTCGTGCAACTTCGAACTGGGCGATGTAGTTGGGCATCTAAAAATACTAAATACGTCGCTTTGTATTACAGACGTTATGCCCTCTCGGATGAACTTCGCTAGCCCCTTCAAAGCCATTATTCCAGAACGCAGTGTATGGAGTTATGGGGTTCCAACCTCCTTTAGTTCCCACTCTGTGTGGTACACCGATGCATGGCTCAAAAACGGAAAACGGAGTTGGTGCAGGCATATTTCCCCCAACTTCAATTAAGCACTTTCTCTGGGCTGCTCCACATGTGTCTTTCAAGCCGAGGTTTTGCAATTGAGCTCTGTGCCAGAGAGTGTATCAGACGCAACCTCTGTAGAAAACAAATTGTCATCTTTTCCGACAATCAGGCGGCGATAAAGGCTATGAACTCCTTTTGTTTTGAGTCCAAGCTCGTCTGGAACTGCCTGGATGCTCTAAAGCAGCTCGCTGGTCACACAATTAAATCACAATTCATTGGGTTCCAGGACATGAGGGAAAAGAGGGCAATGAAATTGCTCATGAGCTAGCCAGACTATGATCGCAATCTTCATTCATTGGCCCGTCTCCGTTTTGCGGCTTACCCACCAGCCACATAAAAATGGAGCTCAACTCATGGGATCATCAAGAGAGACTTTCTAAATGGAACTCAACAACTGGGCTACGTCAAACCAAGAGATTCATCGAAGCATCCGATAGTAAGAGAAGTCAGGGAATTCTCACATTGAACAAGGGTGATGCTAAGCTCCTCACGGACCTCCTCACCGGACTCAATTCACTCAACTGTCATCTTCACAAGATGGACATAAGTCCTACGGACATGTGCCCATTTTGTCTGGAATATCAAGAGACTGTCGAGGATATCCTGCGCGATTGTCCAACCATGGCTCGAAGCAGGCAAAGACACTTTGGAAGGGAGTTCAGTTTTCCAAACATAGTCAACCAGTCACCCGCAAAAACGATCCTAAGGTACCTTCACAACCCTGATCTTTGCAAGGGATAAATATTCTCTCCTTTACTAAGTGAACCTTGGCATAGCACAAAAGATCTTTTAGGTCGCAGTGCTTGTCTGGCCTTCCCAGGGATAGGCAGAAGGCCCCTCCTTCCAGAATAGGTGCCTTCCGGCTTTTGCCGCGAAATCAGCAATTCCTTCTAAGATAGCTTCTCAACTTATCCTCTCGGTAATACTAATAATAAATTCTGGGTTTAACAGCAACTCATAAACCTCACTGTTTATGAAGGTCACAAACCGTTTATTCTAAGAGTAAGCCCTGAGCAGAGATCCCCTTGGCACAGTAGATCACAAACGCAAACACATGATTAGTAAAAGTGGATTAAATTGTAACCAGAAATATTCTCCTTCCCGTCTGCCATTGATTTTTCAAATTTGCCCTCGAATTTCCAGTTCACTTACTCTTAACCCCAGGAGCAAAAATCTGAAAGCTTTTGCGAATGATTTACACCCACCCACCCACAACTCCCTCATCAGTATTGGTTCACGAAACCACCTTTTAGACCTCCAACAGTTTCACAGCGCCCATTCCCTGGCCAGGAACAGACATTCGAGTAATAAACTCCCTCGTGTGCGCAAACCCATGCAAGGCTCTATGCGATTTTCGCAAAACAGTTAGCATTTCTAATTATTCCGCTAAAATGCATTCACATGTTATACTACACAGAGATTCCGTATGTGCTTGTTGGCATTACCGCTCTACATTGCAGTTGGAGAACCTGAATTGGTGGCCTGGAAGAGTAACACCAACGTTACGGCCGCACTAAAAGCATCATCCAACTGTAAACAGGTCCTGCGG
Source organism: Blera fallax (assembly GCA_946965025.1). Lineage (NCBI taxonomy): Eukaryota > Metazoa > Arthropoda > Insecta > Diptera > Syrphidae > Blera > Blera fallax. The sequence continues at coordinate 29,868,260 of OX337246.1, forward strand.
CTGGTTGCACCGCGTTGATGGTGATGTTGATTTGAAATCATCGTCGTTGCCGTTGCCGTTGCCGTTGTCGTCATCGTCAGTCACGTCAACAACGTCGGTCATGGATTACCAGTTAATTGTGCTCTGTTTTATTGTTAGCACAGGAGCTATGGCAAACACAATTTAGTAATTGAATTAACTCATTTCATTATTTCTGTCCTGGAGAAGGAAAAATTCAAAAACCCACCGGCTCCGCGCGTTATTATGCTAGTAGTCCTGGCAAAACGTTTTGTTAATAAAAAGCCATTTGACCAATTTTTCCGCCACAATGACACAACTTAGATGTGTGTTGCGTGTATATGTAGAGCTTGCCCAACCAGGGGTGGTTACTGAAACCACCATCGCCACCAACAAAAAGCCGATCAAAGGACGAGGTGCAACCAACAGCAGCAGTCCATTGCATTGAACGTATATATTTCGAAATTGGAAAGCCATAGCTCGTTCGGACGGTGGTCTCAGTAGTGTTGGAGGATAGTTTCCAGGAGCGCGTACAAAACCATTTGCATGCGGATTTGGGGTTTTTGGGACTCTTTCAGTTGGAAAATTATTAAAAATAAATTTTAAATTTGTTGCTAATGGGAAGCCAAATTTATTTAGTCTCCTCTTTTTCTCTCTATCTGTTACTCTCTGAAGGAGGAAGGATAACACATATTTTGAATATTGTTACAGCTTGTTTTAGGGGTTGTTTAGTGGTAGAATTTCATGTGCGCAATTGACCATTTTATGTCGTTCATTTAACATGAGCGTTTAATTATGTACGTATGGATGTACGTATCACTGGGAGGTCCTTTAAGTGATAACAGAGGTCATTAACAAAATTTTCCGAAATAAAACAACTTGTCTGGAGCAGGATAATTTGTGCTTTAGGGATTTTGCTGGGGTAGGTAAGGTATGCTGCAGATGAGCTTACTTGGGTAGTGTTTATGAATGAGGGCCAGGAAGGTGCTTACCTGTAAATAGAAAGAAAAGAAAAATTCAGTTAAGATTTAAGGTGAGTTCAATTCAAATTGAATATTTAAAAGACAGGAAAGATATACTTCAAAATATGGGAATAATCAACGTATAGCACCAATAACGTAGCGCTCAGGACTGTCTTAAGTTCGCTTAAAGTGGTTTGAACAGGTTTCAGCACTTATGTAGGCAGTTAAGCACCAGCTATTCCATTGGATGCATTTCATATAAGGAATACGAAAATGGGAGAAAAGAGGGTTGTTTTGAAAAATTTGGAATCCATTAAAAGCTGCAAAACTGCCGACTTGAATGCTTAGCTTCCTTGAAATACCTAAGCCTACATGTTCTACTACATATTTTATCGAATATACTGTCGCAGTCTATAGATAACATTTGTATACTGCAGTCTACTCGATAAGGATAACAATGTTTGCAGTTTACGAAGCCTGTTATTGTACGTTTCTCTGACGCTACAGTTCGGGGTGAACCACTAACAAGCCTCTCCAGTTAGCCCGGTCCTTAGCTAACTGCCCCCAGTTGCGCACTTCAATTTGGTTGAGATCCCCTTCTACTTGTTCCACCTTAGACGAGGTCGTCCTCTACTGCGTTGTCCCCCCGGGTTAGATTCGAAGACTCTGCGGGCCGGAGCATTGATCCTCTACATGTCCTAGCCATCTTAGGCGACTGATGCGCAGTTTTTTGACTAGATCGATGTCGCTGTACAGCTCGTAAACTTTGTCGTTCAACCTTTTCCTTCGGGGCCGTATATCTTACGAAGCGACTAAGGATATCTCTTCATCCACTTTCGAAAGAGTGGATGATTAAGGTCTTATTAAGAGTCTCCTTAGTCTCTCGAGATAGGGCCTTACTACTCAATTGCCTTCTCAGCCCAAAGAAACAACGATTGGCAAGAGTTTTTTTTTCGGACTAATTTCCGCCGAGATGTTGTTGTCAGAATTTATAGGAGAGACAAGGTAGACGAGACCCCTTACTACCTCGAAGTTATAGCTGTCGACTGTGACGTTCTGTCCAATTCGCCGAACTTGTGTTACCCTTCTTCTTGATAGCAGCTTCTGTTTCGATACTAGCGAACGCACCAATGACAGCCCGCTGTGTTCGGTCAATTTCGTCAATGTCGTCGGTGTAAGCTAGTAGTTGCACGGGCTTTTGAAAGATTGTGCCTCCGGTGTTGGCTTGTGAGTTTCGCACAATTCTTTCTCTATCGTCATCCTGCACAGACGAACGAGTTTGGCAGGGATGCCAAAACTAGACATGGCTCTGTATAGCTCGTCTCTATAAAGTCTGTGATATGCGGGCTTAAGGTCGACAAAAAGGTGGTTGTCTATCGATTTGGACTTCTTGGTTTTTCCAGGATCTGCCGGAGTGCGGTAAATTTGATCGATTGTGGACTTTCCTGGTCTGAAACCGCACTGATAGGAGCCAATCGGGTTGTTGACGAAGGGTTTCAGGCGTTCACACAATATGGCCGATAAGATCTTGTACGCGATGTTGAGGAGACTGAGGGAGTCTTCTTGCTTGTGAATCGGGCAGACGAAGCTGAGATTCCATTCATCAGACATTCACTCGTCTGACCAAATCTAAGAAATAAGTTGGTGTATGCTCTGTACCAAGTACCAAGGCCATCAGGTCCGGCAGCTTTGTTGGATTTGAGCTTAAATATCGCTATCCTCACTTCGTTTTGGTCAGAAGGATGGAAGTTTCGGCAGTCATCGTCTATGTTGAATGGTACGTTCCGCCTGTTTCCGGAATGTTGGTCTTCATCGCCGTTATACAATCTGCAGAAAAAGTTTTTCCATATTCTCAGCACTGACTGTAACTATACTCAGGTCTACTTATATATAAATCTGTGCAATGTATGTACAATATCTCGATGACTCAGTTGTTCAAAATTTAAAACAAACCACAACACTTTGGTGCGATAAAGTAAAGCGATGAGAGAGTATATCTGAAGCCGCTACTGTCACAGACAATGTTTTTGTCGGTCAATGGTTCATCAACCCCTCGTCCCTGGTGAGTGTCGCCTTGATGTAAAATAATAATCAGGCCCCACAAGTCATATAAACCGACCAAAATATAACGACTGAACCATAAAACTGGAGAATATCGTTAGCCTGGCTCCTTATACCCTAAGGGAGCTCAAAACAAGTTTGTCCTCGATGAAAACTTTCCTGTCAATCTTTAGCCAATTTTACAAAATCTCTGACCTGAATATTTATGTCTTTTTAAGTGGCATCCCCTTTTATGTCCACAAGGATGCCTGATTATTATACATTCCACTCCTCGCTCTAAAATCAAAGTATTTAAAGCTCTTTGATTAAAAGTCAATTGAGCAAACACAAGTCCCTTAGCTAGTTGCCCTCGCTTTTCTAAAACTTCAATGACGATACAAATACATACAAATAAAATGAATAAAACAGGAAATGCGGTGACGACGCAAGCGATATACCATCCAGTAAACTTTTCTGATGAATGGCATCTCATTAAATTGTTTACCGCATTTTATCCTTTCAAGCAAAAATTGAGCTGCTTACCATGTCGCATATAAAATCAAATATTTGTCGTATTGATTTGTATACTACCCCCTTCCTGGTCATTGAGGGTGGTAGCCTTCCTTAACACCACCATTTGAAGGACCGATAAAATTTCGGTCAAAATTTATCTCTCAGCTGGGACTAAGCTTGCGGTACACCATTTCAAAGCAATAAACATTAATTTTTCAAATAAATTTGCCACGGAAGTCATGGAAAAAGAGTTGATACTCATAGCGTAAGTGCGGAAGTTTTTCCATGCAATCATGGAATGGTGCTAAAAATTGGCAACAAATTGGTACATCCCTGTTTTTCTGTCTGGATATCAGAATTTATCGTTGCGAGAAAACGCCCGCAATTACGATTTAACATAGACAAATGAGACACTAAAGGACGCGAAAATAAAAAAGAAAACACATTTAAAGAGATTCAGCGAATCAGCAATTCAGCCATTCAGCGATTTAGAGAGTTTCGTGTGCTGCTTGAAAGTGTGTGTGTATGGCTTGAGTGAGTGGCCCACTTGTTCCGGCAGTTTAAATCCAGGAACCATTATTCCTTTTTTAGTTGTTAAGTACGTACTTATACGTTTTGCGACAGTCTTTCTCTATAGTTTTGGCCCATTTTCCATTCCGTTTTCCGCCGCCTCTCAGTGTCACAGTCGCTTGCATCCTTTGAATGGCACGTTTAGTGCAAGCATGCTGTGTGGTGCGGCTCCTAAAGGAAGACCTTTCGAATTCGAGAATATTATTCGAATGACTCTTAACCCCGTTTTTGGTTTCTTTTTCTTTGGTTAGCTTGTTGGGGAAAAGGGCTTTGGCCCGTCATTTCTCATAGTTTATCCTCAACATGCACACACACGCAAAGTCTGACACCCTCAGTGCGGCACTTGGAAACTACAAAAGTCAACCACACACACAACTTCGACAGAGGCGGTGGGTGGGTGAGTGGGTGGATTTGAAGATGAAGTTTAAAGAGGGAACTTAAAAGTCCCTCTTGGCGGTCTTACTTAGATTGCCGGGCTGTCTGTTGCAATAAAAAAGGATACACATCATTGAGAATTTTATAAGGACATCAATTTCAAGTATTACCCTCTTTAGCAGAGAAGGCGAGAGAGAGCGCGCTACACAACTAACTATTTAACATGAGTTTCAGAATCTGAAATTTACAATTGTGTTTAATTACCAAAGTATTTTTGCTGAAAAGTGGCGCCCCTTGAGGGGGTGGCAGCAGCGAAGAAGGATTTACATTTCAGCGAAATAAACTTAACGACTTAACGACAGAGAAGTTGGAGAACTTTTTTTTTTTTTTTAGAAAAACATCTCGTTAAAAATGTAGGTACACCTCCCTCGTTTAGCTTCGTTTGTTGTCATCGTCATCATGGCCGTCGTCGAGACGTCCTTTTGTTAAGGATTCTGCTGTTTAGCTCGAGGACAGATGGAGGAGTTGTACATTTTTTTTTTTCTGTGAAATAATATTACGACACATGATTTAGGGATTTTATATTTTGTGTGTGTGACCCCGTGGGTGTTGGAGAGTTACAGCAACGAATAATGGTTCGATAAAACAGGGACAGCCGTCTGTGGGAGTGCTGAGATTTTATGAGAATTGCGTGGTTAAATTGTTTGGGTTTGAATATCGTAAATCTGTTTATTGCCTTGGGAATGATTAGCTTGGCGATTTTCCAACAAAAGACTCCCAGTAGCGTAGGCCGGAACTGTTGGGAAGCCTCATTATTGATTTTCACAGTAGTGTGTATATTTTTATTATATTCTTCCGCTATTTGGTGCTTAGTTTATGGCGACTATCAAGGGTTTAATGACATTATACGGCATTCAACTCTTTGGCTAAGGAAGTAGATTAAGGGTTTTATATTTCGATTTAAGTTATCGGACGTAAAGTAATGAAGAAATAAAAGATATAAGTTCTGAGTGAATGAATGAACCTGCGATCCAATTGTAGGTAATTACGCACATCTGGATAGGATATTCTAGTCCTTAGCTAAAGCCTACCAAAGCACCATTAAATCTCTCACCATGACCTTCTAGGTTTGTTGGTTGATTAGAAGGGATGAGGATTATCCTTTGCTTAGGTCTTTTCCTTCCTTTGGGATGGGTTTTATTGAATTGCGTGTGTCCTTAATGATCAATGCGGATTCTATCTCTATTTGACGAATTAAGTTAAATCAACGATTTCCTGTCTTTTTGCTTTTGTATGCTGGTTTTAGCTTTGTTGCAGAATATCTAGAGAACCCCGTGTGTCGCTTGATTCAGTAAACAACTTATGACATGTCTTATGCTTGACTTTGCAGGGCAGAACGTTTACTGAACGTTTCTCAATCTGCCACGAGCTTCGTTACAAGTTCACTTGCGGAAATTTTTTTTATTGTAGTCTAACTCTTACTAAAAATTCGATATTTTTGAACAGTAACAGTCTCCCGGAGGACTATTTTTATAGCTAGCATTCCGTCTAGAAAACGCCGCTCGGATCTGGAAGTTTAGATGGCTATGGACTACAAAGATAGTACTCAGTTCCCATTCCGTTCCGATCGTACGTAAACTGGTAAAGTTATAAGGAATTCCTACTGAGCTTAGTGAGTGAAATGGTGCCCACATATGTCCGCATTTATTTATGATCTGAGTGTGTCCTGTCGCACTCGATTCTCATTAAACATCTAGTCATAGCTTTTTGCATGAAATGGTCTAGTGACAGTAGTGTTGGTGCAGTATTTTCCATGGCTAGTGCGGAGCTTAAATTTATCACAAAAAATCTACTGAGATACTCAGACAGTTTCCACTTCATTGGCCGCTTCAATGACGCAAACATTTTCTCATCAAACTTGTGGTTCTGTGTCTGGAATATACAACCGCAAACTCTACAAATTGCACCAAGATATTGATTAAGTCCAAAAGGGCCAGATACGTTGACTACATTGGCTCGGGCACATCGTGTGCATGTACAGCAATGCTCCAGACAAGAGGATCTATGAATGCCAGCCTCCAGGTTCGGGAGGACGAGGAAGGCTAAGCTTCAGCTTAAAAGATCAAGCTCTTGTTCTTGACAACTGGAGCAGTGTGCCCTTGATCAGGGAGAATGGAAGGTTACCCTATCTCAGGGAAACTTCACAGGTCCGATGCCCATTAACTAAGTGAGTATCTATATGCAGATCTAGTCCAATTGCCTCGCATCAAAGTAATATGTCTAGGATCTAGAAGAAAGGCCTTCCAACTGTAAGTCCAATTACAATAAATAGTTGTAACAGACAGCACTTAGAAGGCCTTGAGCCTCCATTATTATTTATGTTGTGTGTATTATATTTTTAAAACGCACCCGGAAGGCGGATGGGAGAAGCTTTCTTGTGACAATTTGCACTCCGGACCATTGACAAATATTCGTAAGAGGAGGAAACGTGACTTTTTTTTTTTAAATTTCTAGAATTCGATCACCTAACCTAACCACTAAGTCACTGAGCCCTCCTGACGTTGATTTTGAGCGACTTAATACCGTCTACCTTGTATTTCATAGAAATTTCTAGAAGGTTATGTCATCCCTATTGGACATAACTAATGCCCAGTTCAGACGGTATAGCCCAACATTTACATAACCCCTGACATAGAATATCATGAATCAAAAGTAAAATTTTCACTGCTCCTTCGCTTTCCGGGTCATACAATAAATGCTTATTTGTTCCTCCTTCCCATGAATTGAGAGGGTCTTGTAATATTTGTGAATGATTCTTCTTATGAATAGTCTTTGTAGAAACACTCCTTCAGACACACAACATCGACGAACTCGTCAAATTGGACACAACGTCACAATCGACAGCTATAACTTTGAGGTAGTAAGGATCTTTGTCTACCTTGGCTCTGCTATAAATTCTGACAACAACATCTCGGCGGAAATTAGTCCGAAAAAAAAACTCTTGCCAATCGTTGTTTCTTTGGGCTGAGAAGGCAGTTGAGTAGTAAGCCCCTATCCTATCTCGAAAGACTAAGGAGACTCTTTAATCATGAACTCTTTCGAAAGCGGATGAAGATATCCTTGGTCGCTTCGAGAGAAGAATTCTTCGTAAGATATGTATACGGTCACATTTGCGTCGACGGGCTTTGGAGGAGAAGATTCAACGCAAAAATTTACGAGCTGTACAGCGACATCGACCTAGTCAAAAAAATTACACATCAGTACCCTAAGATGGCTAGGACATGTAGAGGACCAATGCTCCGGCCCGCAGAGTCTTCGAATCTAACCCGGAGGGACAACGCAGTAGAGGACGACCTCGCCTAAAATGGCGCGCACATGTAGAAGGGACCTTAGCTGGCAAACAGGGCCACATGCCAGCAAAGGACTTCAGACCAATAAGTCTCTCCTCCTTTGTGCTTAAAACTTTGGAAAGGCTTCTAGATGCCCACATAAGGAGCGAATGCAGCAATCGTGCTACGCACAACACGCTTACATGTAAGGGAAATCGCTAGAAACAGCTCTACACGAAGTAGTGGGGAAAATAGAGGCTAGTTTGCATCATGGGGAATTTTCTCTAGCGGCCTTCCTAGATGTAGAAGGGGCCTTCAACAACGTAGAGGTAGGGCCATCAAACAGGCCTTGTATAGCACGGAGGTCGAGCAGAGAATAACAAAATGGTTATGTAGAATGCCCAACACGCGAAACGACAGGAGATCGGTAATCAGAGGAACTCCCCAGGGAGGAGTCTTATGCGACTCATAAAATCTGAGATAGTCAGGAACTGCCGCACAATGCTAAAGGTTTTATGCACGCAGAACTGCGTAAAACTATGCTGGGTGCCTGGACATTGCTGATGAATTGGCAACGTATGGAGGAGAATTACCAATAGGCGAAGCCGTGGATATCAAACCACCTTCGTGCGAAGTTGAGGCTACCATTAAAGGGAAAGTATACAAAACAGCCAACCAAAGATATACATACATATATCAGCTCACAGGGTATCCAAGGCCTTGTGACCAGAATTCGACCGGCCAAGAATAAGGAAAATCTTAATCTAAAGAGAATTCAGCTAAGAACAGCAGCAGGAATCTTGTCCGGACACTGCCTTCTGGGAAAGCACGCCAAGAGACTGGGCCTTACAGACACGGATGTACTATGTAGATACTGTAACGACATATGCGTCGAAGAGGACAGGGAATAGCTCGAAATCGTAGGAAATTCCTAGGTAACTACTTCTTCAGTAACCTAGAAGAGGTAGGTCTTATCAACCAAAACTTAAATTCTGTAGGGAAATCAAGTGTTTCAGGGAAAGTGTTTAGGTTTCCATTTGGTTTTTATGGAGGTTCCCCAGGGATCGCGATTTTTTTAATTAGCGCGCACCAAAGGGGGTATGAATACCCTTATGCTGAATAATCAGGGCACGGGCGTTCGGAAAAAGGGGAAAGAGGAACAGAAGAGATACCGGTGCACGTTGGGTTTGTATGTTGTAGCGATGAGGAAATACAGAGCCTGGAAGATCATTCCACATACGTGTCGTTCGGCTTATAAACGAATCCCTGTATTTGACAGTACGTCCGAAGTTGGGCTTGAGGGTGAACTGATGTGCATTCGAAGCGTGACGCGTATTTGCGGGTGAAATTTTGAAGGGGAGGAATGCAGGTGGCTATTTTGTTGGAACATTTTTTGTGGAATAAGCGATAAAATAGGGAAAGACAAGAGACATTTCTACGATGTTCAAGTGAGTCTATAGAGCTCACAATGTCTCTATCGCCTATTAGTTTTATCGCGCGGTTCTGGACCCTATCTGGAATGTGCAAGACGGTCTTGGGTGCACCAGACCAGATATCGGCGTTATATTCCATCTTTGGGCGGATGAATGCCTTATTTTTGGCGACCTCGAATATGTGTTCGTTCCAACGAAGATGATTGTTAATACACATACCGAGAATGGCAAGTCTTTCGGTTTCTGCGATGCAAGTACCATTCATGCAAGTACCATTAATAATAATGGAGACAGAGGACAGCACTGAGTTTCGGATGCATTAAATTCCACCCTGTTAGTTGAGCCCCATTTGATTATGCTGTCAAGGTCGGAATTTAATGAGTTTAACATACGTTGCAGTTCCTCTTCTACGGCCGAAGAGCAGGGGAGTTGGGGAACGAATATGAAAAACTGAGGGTACTGTCATCAGCGAAGGAATGGATTGGATTAGAGGTTGCAGAAAAGAGATCATTTATGAAAATGAGAAAGAGAGTCGGAGATAAAACTGAGCCCTGGGGGACACCAGCATTTATATGGTGAATATCAGACTTGAAGCCGTCCAAGACAACTTGTATTGAACGCCCCGAAAGGTAAATTCTAATCCATAGAAAAAGAGACTCATCGATGACATATGCACGCATTTTCGACAAAAGAGCCTGATGCCAAACTCTGTCAAATGCCTTTGAAATATCAAGTGCAACTATTTTTGTTTCGCCGAAGTGATGGAGAGATTGGTTCCACTTCTCGGTGAGATATGCCATCAAATCACCAGTGAATCTGTTGCTACGAAAACCATACTGCCAAGCTGACGATTTATCAGCGTTTCCATAACCTTGGAAAGAAGGGACGTAAGTACAACGGGTCGGTAATTGGTCGGAGAGGAAGATTCGCCTTTTTAAGGGACAGGTTGGACAAATGCTGTTTTCCATCTTCTCGGAAAGAGTCCAGAAGAGTAGGACAGACAGAAAAGCTTACGCAGAGGTTTTGCCAGCGAAGAAGAACACCTCTTCAGAACTATTGGGGAGATATCATCTGGACCAATGTACGATGGGCACATTTTGGTGCCTAGTGTTTTACGTGGTTTTCCTGATAACCTCATCTAACCTAATCTAGTTTGCCTGTTACCATTCCTTAGGTCGATCCTATTAAAATGCGACACAAGTTCACAAATAAATTTTTTTTTCCATTTATCTTTTATATTTGCATTTATTTTATTCGTTCGTTTTTTTATTTATTTTTTATAAAGTGTGTATCTCAGCGACAAGCCAATGTAATACGTCCGACTAAAATCAATATCGTATGCGGCTGGTTGTTAACTACACTAATATCCGGTTTTCATCAAGGAAAAGTGTTTTTTTTTTTCTCCTTTCTCTCTCTTTCCCCGTTGAGTTCAATTAAGGTTTTTTTTCAAGAGTTTACATAAAACAAATAAAAAACAAAATGACAGACAATATGTCCAATGAAGCAGACTTCCATTTAGATCGCCATGAAATGAAAACATTTCCGTTTTTTACTGTTCTCGGTCCTAGTGTATTCATCAATAGTTGGAGAGGAAATGGAACAGTTTTTTTTTTTTTTTTAAGTCATTGGAGCCTCTCATGGACATGCAGCCTTGTGTTACGATAGGCTTTCACAGTTTAAAGTTATGTATGAATAATCAAAACAAACACGTGCATCATGTGACCATCAAGTTGCATGTTTCGAGGGTTTGATTTGAAGGGAAAGATTCTTTGGACGTTCGACACTACTCAAGACTTCAGTTACCACTCATTTTGTGGTGGAGTTATGCAGTTCTAATGAGGTAGAAGCCCCAAGGCAATGCTACTGTTTGTGTATCTTACAGCAAATCTGGACAGTAAAACATTAACCACACTTATTTGAAGCCCGGACAATGTTTGATCCTTAGATACCCTGTTTCACTAGTGAGAATGTCATGCACCAATTATGTCTGATTTGAGTACCCACTCACGATACTATGGATACAGCCCCAGGCTTTATATTGAGTTACTTCTTTTAATTCGTTTTTAGTGCTTACCTTAACGAAGCCCAAACGAAACTCTATTGACAAGTAGCTATCTAGTACCGCCACGTCCTGTATATTTCAAAGTAATCATTTCAAACACACATCCCCCCAGATGTGCATTTACATAATCCCCATGGAACATTGCTCTCGTACTCACACGTCTTCTATTGTTTCTGTTCGTTGAACTATTTACTCAGCCTGGCATGCAGTGACTATTGTATTGTATCTCAATCTGTAGAGTGTTGTATTTTTCATAAATTTTCATTCAGATGGTATAAACAATGACACATTCAGTCTATACCAACGTACAGACACACTCTCCCATAAAATGTGAAAGAAATTTGATATTTTTGCACTGCCAGCATATGTGCATATAGCAACGGTATCCTTATCCTTTCTTATCCGGCCAAAGGCATAGATATAGACGTCCAAAATTCGACGAGTTATTTCGCCTCTAGCTGGATGTGGCTGGTCGAATTTCCGTTCCTAATTTCACACAAAACGCGAGTCCTTTCTTTTCAAAACAAGCAATTAACAATGTATGTATGTACGTAGTATGTCCTTGTTTTGATCCATTAAAAGTGTTGTTGGGCAACTGTGAGTATGGTGTTGGACATCACGGGCGTAGGCTGATTAAAAAAAAAAGTCCTGTTTTGATAGCAATGTGTATTCCATTTCATCTACCGCCCATCGTACGGACTCATATAATTAACTGTAATTTATGTGCAATAGGGATGAATCTTCTTCAGCTCACTTGTTTGTTGGGTTGGTTACCAACTCGGTATCCTTCACCACCGGCTCGACATATAACGAAAATCTGTGACAGCATTCATGTTGTGTTGTTGAGCTGGTATGATGTGATGCGTATATGGCTTGTGGTGGCAATGTCGTCTGTTGCCGCCATCAATTCGAATCCTTTATTCAGCAGCCTATCCTGTCTGTTTGTTTGTCTGGCGACGACGTTTATGAACTTTGTTGTTTACCAGAAACCGAAGTAATTTCACAAAAATTCTTCGAGTTTTTATTACCAAAAGCGGAGTAATATATGTATAGGCTACGGGTATGTTATGTTTATGAGGACTAATTTTATTTTGGGGGAGCTTATAATCGTTGTGTGTCGTTTTTAGTAATTAGGAGCCTTGGGTAGGGGTGAGTTGATGTATTAAGTTTTGGTAATTCAACGATATATAGCTAATATCAATGGCTTTAGTTTGCCAGGCGGTGTAGATATACGAGTATACGTTTGGATGTAATTGGCAGATTAAATAATCATTGTTATTGCTTTGAAATGTGCTTTTGAAGAAGTTCTTAGAATTAGTGTTGAAATATGGCTGCGATGATTTAAGACACTCGCTGTGCGAGATAAGAAGCTGTGTAGGTGCCTTGCCTTGCAGGAAAACTTTAAGCTGCTGAATGTAGTACGCATCGTTATTTCATATGACAAGTTACTACTGTATATGTGGAGGAAAGTATCATTGGAGACATTTATAGATACACATACATATGTATGTATGTATATTCGTATATAAATATAAAAGGAAATGGCTGTACGGCATGAGGCGGGGAATATTCATATCTCTGTCATGTGTTATAGGTAGGAATTTAGGTATCAATATAAAGCCTTGCTACAACAAATCAGTCCAAATCGGTCCGCACAGTAGAAAATGCCGCATTATGGACAAGTCTCCACATGAAGAGAACTGCTTTCTGAACCCCATATTGGAATTGTTTTGGACGACTATTCCCCCTCAGTACAAGGCAATTTAACGGGCCACACAAACGAACAATATTTCATTTTTAATGACTGATACAAAAATAGAAAACGGGGTTTAACTAGTCTCCCAAGCTATGGGAGCGTCTTTCAAGCGAAAATTCTAGTTGCTGCCCGAGACAAACTATCTAGATCTAAATAGCAACAATGTAACCAAAAAGCCAGACTGTGCAATCAATCAGCTGATATCATTCGCTGCATATGAAAACGTCCGGGGCCAATGAATGCTGATTCGCTAAAAAACGAGATGATGCCTCTGCAGACGAACACCTACAGCACTACAGTGAGTCCTACTGTAACGACTCGCAGCGGGTCCTGCGAGTTTCTTCCGATATTGCGAAGTTTGAAGATGGCGAATGGCGAGTCTCCTGCGCCATTATAAACGGGGCAAGTATTGGTAGTATAGCAAGCCGTAATCGTAAAATATTCACTGCACCGAAACGGCTACGGATAATTGTTGACGACCATTGACTATCGACCACGGACAACGATTGGAATCTGAAACGTTAAGACCTTCTTGACAACGAAAAAGAGTGCCCCAAATATCTAGATTCCTCCAATTGTAGCCATAATTCATGCGGTACAAACTGGACATCCTAGAAATAAGGGAAATTACAAGGTCGGAACATGGCATTAAGCCCTCTGAAACTGGCTATAGCTTCCTGGTCTACTCTGGGAAACCAAATAACTTACCCATTAAGCAAGAGACAGCACTTTTTCCTATTCACCTTATGGTGACAGGATATTGACGGCGAGGTTTAAGGGTAATGTCAGGAACATAACTATTACCTAGTGCTACGCTCCGCCTAACTATGCCAATGTGGACGGCAAGGACGATTTCTACAGCAAACTAGGCGCAGCCACAAACTCAACGCCTACGAAGGTATCGTGATCATGATGGGAGATTTTAACGCGAAGGTAGGCAATGACAACACCACGCTCAAACATGTGATGAAACCACATGGCCTCGGAGTCACAAAAAATGACAAAGGCGAGAGGTTTGTTGACTTCTGCAACGTCAACCACTTGGCTATTGGAGGCACACTGTTTGATCACAAAGACTGGCACAAGATCAAAACTGGGTCTCGGATGATCAACAAAGTACATCAAGCCACGTCGATTAGTTAACCATTAGCCGACGCTTAAGAAATTGCATCCAAGACGTCCGCAACAAACGTGCAGTTGACATAGGAATAAATAGGGACCACCATCTAATGGTAGATACTGTGCGTCTTCGTGCCGCATCTGTCAATTAGCAACCGATCCAACTTGCTAAGGATACTCAGGTATAATACCGACAGGTCCCGGGATCCCCAAGTGCGCCAACAGATAAGGGACCACTTTACCATAAATGCTGGAGCAAGCAGCAGCTTCGCTCCTGAGAGCATCGAAGACCACTGGTACGCTGTGAATAATGTTTGTAAGTCTCGGGCAGACACCAATGTCAGTAGAAGACGAAAAAGCCAAAGCACATGGCTGACAACAGACACTTGGAGACGAGACAAGCGTAATTACATCAGCGCACTAGCCACCACAGCCGAAAAAGCAGCAAATGGGTGCGACAGCAGGACCGTCTATAGTATTTCTAAGGAACTCGCTGGTGGTCAAGGAACCAAGCAACATCTAGTAAAAGGGATAGACGGAAAGCTGTCTACTTCGAATGAGGAACAGCTTGCCAGATGGCGGGAACATTTTACAGTAGTGCTTAACCACTTGAGCTACGGTGACTTGGACCCAAAATCAGATGAACCTTTAGCAGCAACAAATTCCCGTATCCGCACCTCCCCCAAGTATCGCTGAAATAACGTCTGTGATAAGAGCCCTAAAAAAACAAGGCAGTTCGCAGAGACGGCATCCCGGCGGAACTCTTTCAAGCCGCAGCAACGTAACGGCGGAAATCCTACGACCTTTAATAAGGAAAGCTTGGGAAACTGAGGCCTTCCCCGAAGATTGGAAGAGGGGAATGATTGTTAAGCTGCATAGGAAGGGACATCTGATGGAATGCGGAACAGAGACTGACTGTTAAATTCTTACACCTTCCTTTTAATGGTTCGGTGTGGAATCGTAAAAAAGACCATTGAAACTCTTTGCTTAACACGAAATTCGTAGGTCATTCCAATAAGCGACCTCGGGCTTAGTTGCTTAGACTACCACTTCCACTAGCCGATTAAATATTATGTCCAGATGTGAAAAAAGTGAGAAGAAGAATTTAAAAAGGCCCAAATGGCTGTCCAAAGAAGGACATGAAATGCCGTAAATGCCTTCAATCATTTCATTGGACTTATGATCAAGCGATTTGGGCGGAGGTTTAGTACTCCGTGATTAAGAGAAATAAACAGTCCTGCATAAGATGAACTGTTCTACTTCCAGTAGAGCAATGAGTAGTAGAGGACCATAAACTAAACCTTGGGGAACATTTTGCGCGCTCCGAGAGTAAGACTGATTCAGCATACCTATAAGCCGCTGAATTTGAACGGAAACACTATTGTTCAAGTCCATGCACTCTAATGTCTTTTTTTAGAATATCATGTTGTAAAACTGGAACAAGATATATGTAGGTATGTATTTAGAAATACGTTGACATAAAAAGGATAACCAATTTAAATGATAATATCAAAAGCGGTCAATCAAAATAATAAATTCCAGTAAATGCTGAACAGGAGACGACCTTTTATTTTACTCAATCTTTGTCGTGTCCAGCAGAGCGCCATTCAATTTGATTGGAAAATTATTCACCCAGGCCAACACACCGTACACTCAAAAGATTCATCTTATAGTCACCCACCTTCCCCTGTAGGTGTGTTTAATTAAACTCTTACCACACATCCGTGCTTGTCAATTGCACGCAAATTAAACATTGTAATTGATTGGACGTTGACACACGTTGTCATGTTTCTTTGTCGGCAATCTGCGGTCATTACGAAACCATAGCAACAATGTGATTTACAAATCACCATGTTAACAGACAAAGCCCAAAAAAAAACCCGTCAACAAAACAAGCAATAAATATCCCACCATTAAACATTAAAACTAAATTACATTACCTACCCCACGCAACCGTTGAATCAATGAATGTGACAAATCTCATTAATCGCGTTATTTGCCATCAAACGAGACTCATCAAGAATTGTGCAAAATTTTCAAAAGTAATTCATCACAAAATTTTCTTAGAAATTCTCCGCCCACGTCTACAAGTCGGTGTATCCCACCGAGGCGTACAGATACAATTTTCTCAACAAAGACATTGATCAAAGTTAAATCAGAATTCTGTCATTACGTGCAGACGAACAGCCAGAGAAGAAGGACCGAAAGGAAGCGTAAACACCAAACCTCTCTCCACCCCTACAACAACCCAAACTCATTTCCCACGAGGGCTGTAAAATCATCTGGATCTATCTATCGCTCTCTCATCAGAATGCTGGAATTTGAAATGCGAAAATGACTGAAATGTAAAATCGTAATGAGAACAAAGTTAAAACAAAAGTAAATAAAAAAAAATGATTATAGTTGGAATCCTTGAAACTAATGCAAAAAACAAAAAAAAAAAAAAAATGAAAAGGAAACGCATTCCAACGAACCAGAGATACGTCAAGTGAATCGGAGAACGAGCACAGAATTGATTATCCTTTAATTCAGCACAGGGCTGAACACAGCTCAGTCCAATCAACGATCCGTGATGCACCGTACCGTCGTTATTGTCTCTGCATCTCCTGTGAATATATCTTCGACGGCTTCTCTTACGTCCTTGTGTGCAACTCATTTTCTGATTGATTGATTTCCTTTCAATCAACATTCAAAAGCAGCATCGCAACCCCCTCGGCATTGGGTGACCGAGATACGCACACCCATCCACCCCCCCTATGTATCTTTTTACTCCTAGAATACGGTGGCGTTGTGTAGAGGATCTAACAGATGTTCTATATGCTGTCCTGATTTAAATCCAGAAGGAAATTTCGACTTCGCGTGCGAAAATTCATCATCAGTCAAATGACATGTACGCACACACACATAACCTGAACGAGGTTTCCTTTTTTTTGTGGCAACCTCATTTCGTTAAAACTGAACGTGGTGAGAATAATGGGTGATCAGCGTAGAAAAGTGGTATCCACACATTTTTTTCCCCTCTTTCTTTCCGTTAAACGGAGCGTAAATTCTGCAATTTCGATGATGTCCTGATACTGATAATGTGATTTGAGATGGAGCGGCACACGGTTGGGGTTGTATACTCTGCGCGATGGCGTTAATGTGGAAAGGTGTGAACGTGAACCATAAATTTCATGACATCCTGCAAAATCCTCACGTGTTAGGAAGTGAGTACTCGAGCAGATAATTGATTTATGTATGCGCGTGGAAATTAACCATTACGACACACGCTTTTACACGCAGAGAATAGAACAAAAAAAAAAAAGAAGCACAGGATAAAATAATGCACCGCATTTTCAACATGTTCTGGCTCCGTTAGGTGCGATTGCGGTTGAAATAGAATGCGATGCGGATTGGCGCTGAATGAGATGATTCTACATACATACACTTGCGGTCATAAAAACCACACCACATCAAAATAATTTCGAAATTGTTAATAACTACGAACAGGCTTGGTATAATGAAATGAAGTTTTTGTTGAGTACTCCGCAGTAGTTTATAAGTATTTCTACCTAATTTCCAACTGTTTATTAAATGTTTGGAAAGACCTTTGAAGAAGACCTTTGACTTCAAAAAACCCCAAAGAAAAAAGTCCAATGGCGTTAAATCGCAAGATCTGGATGGCCAATTCTGATCGCAAAAACGGCCGATTACACGATTAGGAAATGACTCATGCAGTAATTGAATTGTTTCTCTGTCTGTATGGCATGTGGCACCGTCTTGTTGAAACCACATGTTAGTCACATCCATATCTTGTAAATTAGGCACTAAGAACTGGGTTATCATGTCATGATAACGATCACCATTAATTGTTACTGCCTGACCAGCCGCATTTTCGAAGAAGAATGGCCCGATAATGCCTCCAGCCCAAAATGCACACCAAACAATCACGCGTTGTGGATGCATTTGTTTCTCAACAATTACTCGTGAGTTTTCTGAACCCCAAGTGCGAAAATTTTGACGATAAACGCAGCCATCAAGATGAAATTGAGCTCTATCACTTAAGATGATTTTGTTCGAAAAATCAGCATCCACTTGTTGTTGTTCCAAAATTCATTCAACGAACTCTCTTCGCGCTGCATGGTCAGTTGTCTTCAGTTCTTGAGTCAATTGAACTTCGTGAGCATGAAGTTTCATGTCTTTCGTGAGAATTCGCTGTAGAGAGCTTCTCGAAATGCCCAATTCTTGACTACGGTGCCGAATTAATGTTCCTGGACTGTCAGCAATACTCTCGCGAACTGCTTGGATGTTTTCTGTTGAACGACTTGTGACAGGACAGCCAGAGTGTTTAAGATCACTAATTGATGCAGTCTCCATGAATTTTTAAATTATTCTCTTCACAGTTGATGGACTGTAGCTGACAAAGCTTCATTATTTTTAAAATATTGCTCAACAATGAAAATGCGGTGTTCCTTCGTATAGCGCTCCATTTTTACTAACCCCGAAATGTCAGCTGTCACATTGTTATCTTTTTTTTCCATTGGCATCACTGTTATATTAAATGGCGCAAAATTCAAATTTTGCGTGAATTATGGGACACCCTTTATTTTTGTGTATATATGTACATGTAACGTGTTTAGATATGCCACGAAATCATCAATACTGGCTTGCTCCTCCTTTGACGGTAATAACCTATTTTATTGTAGAAGGCATCGAGTTTCCTAGTAGTTCAATAGTATCCCATGGTCGTCTTCCACATAAACCTATCCCCCCTAACCTTCTGCCATTTTCAGAGATCTGATGCGGTTTTTATGACCGCAAGTGTATATGGTCGCATCCATACATGTGTTCCACCCAGTGCCAGTGAAGTTAATCATTTGTTGAGTTTAAAAGACCGGAACAATGGTGGTACTGCACTGCGTTGCATAAAATTGCAAGGTTGAGTTGGACAGCACACTGGTGCAGAGCACATTGAAAATTATCTACGCGAGAGAGGTTCAAAGTTCTGCATGTTTTATTTATTTATGTAATTTTGTGTGATTTTAATTAATAGTCAGTATAGTTGTAATAGGCATTACATGTACGGAGTACTATTGTAAGGTGGTCAAGTTCATTTAGAAGCCTGTATGTTTATTCACGCAAAGCTCAAAAACTGCAGAACTAGTTTTAAAAAATAGTTTATTGATGAAAAGCCCTAGACAAGTACTTTTCATAGAAAGACATTGCACTGAATACCTTTACGATAGACTTTGGGAGGAGTGGTAAGCTTCAACATAAGTACTAGTTACATGAATTAATTTTAGTTCCGCTGATTAGGAACAACTCAACAAGCGCATAATTGATAAATTATTAAACAAAGTGAAATAAGAGCGTGTTATTCAAGTTTGTGGAGCATCAGTCTCATACGTAACCGACACCAACCCTCGTAAATGATAGTCGAACTGAAGTTATTGATGCCGCTTTGTGCTAGAAGGATACTTGGAGAATATCACACTGGAAGGTATTGTCCTGCAAGAAAATTTTTTACGAAAGGATGCTCAAATAAAATAGAACCTGAGTTTTAAGTTTCCTGATACCATGGACAATGAACTCAATATTTTTTCTGGGAAAACCTTCATGAAATACTACCTAAAACACCGGAAAATACTCGGGAAGTAGGATCCCGAATATCTTAACTCCTGCAAGCTGGAGAATGTCAAAAATCGTATACCCCGGCTTTGACGGAAGAACAGAACTCCACAGCATGATGGTGCCTAGAATTGCAAACCCTAATTAAAGCGGGATAAAAGCTGTCTTCTTTTCACATGGGTGAAAAAGAAAAAAGAGTTGATAAAAAAAAAAAACTTCATAAATGTGAGGAAACTCCTGCTCGAGTATGAGGTTCAACTTCAGGCAGTCTCCAATCTCCAGAGACATCTACTTATACAAGTATATGTACCCACATATATAAAACAGAGTGGAATACGTAAGACCGCGCATAACTCGAGAACGGATCGTCCGATTTAAAAAAAAAAAAAAAAAAAAACAAATTCTTGGCGCAACGGACCGTATGTGGTCCAGGGCCTAGCTTCTCGCGACTATTCGTGTTGTGTGTGTTATATTTTTCACACAAATGGAAGGGATCTACAGTTTAGAGCCACATCCGAAAGGCAAATTGAGAAGCTTGCTCTTGACAGTTATTACTCCCGGACGTTTGTCAGACATTCGCAAGAGGTGGGACCGTGAAAAATTGTTTGGTGTTCTCTGGGATTCGAACCTCGAACCTCACGCTCAGCGATCCAACGCACTAACCACTTGAGCCACGGCGCCCACTAATCGTCCGATTTGAGCTGTCTTTTTTTTGTTGTGTTCGTCTCCGCCCAAGGAAACTTTTTACGGCGAGAAAATCGGAAAATTTTAAGTATTTCACAATGATCTGTTGTTCCTACCCACCATTCCATTTAAAATGAAATCATCCATTAATATTTTAGCTCCTTGGCCATCCTCTCTGCTTCCCATCATGGAAACAGATACGAACAAGAAAATATGCCATCCAATCAGGGGAGACAAAACGTACTATGCATGCACATACACATGTACATATCACATTCGTTTCATGAATACGCCGAACCGAACCTCTAATCGAATAGCCAAACAAAAAAAATGTAACCAACCTCTAAAGTCTAGAATCATACAGATTCGATCATTCACGCCACGCAACAGAAGAGAACACAAATTTTCGCATACGAAACGCAATCATAAACCGACGCCCTACTCTCATTCTCCAATTTCCTTTCTATCCTACACACAAAAGAGTCACCCTCCATAGCAATAATATGCACATGAGCACATACATATATCGCTCAACGCATATCCACCAACCAACCCTTTAAGCATAAATACTTTTCAGGCATCTATCTACCAATCACATATTACCAATCGACCACATGATCACTATCCCTTCTTCCACAACCTCACTCATTCGCCAAAACTCCATGCTGCAAGTAACCCAAAGCATATTTTTCTCTCTTTTGGGATGAGCTGTCCCGGTATGGGTTGTCCTGGGAAGAGTTGCGACGACACCCGCCGTACAAATCACACCCCTGAGTAACGCGCCGAGCACATGCATCGCGAACAAGAGGCACACGCAGCTGCTGAAAGACTGAGACAGCAGCACAATGGCGATCTGCTTCGTCAAGTTGAATCCAACGCCAATCGTCGAGTGAGAAAAGGTGCCGTGAATGTCCAATTACATCGCGCCTATTGCCACTATGACTGCACGATTCACTACAGCTAGCTGCCATGTGTTACGATTGGACCCATGAATGTGATTTGCCAAGATTGCAATGCGCTAAAGTTTCAATCGGAGACACCAGGATTGTGTTGTGCAGATGGTAAAGTCAAATTACCACCGTTGACACTGCGTCAACCAGAACCATTGCGCTCTTTGCTTTACATTGCTTGACGAATGCCCACAAATACAACGGTTCCTTTCCAATGACGCCATTCGGTGCGAATATTGTTGAAGATCGTGGATGATCCTTGCATTCGCCATGACAATCAATAAATCACAAGGCCAATCTTTGGAAGTGCGTGGGATTACTCTCGAATTCCCATGCTTCTCGCATGTGGCATGTTCGCGTGTTGGAAAGCCTTCATCTTGGTTTATCTACGCGCCGGACACAACAAAACAAACAACGTAGTCTACCACAAAGCTTGGAATTGACCTGACATGTGATTCCCTGAACCTCTTTACATTTCGTGTAAATAAAGGATATTGAATTCCATCGAATTCGATAAGTGTTTCATTCAATCGATGATTAGAATTCGAGTGGCATCATTTGTTATCGATGGCAAATGCTCGATCAAAAAATTAATTTCGAGTGGAATCGTGAATGCCCGAAATTATTTCAATCAAAAAATCAATTTTGGGCGGGACGAAGTTCGCCGGGTCCGCTAGTAGTTTCTGAAATTGAATTTAGTCATAGAGTAGTCCCGCAGTCCAGTGCGGGATACGAAAGCACCAAATATTACGGTGGTGCTCCAGCAAATGAATATGTTTACAAATAATAATCCGATCACCGATCAGTTTACGTCCTTGCCGCTGAAGATGATTTAGGAAACTCAAGCAAGCCCCGCTAATGGCCCACTGTCAAGTTAAATGAAGTAAAAAAAAGCTTTTGCATCTGTTGAGTAACTCGAAGTATCTATGGCACCACCTCTTGCTGAATCGGAAATCTGGTGGATCCAGTGGACGTCCCGCTTCTAAAACAGGAAACAGCAGTGGAAGCTTAATTATTGCACCAATATTAGGTCTGTGTTTGGCTAGACTTCCAGGTTGCTCTAGATTTCATATTGATTTCATAAAAATTTTAAAATGAACCGAGGAGAGGAATGAGTTATGAGGTTCCTTCGTGGGTCAATGAGTTTCAACGTAGGAGTACATATGTACTTCGTTTAAGAACAAGCCAAAAGTGGCGTCCCAGAAACGATGGACATCGTTCGGAATATGCTGGTAGATTAAAACCGGAGCACCAACTGGAATATCGAGTCATCATTGCGTGTACCCGTCAACCGCCTTACATCAATTTACCATGATCATCTGGCCAACAGGAAAATTTCTGCTCAGATACTTTACTTTTGATACTTTATAATTTGAACAAAACCCTAAAGAACATTCGAGTTTACTGGAACATGGAACATCCCTGGTGACTATAAGCCAATAACAGAAGTTCCCCGTTTTCCGGACATATGGGTTATGTTAGGGCGATTTTATTGCAGGGTTATCGCATGGTCGGTACTGAAATGTTCGCTATCATTTGTCGGAAATATTTTGTTGAATGTTTTTCAAAAAGTGCGTGAAAAACAATGAGAGAGCGAATATTTTTCCACCAAGACGGGGGGCCATCACAAAGACTATCGTTTGTGCCCAATTTAAATGTCGAGATGGAGCTGGCTCACTCCTTTTCATGAAAAATAAAAAGAGCGAATTGACATTTAGCAGTGATTTAAACCTAAGAAAGTATTTTTTCGGAGGTGACTTCAGTACAGTGGGCTCACTATTGTTTTAATAATTTCAGTATGGTAGAAGAAGCCTATTGGAGAGCGAGGAAGAGACAACATATTAGTACATAGGTTAGGAACGAAAATAATTTTTAACATAAAAGCGCGTTCTTCGAACTGACGTTCGAGCTGAAATATGAGCCCGAAAATATCAGTTGATACCTTACCAGGCGAAATATTGAAATTCACATGAAAACGAACATAGATATGACTCATGCCCAATCTTCAAAAAAGGCGATCCTTCGATCGCTTCAAACGGTATCAGGCGGTGGCTCAATTCGGGATACCGTCAAAACTTATCCAGATGTGTGGCGTAACGCTGGAAAACACGCGATGCTCTGTGCAACTTGGAGCTCTGAGCTCTTCCAAACGTGTACCGGATTGCGGCAAGGAGATGCGCTGTCATGTGACTTCTTCAATATCCTGTTGGAGCAGATAGTGCGCAGGGCAGGTGTAAACACGGAAGGCACTATCTTTCACAAATCTATCCAACGCAGACGATATTGACATCATCGGAAGATCCCGGCAAACCATCGTAGAGGCGTTTAAGGCAGTTGAAGAGCAGGCGAAACGAATTGAAGTTAATGAGGACAAGACGCAGTATATGTTATCAACAAACAAAAAATTATCTGTCCACAATCTTGGACAAAACGTCACTGTTGATAACTACAACTTCTAGGTAACCTACCTCGGAAGAAATATTAATTCCACAAATGACATCTTTGTGGAGATTCGACGAAGAATAACCCTGGCAAACCGCTGCTACTTTGGTTTGACAAAACAGGTGGGTTCAAAACTCCCAACTCGGCGGTCTATAGAACGCTCATCTTACCAGTTCTGCTATATGGTACCGAGTGCTGGACGAGAAGTAAGAAAGCAGAGCACCTTCGAGCGAAAAATACTTCGTGCGAGGAGGGCGAATAGAGGAGAATATACAACCGCGAACTCTATGAGCTGCACCAGGATGTGTATGTAGTCCAAAAAGCCAAAACACGTCGACTACATTGGCTCGGCCACATCGACCGAATGGACAACAACGCTCCAGCCAAGAGGATCTTCGAATCACAGCCCCCAGGTTGGAGAAGGCGAGGAAGACCGAACCTCCGGTACAAAGACCAAGCTGTCGCGGATGCCAGAAAACTTCGTCTTCACAACTGGAAGCAACGTTCCCGGGACCGCTGAGGATGGAAGGCAGCCGAGTCTTAGGCAGAGGCTCTCCAAGTGTCGGGAGCCCTAAGTAAGTAAGATTTGACTCAACTAGTTAGGAGAAGGAGGGCAGTCTTCATGGTTAATTTAGACCATGACATTGCTCTTAGTTTTTTCATCAAGGAAGACAGATACAGAACGAAGGTCCTCAGAGATTCTGCGGCCTTTTAAACGTGGTTAAATATGACCCACAGCGTCACTAAGACCTGTACGTCGCTTGATCAGTTTAGCCATAGGTAGAAGCTCTGCGTCAAAAAATATGGGTTTATGTGTCAGCCGAGCTAGAGATTCGGAAGTGCTTAGGAGGTGCTGATGAGGAAGAAGTAGGAATTCAATTTGCTTCATAGGCATATTTTTCTCAATTAATTTGGAATTAACAAAGAATTCAAAATTAATCGACCAAGGTACCCCAATTTATCACGTGAAACGTAGGCTTACTCATTCATAAAAAAATTTATCTCACTGAGCACAAAATACCTTAATGCATTCGATCACTTAACTAAAATACCCACTAAAACAAGGTTAAAAATACAAAAAGATACAAAATTAAAAAATGTACAAAAATTGTGAAAATAAATCATCAGAAAAGAAATATATTAATTTATTCAGCGGTATATAAATCAATATTCACCTCGTAGGAGAATATTTTATTTTTTGATTTGGTATACATTGCGAACCCGTTGTCCTCATTTATACATCGGAAACACCTGTAATTTTAATGTAACTCAACGCCAGGTGTTACACCCAACAAAAACAAAGTTTCATATTCTCGTTTATATAGCTGACACCGCAGTAGCCCGGCCTGCTGGCACTATAATTGCTCTGGTATTCATTATCCTGCGAGGTGTTATATTCGACTACAGCTAACAACATATCCCTACGTGGATATTTGTGCTCTATAATTTTCCATTTGGTAATTCATGTTCGATTTATTGCGCCAAAGTATACTGTGTAGTCTTCGTCCAATTTTTCACTCATTTTCCGACAGCCGTTCATTATGTTTTTTTTTTTTTTTTGATATCCTTCGTTAGGTAGTTGTTTAATATCTCATTTTCGACTGCAATTGCAAAACACAAGCGAATATCAAATAAAATATCCGGTAAAATGCTTGCGTTAAGCGCACAGTTGGCATTGATTAAATGACCGCACTGAATGCACAGTGGGGGATCGGCACTAAAAAGTGGCACACGTTCAAGGCAAATTCTGGTTACTCAAATTTAATATTTTTGAATTCGATATTCCCTTAATGAATGTTCTGTTGTTTGGCTAATTATATAAGCAAATTTTTGCCGACCGTAATTAGCAGAATTAATAGAGAATGAGACTCGGATTTTTGTAATTGGCATTGTAATTCCACGCAGTGTCCCACAGCAATTGTTTCGTCCTGTTTTTTTTTTTTTTACTTTCACACATATCGCAATAATGCCGAATTGATTTTGAAACAATCTCAATATAAATCCGGTTGCAACACTTAATTCTACGCCGAGCTTCCGGAATATATTTCGTTGATTAAATTTGTTGCTACGGATACGTTTTATTATCTCTACAGGTTTGTACTACGTTTTTATGTGTTTGTTTAATTTTTTTATTTTTTCAATATTCACGTTCCTAAGGTGGCAAGTTATCCTTGATTTTATGTGATGAAAAATATTATATCAATACTGAGCAAGGCGCAGATGCAGCAAACAGATGCGGTAGAAGAACTGCATCACAGTATCACATGTGGTAAAGAGGTTGGATTGGGTTGGAGGTTGGATTGGCTGGTTTTGGATATGGATCAAAAAATGAAAAAAATGTGAGACTATGCTTCCCATGTTCTTAACCACATCACGGATAAAGCCACGACGATATACCCGGTGACCAAAACTTAGGAATTTGCAGCGTACTGGAAGTATGCATGAGATAATGACAGCGAGCCAAATACTCGAAACAAATAGGGCGGTAGTGTTCCACTTCTCTACAAAGGTCATGAACAACATCACAAAACCTTCTGCACCTTTAGGGATTTCCTAAAACATAGAGAAAGGGAATGATCGCCAAGTTTACAAAAGAAGATAACACCCAGTCCTTTCCTGATTGCCGAGATTCCTTTTATACTCTACTCTTCAATCCTAACATGGAAAGTGACTACTGTCCCCTTCGCTTTTGTGTTAACACATCTACACGTTCCTGTCTCGTTTTTTCATGAAGCTATTCCTTTCACATATGTACGATTTGGCCAGAAGATGGCATCATGGAATCATGGACTTGCACCACCTACCCAGCCTCAATAGTGCGTTGTGTGTTCTGGTTAAACCGTATTTTAGACGGACATCCTTATGAGATGACGCAAGAACGTATGGACGCGATTTCGTCGCATTTTGTAGCCCGCTCAGAATGTGGATAGAACCAACTTATCCAATATGGAGCAGATCGTCTGCAAAAATGTTGGCACAAGACAATGGAATCTTAACAATTATGGTATCGTATAGTCAACCCATATAGAAGGTAGGCGGAGCAACATGAATGAGTGTTAGCAAGGTGAGTACCTTACAATTGAGCGAACGATAACTTGCAAACTGAATTTCCATCTTGCCATCTCTGAATTGTATGCAAACCAGTTTTCGATCGACAACACTGTCACGCTTAAATGAACTCGATACCTATTACGATCCACCAGATAGATGCGTTGTTTCGGCTTTCAGTGGGATAAAGCATGTCATCATCCTTAAGGATTAAGTACTCCTTAACCGCTGGCGTTCCATAGGGTTCCGTTTTCGGACCAGTTGTCTGGAACATAATGTATGGCGGCATACTGAGACTGAGAGTACCCGATTGATAGGTTTTGCAGATGACATAGCGAAACATTTAGACGAGCTGAAACTATACGCAAACGAAACCATCGATTCTGTGAAACAATGGCTAGAGTTAAAGAGTTTAGCCTTGGCAGAACACAAGACGGAGGCAGTTCATATTAGTAGTCGTAAAAGAAGAGAGTCCACACGGTACACTCCAAGAACTGCCATTAAGTATCTCGCTGTTATGCTAGAAGCCATCAAAAGTATACTCGGCGCTTTCCAGAATGCTGCCAAATGTTGGGGGCCCAAGAGGCACCACGAGAATACTCCTGTCGAGAGTCGTGAGCTCAACATTCGCATTCGCATCTCCAATACGGTCGGAGTTGCTAAAAGTTAAGCAAAATCGGCTGCGGATAAATAGTGTCTACAGATTTACCCCACTGCGAGTTATATCGGCTTACATGACTGTCTCGGATGACGCGGCGTACGTCATCGCGGGTATGATCCCCATAGACATCCTGGCTGATAAAGCAAGGAGAATTCGGGACGGAATTACTGAAAACTCGAACTCAACCGAATTAAGAACACAAAAAAGGGCAATATCAAGATGGAATGCCTCACACAAGGAAAGGTGGACATACAACCTTATTCCGCGGATAGAATCATGGATATAATCAAGGCCAACTACCAACTGACGCAATTTCACTGCTTTAAGCTCGACGACTCGCCAGAATGCCCAGTATGTCCTGAGTGCGACGAAGACCCGGAACATGTCGCTTTGTCGAGACTGGAAAGTGAACTAAGTACGACACTTGATGCAACAAGTAAAATAGAAGAGGTGCTATAATCGGTGGGTAATTGGGAGGCAGTTTGAACACTGGTAACCCAAATTCAAATCGAGCTCAGGCAGGCGGAAAACCAGAGAAGAGTGCTGCAAACACAAACACTGAAGGCCGAAGTTATACCTGACGGTGGTCCCGCGGGGAGAGACCTGACCTAGCGGTGGTAAGGTTTAGTCAGTAAGAATCGCGGTGCTTGTGCAAGGTTCCCCCTCCTCTTACAAAAAAAAAAAAAAAACCGTCTTTAAGTACTCTTGATGCAGGATGTAACGATTATGTACATCTCAGCTGGACTGGAATGTACTGAATAGATTAGATGTGAAAATCTGTCCAGTTTTGTACATAGAACACGACAGCAATTGTGATTTACCATACCTAGCCACCAGAATAGATCTCCAGGCTCTAGGATGTACCTAGAGTTCTTTCGCATCCATTATATTTTGCAAACCTTTCTCCCTCTCACGAAAAAGGCTGTGGTCTTAAATTGCTGGACATCGAAACCTTTTCGAAATATCTCTTATGCGAGTGAATTCCAGGATCTGCTTGTTACGAAACAAACAGAGATGTCCGCGCGGTTGGTATGTGTTGTTGGGCGTCCTTGCAATCTGTCTGGTATTATGCCCAGGAGTTGTATTTTTGGGGATTATTTTATTGAGTTGTTTGGAACATCTACCATGGAAGTACCTTAAGGCATAGTTCGGCTAGCCGTCTAGGATGTGCCAAGATTGGGGGCGGGTGTGAGATCAAATGACACGCGGTTACTGATAGGTGATTTATAGGTAGGGGGTCTTTCAAAATTAGGGAATATTCCCGTTTTTGGAGTCCAATTAGAATTAGTGCTGATTTCGGAGTTTGGTTTTGGAGGGGGTTTGCGGGTTACGGGTTGTGGGATTGACTTACTGGAGCTAGAGCTTGAGTTATTTTTCTTATTGCTAGACTTATCCTGTTCGTTGTTAGGTTTTTCTGTCCATTTACTGACACGCATCTTTCCAAGGGTGAAGTTGGTACCAGTAGGATTGTGGAACAACCATTCGTATCTGGACGGGAGGTCAAATTTGAAGTAGGGACTGCTCTTGTGGTGGGATGGCGCGAACATTTTGTCGGCAATCGGGTTTTGGATGCTGTGGGTTTGGAAAGTCATCGATTTTATTGTTTACCGTTTCGATGTCGAAGATTGTTGAACGTGTCGCTGTAAGCTCGTCGCCGATCTCGTTGATTTTATCGAAAATTACTTCGAACATAGGATCAGGCTGCTTGGGAGATGGTTGTTTGGTTGAAGATGTTTGAAGATGTACATATGTCGATGTCTTCACGCAGGGAGTTTATTGATTCGTAGATTTTTTGTTGGAAGTGAATTCCTGGGCACACTTATTTTTAAGATCACTTAAGGATGAATTCAATTGGGCCAAGTTGGTTTCGAGGTTTGTGAAACTAGTTGAAACCAGCTCGGTCAAACTATTTGTTTGTTTTTCTATGTTGATGAGTTTAGGAATGATGAGGTCGGTTGAGGACTGTAACGAGCGGCCTAGGTCATCAACACTTCTCGCACTACTCTCTAAGTTCGATAGTTTAACCGTGATCATTTTCGCTTGACTTTTATGGAAAGAGTCAAGGGAGTCACTGAGGCACTTAATTGCTAGGAGAACATGCGAAAGAGAGATATTTTTACATTCTTCGCAGAAGAAAAGGAGGTTGTCGGAGAATTCTTTCACGAAAACTGTATTTTTTTTCTTTAGTCCGACACAAATCGCGTGAAAGGATTTACCACAGATACACTTACAAGCAACCCAGTGTAGCATTACTATCGACGATTGCACAATTTGTGATACCGCAAGACATGACAATTGATAAAGTAAATGAATGGAAAAGTAAAAAAAAAAAATGTGGGTCACGTTTTTAGAACGCGTCGGCGAAAAACAAATGCGAAAAGTGGCGAAAGAAAAAAAATGTATTACTTCGCTGGAAATTGTGACAAAAGGTCAACATGAACTAATTGCGGATCAAAATGAAAAGGCGACTTAACAAGGCGAAGGTTGAACTGTGACAGGTAGAACTGTGACTGTGAAGGTTGAATTCATGAGACATAGCAGTACCCGGCCGCAACGCTGACCATTTCCGATCCAATAAATACTTTTGTACATCTCCATGAATTTAAGATTTCTCTGTCCCGAAATCACAATTTGCCAAAAGTACATGACCTTCGTCTAACTTCAGAAAGAAAAAAAAAAAAAACATAGAAAAAGTCCTTCACTACAAGAAGTTCCTTTCTGAAAATGCGCCGTCTCAAATTATGATTGATCTGACTATGATTTGGGTCAGCTACTGTCAATTAAATTTCTGTTTTCGTATATCAATCTTCTGTCAACAGAAGTGTCAACAAACCCACTGGCAACAGAACGAACTTAAATTTTAAGGACTACACACCGTCCACATCTACCGGTTTGTATTACGTCGCATAATACAATTCTATAACATTTCATAAAATTGCCATTTTAATATGTTCACACGGATAGGGCGCATAAAGTACTATTACAACGCAGCTATTACCCTCATTACGCCTACAATTCTCGTAAAAAGGACATTACTTTGAAAACGCCACCGCCACCGTTCGTTTTGGCAAGCACGTTCTCCATTTTTTTTTTTTTCCTACTCCAGTATTTATTTTTATTGTCCGGTACATAGGGTTCGCGTCGTTGTACATATGTACGTAATTTCGTTGAATTCAAGCATTTGACACGTTCAATGCCCATTGTCCGTGTGTAACAGGGACTTTATCATGGCAAGGACAATAAATTACAATCCATGTCAACTGTGTAGCTAAAGTTGACGCACCATGACACTTGTGTTGTGTGCTCGGCCCATTAGTTGGTGGCGACTGACGCCACC
Source organism: Blera fallax (assembly GCA_946965025.1). Classification (NCBI taxonomy): domain Eukaryota; kingdom Metazoa; phylum Arthropoda; class Insecta; order Diptera; family Syrphidae; genus Blera; species Blera fallax. The sequence goes on from OX337246.1 coordinate 29,899,145, forward strand.
GGTACCAACATAAATTTTACTTATCCTTTTTTTTTCTTCCTCATGGAGGAGGGAACAACAAATCTATCCAGGCTTGGAGACCTTTTGAAATGAGAATTATTCTACAATTATCCTGTCCAAGACACTTTGGACAAGTTTGTCAACATTTTGAGTAGTTGAACATACATTTGGCCAAAGATAATCACTACAACAGAAAAGGATCCCGTAGATGCATGGATCCTCCACATGTCAGTCAGGATATCAATTGCATATGATGGGCATGGCATAAGGACAAGCAAAAGACAGACGAGAGGTAAGAAATAACAACAGTCCATCCTATAAATACATTTCCATTTGGAAATACGAATATGTGTGGCTGATCTATTGGATCTGCTCTGGTCCCGATGGAGTAGTGGGGTCCTGATGTGTTGTTTTTATGTTTCCACTCGGCAGCTTGTGAAACACAACATCGTTTTTGCAACCCTGCCTGCCAGGGTATATACCATTTTAAAGGATTGCATTTGACTTGTGGATTGCGGTGCTGGTGGTGGTAGCGGCGGCGGGCCTTGAGGGTTACAGGAATGCATTTCTGAGGACAAAAAAAAGGAGACAGTAAACGAGAACAGAATACGAGAGGAGGTATGTATGGCTGGCATTCAAAGTGAATGGCAATTTGTTTTGTTTTCCGACATCACTGGGATAATCCTCCTACTCCGTGTGTGTGTTCAAACGCGCGAGCATAGCAGACACTTTTAGTGGTACTTGCCGGTCGTCGTCCTGTATGTTCTAGATTTGGATTGGAGCAGCAATTCGGTCGATGATTCTGACAAAGTGTCGCAGTTGTACAACGGGACGACAAATGCAATTCGCTTGGCGACAGTTTTATGGCCGAATGGATTTTGGGGGTGTCTAGAGCTTGTTCCTAGCGAATATAAAGAAGCGAGCACTTTGCATGTAAACAAGCTTTTTAAATTGAAACTTTCAGATACAATTTGAAAGTAAGTGATGCAGCACATATCCCCGTCCTAAGTGCAGCACTTGGGGTAGGGGATAAATTAAAATGGATGTGTGCGGGCAACGCTTGACAAGAACAATCATGCTGAATTCACAAGTTTTAGATGCAAAGGACATGACTGGACGATTGATAGATTATTCAAAGGGTTACGCGATGCGAGACAAATGCACGCAGATTAAGGACGCAATTTCGCACGAACGGAAGGCGGAAACGGTACAAATTCTTTGCTGAGTAATTGGATGTTAGATGTACATATGTGAGCGTGTTTGTCTTTTTTTTTCCAATGATTCGAAATCACTTAAGCCGTCAAAGTAATTGGTGAGATAAACCTTTGAACGGGTGATAGCGTTTCGAGTAAAGTTTCGGCGAATGGATGGTCATCAACTAAGCCGACGTGGGCAAAGGCATCCCTTGTGATATTTCTGAGTAGGTAGCAGTTTTAAAGGACTTTAGACGGAAAGTATGTATAGTGCATGTAGGTGCCTACAGCTTTTTAAATAAATTAAATTCCTTACTGCGTTTCTTAAAGTTTATCACAAAAGTTAACAACTTACTCAAATTTGAATAATATCCTTGAAACAATTGCTTACCTGGAAATAAAGATAAAAAATTTGATCAATAAATTGTTAAGGATGTACTTTGTAAACAAATACATATATTGACAAAGTTCTCATAAATTTATTGAGTGTAGTAGATATTACTAGTCCACATGGTAAGTTATTTCCCTTCAAAGAATTAAAGAGAAGGCTACGGGCTACTACCCAGGCTATGCTATGAACATATCTAGCCTACAAACTCTTCAAGCTGTATGCCACATGACTTACCTTAGGTTAGGTAAGGTAAATTTGGCTGTCCACTGTTACTGTAGACCAGTAAAGGTCCTTTGTATCTTCATTAGGAAGATAGCCGCTAGGTGTGCTATCAAGTTGCAGATAGAATACAAGTATAAATCAGGTGACCAGGTGGGACATCTGAAAATTCTTGACTCAATCCCCAAAAGAGACATGTTTTGTATCATCCCTAATACCATGGTCAAGGAGTACTGTTTCGGTAGGTTATTTGAGGTAGAAATATTAGATCGTTCAAATTGGTCTAATGGTGTTCCGGCATTAGACCCTAGAGGTCCAGTTTGGTTCACAGACGGATCGAAAATGGAATCTGGAGTTGGAGCTAGTGGTGTCTTTAGACCCAACACCCAAGTCTCGATACCTATGGGAATGCACGGTTTTTCAGGCTGAACTCCATGCCATTGAAATCTGCGCTAGGTTAAACCTTAGTAAGGGTATTAAGGGCGCTAGAATATATATATTTTCAGACAGTCAGGCAGCACTCAAAGCGCTGTCGTCCAATTTAGTGGACTCCATTTCAGTTAGAAGCTGCTACGATACACTGCAATCCCTCGCGAGACTAAACAAGGTAAAACTTGGATGGGTCCCTGGCCATCAAGCAGATGAAGTAGCTAGGGCTGGCTCAGAATCTGCGTTCATAGGACCTGAACCTTACTTTGGCATCAACTGGTCTTTCGCCACAGCGCTGATAAGTAACTGGGAACATAAACTTCGCCTGGACCACTGGGAAATTGTCCCAGGGTTTAGACAATCCAAATTACTAATTAAACCTTACTCCATTAAGAATATGCTCAACCTCAATAAGGAAAGTATCAGAAAGCTGGTGGGCTTTCTCACGAGCCACTGGGGCTTGAGATACCACCTTAACGAACTTAACCTGAGCTCAGACACGGAATGTAGGTTCTGCTCGGAGGAGGACGAATCATCCAAACACATTCCCTGCAATTGCCCAGCTTTACATTGGTTAAGGAGACGTATTTTCTATAAAGAAATATGTACGCCAGCGGAAATAAAAACTATGCTACTTCATTAGAGAGGTAGTACGTCTCTTAGACTAATCTTTTAGGTCGCAGTGTCTGCAACATGGGCAATGGTTTTATTTAAAAAAAAAAAAAAGGTCGCGTGGATCAAAACCATTTGGCCATTCAGGGACTAACAGAACCAGCCGGAGCTTTTGATGAAGCGATGGATGCACATGACGCCTAAGGGCGCTTAATCACCAAGGTCGTCTTCAATGAAGGGGGACCCTAAATGGATTATTCATTTATGCGAAAGAGCTGGGCAGTTACATAGGCGGTGAAGGATACTTTCCTCCTCCTCCTCGTCCCTACAGCTTCTACAGAAGTCGTTTGAGAAGAGGCCAGGTCAATTGGCATGTTGGCCTATAACACAGTGTCCAGTGAGAACACCGACAACTCAGCTGATCTGCGATCGCTTTAGTTTGACCAACTCGGCACTACGTTTATGGTCCAGCCTGGGTCAGATCTGTCTCGAGATGGGACATATTGACCCGTTTTCCCAACTGAGATTGGTCTTGCTAATAGCATTCATCTTTAGTAGATGCTAACATGTAGCTAGGGGCATAGAATCCTTAGAGTAGTACCTTGTCTACCGAGTTCGTCTGCCCTGCAGTTACCTGGAACGCCTCTGTGGCCTTGCACCCAGCATATGTGAATGTTGAACTGCTCTGTCCTCTCCATAAGAGATAAACGGCAGTTGCGAGCGGTCTTTGAAGTAAAAGAGCACGATTCCAGGGACTTGATTGCCGCTTAGCTGTCAGTGAGAATGGTAATATCCCTGACAGATAGTACATTACACTTCAGCCAGGACAGGGCTTCATGGTCTGCAATGATCAGGGAGGTGGATGACTGACCTTAATACTTGGCTTAACTACTGCAAAGTGACAATTATTACCAATGAATCACAAGTTACTCGTATCTATCCGAGATTATTTGCGGTTATGAACTATCTGAATATGCATCGACTGACAGATAATAATAAACTATGTGAGTGGTTAGAAATAAACACGTATCAGTGATTTTGGCTTTAATTAGGATTCGATTTAGAGCCCCAAGGGTGCTATGAATGAGTACTTATGCACTATGATGCCCAAATTGGATGATAACTGTATCAATTATTAACTTTTACGACCCAAGGTCATAAATAGATTCCAACCTCAGCAGTGACTGATATCTGTTGATATTCTGTTGATTAATTATTCAATTAATAAATAAGAACTTGTGTCAAAGGATAATCAGGGAATTCATAGTTATTGGTGGAATGTTCGCAATTCATTCCATTCGTTAATTAGGTTCCGTTTGTCACAATTTGATGGCAAATTAATAATGAGTGACGAAATATTAATTAGTCCCGTCTTTTCCTGGAAAAGATATTTCAGATAAATTCAAAAACGGTGGAGGTCAGGGCCTGGTACAAGTTGAAGGACGTTGTTCATCACTCAGCAGGTCCCTACGCTCTTTAGTGAGTGCTCTCAATATACAGCTATGGCCAAATAAGAGGAACACTCATTACAAGTAAACGTAGCTCTTATTTTAATCGACTACATAAAGGAAAGATAGTATCAGATACACAACATATTCCAGATATGACCACTTGCTTACTTCTAGGTAAATTGTGGCCAGGCAGCTGACTGCCTCATTACCTGACCAAAACACAGTTTTTTTTTTTAATTTATTTTGGACGGAGAGTTAATAGTTGGTTACACACCTTTTATTTGTAATCACTGATTCCGCTCGACGACTCATGGAGTTCACTAATTTTTGGCATTGTTCCGAAGGTATTGACTACCAAACTTCCTGGATGACTCTCCACAGATGAGCTTTATTATTATTTGTGTAGGGTCATCTTGCACTGCTACCTAATGGTCTATTGTGCCCCCTGCTATTTCCTTGGAGAGGTTCGTTCCCCCTTTACAGTTTCCCTCGCATCGGGATAGCATCAGAATTGTGTGAGGGTCATATCCTCAAGCTTTTAGAGCTCTTTCTCCAGACCAGTTTCTTTTAAGAATCTGAGTATGAGAATCGGATCCATGGTTGGCATATCCTCAGCTGATAATTGGTACTTGCCCAAGTATTTCAGTGTTTTGTGGGTCAGTGCCCCACACGATTCCAGAAGATGCTTCGGAGGCTCACTTGAGTCGTCTGCAAAGGTATTCATTTGTTATTCCTATTTTCCTTAAATGCTCCCTGAGTTTGCCATGCCCCGTTGGGAAGCCTGTTAGGGTTCGTAAGTTGTTCCTGCTAAGGCATATGCAGGCTTCAAATCTTTTCCGGTTATAGTGTCCCAGTAGTTTCTTAGCTTGCCTCAGGCCCATAGTGTTGTTCCAGATTCTTGACCTGTCTTCTTTCTCCATATTCCTGAATTCTTCGCCGATGGTATGTTCCCCTATTCCGCAGATTGGTTCAGGGCCAATGAAGGGTTCTGCAGCTCCTTGTCTTGCCAGTGAGTCTGCTACCGGATAACCAGCAGAGTGTTACTTTGTTGTTTCTGATGACATAGGAGTCGAGTGCTTTGCCAGCTGCTTGACTGTCTGACAGTATTGCTGTGTCACAGTTTCTATATCCTCTTTCGAGATTGAATTGGATGCATCTGTCTATAGCATGTATTTCAGCTTGGAAGATGCTGGTACTCTTGCCCATGGATTCTGAGTGTTTCGTTCTTGGCCCAAACATGCCTGCCCCTGTCCCTTCCTCAGTTCTCGAGCCGTCTGTGTACCACTTTCTCGCGTGCTTACTCGGTCCATATATTGCGGATTCGTTGCTCCATTCTTTCTTATTACTTAACTTGGTACAGAAGTTTTTCCCAAAGTTACATTTTCTAATTCTGTCGTCCCAAGGCATTGTCAAAAAGGGGAAGTTTCTTAAGAAGTGCGTCGATTCTTTCGAGCTGACACATTTCTCCCTTCCAATGCCTTTCTTTGCCATCCTTAGGATCCCTCGCTTTGCACTTTGCTCCACTACGAGATGGAGCGGAGTCAGCTCTAAGAATACTTCCATGGCACCAGTTGGACATGTTCTAATGGCCCCAGTGATACAGAGGCACGAAAGTCTTTGCACTTTAGTGAGTTTTCCCTCTTTGTGATCAGACTGGTTCGTTTTGCACGTGGTATCGCCCCATATCTGATCGTTGGCCTCACAATGGCAATATACATCCATCTTAGAATGTTTGGGCTGAGTCCCCAAGACTTGCTCGCAAGGCTCCTACATGTGATGAGCTCGATCGGATTTAGATCCGTAGATTGAGAAGGCCACTCCAAAGCATCGACACTGTTTTGCTCAAGCCACAGTTTTGTCAGTTTTGCCGAATTTTTGGGGTCGTTACCCTGTTGGAACCGCCATTTCAGTGTCATATTTTCCTCGGCCCACGGTAGCATGATATTTCGCAATATATGCACGAAGGTTTCTTTGGTCAATATGCCTTCGATAAGATATACTGGACCAACGCCCCACCAGGAAAACCCCATACCATTACACTATCACCTCCATGCTTCAAAGTGGGTTTTGTGTACCGTGGATTGTACGCCTCACCTTTTGGGCGACGAACAAACTGTTTACCGTCCATCCCAAACAGATTTATTTTGGTTTCGACACTCGATAATACATTTCTCCACTGCTTTGTTGCCTGGAGGGGATCGTGTGGCAAGTGGTAGAGCTTAGCACGTACATGTACTTTTCTTAGCAGTGGCACTTTTCTTAGCAGTGGCACTTTTCTTGGAGCTCGACTACAGATTTGCATTTACTAAGATTCGGCGAATTGTCCCGGTACTTACTTAAGCGGACCGTAGACACTCGAACATGGTACGAGTAAAGTTGGTACGCGAACCATGCTTGAGTTGATTTTCCATGTCTGCGGGCTTGTTCGAGTACCAATTTCGTGGTTCGAGTAAACCCAAAATTTGGTCCCGACGGCATTCCTTCAATTGTCTTGAAATCCTGCGCAGCAGCTCTTTCGGAACCATTATTGTTTGCTTCTATTGAAAAGGGCATATTCCTCAACGATTGGAAAATTTCATTTATTTCGCCGATTCACAAATCAGGACCAAAACAGGAAGTAACGAACTGTCGTCCTATTTGCAAAATTTCAGCTATTCCACATCTAATCTTACAATTTTTTGCAACCGTGTGATCAATTGCCTAGAAAATGGAAACCAGTGCGATGTCATATACATATACTGACTTTTTCAAGGCCTTCGATAGGGTTGACCATCACATCTTAATCAAAAAATTAGAAGTCTTTGGTTTTCATTCTAATTTATTAAGATGGTGTGAATCTTATTTAACTGAGCGAACCGAGTTTGTTCGCGTCAATAACATCCTATCCAAACCCATTTAGGTAAAGTCGGGTGTTCCTCAGGGCATTCATTTGGGCCCCCTTTTCTTTCTATTATTTATTGATGATGTCCCTGATTTTATTCAGCACTTATACTGCCTTATGTATGCGGATGACGTACAAATTTTCCGTCAGAAGTTAACTGCGAACTTCGTCAAAAAGACATGGAAAAACTGTCGGAATGGAGTGATGTTAATCAGCTTTTCCTTAATGTTTCAAATGTCAGTGCTTGACCGTAATCGTTCACCAATTTTCTTCAGTTATAAAATAGGGAACACTCCCCTCTTGGCCAAAGCCAATTCTATGTTGGGATTTATTATGAGGAACTTCAAGGAGTTCAGAATAATTGTAACTGATCGCATTCTTCTTTGTTTTAGACAAATGTCCATATAGGAACAAGGAACTGTTGTGCATATAAAGAGCCATTAGTTTGGTTACATTGATTTCATTTCATTCAAACGACGCAGTCGCTGCGAACGATGTCATTGGAAAGCAATAAGTGTTCCTTTTATTTTGGCCATAGCTGTAGCTTCACGCAACGCTTTTGGTTAGTCGACTCTGGAGTCTTTTATCGAAATACAGTCTCATAGACTCCTTCAAACAAAGAGTACGATTTAATTCGAAAACCAGTGAATATATTTCGATTTTTAAACTCTACTCGAGATACACAAAAATTAATTTCATTACAAGGTACAATGAATGAGGCTATGCTACCTGAAATTGGCTCATTACTACCGTAATTGGTTCTACGGAGGGTTTTTTTTTTAAGTTCTGGAAAAAGGGACAGAGGTAGAAAGGAGTGCAGTGAGTGGATAGTCCTTTAGACATACATACATATGTAAATGTAAAGTTTGACGTTGAATAATCGTAGTAGTCAAAGGAATGAGTAAAAGTTTCTGAACATTTCACGCCGCATCATGGAGCTGTGTAATGACAATCCAGCAGAAGTTACCAACGAAATTGTTACTTCGGATAAAAATTGGGTACTTATTGGGATCCTAAGGCAGCAGAACGTGAAATGCGTGAGTCAATCATCAGAAAGATTATCGGCTGGGAAGATCATGGCAAAACTGTTTTGGAACTCACCAGGAAACTTGCTCATAGATTATAAGTCAAGAGGCATCCGCTAGATTTCTAAGATGCTTAAGAGAATCTATAAAAGTAAAAAGGACGGCACACATAATTGTCTATCTGAGCAAGCCATCCGTGGAACTGTGGATATATGTAAGCATTTTGTAGCAGATACTTTTTAAATACATACAGTAGTACCAAAATGACAAGAATACACATAGTCACTGTGAATAAAAGTGTGCGAGGGGATCCAAATTTATCGACTCGTCGTCTTTTACAGCAAATTTCGCGCACAGATCTTGGCCTGCACCTTTCTGAAATCCAGTTGGTGCATGAATTAAAGCCACAAGAGCATCGTTTGCGTGGTTCTTTCTTTGGTTGTGTTCTTGAGCAGTTGCAAGCTGACACTTTGTTTCATCGCGAAATTGCATTCAGCCATGAGGCTCATTTCTCGATTCCACCTCTGGCGAATGTCTGATGTCGAGAGTGGTAACTGATGAGTTTCTCAACAAAAAAAAATTCCTTCAGATATGGCTCTAAACTGTAGGTTCCTTCCATTTTTGTGAAAAATTTAACACGTACACTAGCTGGGCCCTGCACTACATGTGCCCTGATGCCCCAAGTATCGTACTTCTTCGAAAATGAGGCTGGAGCTAGCGCTCCTGGACACTGGACGAGATGCGGTTTCAACAGGATGACTCTACGTGCTAAACGGCGAAGGAAGCCTTATTGAAATCACAATTTCGCGACAAGTTGTTTTCGAGGAGTGGATCTGTCAATTTGCTTCCAGGATTATGCAATTTGAAACCTTTTGAGAGGCTTTGTAAAATCATTGATTTATCCTTATAAACCACCAACGAAAAAGGTGGCTAAGCAGTGCAAGCAGGTGTACTGATCTGCATATGCTACGCAACTACTCTCTCGGGAATGTGTTTGGTACCCAAAAGTTCGAAAAATGAGAATGATTCCAAGGTCTTCTGGTGGGATCCGCCTGGTCTGTCTTAAAGTCCTTTCGCTCAACAATGTTAAACGACCATCTGAAGCCTACATATTCGAGTACATTTATTGGACAATAGCAGGTACTCCGCAGACCAAAAACTAAGAAATGGACACAACCAACAAAGACGTTCAAATGATGTTCTACTTACACACTCTTTTCCTCTCAAAATGACCCGTAATAACGCACATCACCTATGACAGTCGGCAGCATGTGCTCCATTTACACACTTTCATATAATACCACAGCGCATTAAGTATGATTCCCACAGGACATATCCGTATGCAACGAATAACATGCATGCCATTCCAATATACTCGTAGGTCCTCAACATGCATTTAAGACAGCTCCTCGTGTATTCGTTTCTATGTGAAAAAACGGACTCCCCCAGTGCTATATGCATGTAATGCTTCGACGGTTCATACAGCTGAACTGCCTGAAGGGCGATAGCATCCCTTATGTATGCCATTTTATTGCAAAGGGTATTTGGGACCAGAACACACATAGCATAGAACGATCCCTGTGCGCTTATGTTGATTTCTATTTTTTTTTTCTTTTTCCCTTTTTTTTTTCTCAGGTGATGTTGTTGTGCGAAATTCTTTCAAGTGTGTCCGTTGCATGGCACTTCTGAACGCTGCTTGCTGCCTATGCCATTGACAGCAGGATACGTCAGAGCATAAAGTAGTGTGCACACGGAGAGGAGCCTCTGAGTGGCTCCCCTGAGCGGCAGATATACAATGAGTTAATTCCATTCAGATTTAACTACACGTATTCTGTGTGTCCACCTCAATGACATCAAAAGGACACAAAGAAGGCACCAGGAATATGCTTCATATGGCCTACACTGTTGGTCCTTATTTTCCATTATTTTTTTTTTCCTGCTCCATTTTTTTGCCCCCTTCTGAATGTATTCAGCAGAGTTTTATCCTTGCTATAATGCAACACTAAATGTTACTGCGAGTAGGGATACATTCATTTGACACCTACTACAGAAGAGATTACACATAAGTAAGGCAAAAAAAGCAAAAAAAGGACGATAATAAAAGGGCAAACAGAAAAAAAGGGCCTGTAATGAATAGCTCACTGTGTAATGCAGATGCTCTAATTCCCACTTTATATCGCATTAATTGCACTCTGGTTCCTTTTTTTTTTTGTGTTCTCTTTTCAGTGTTCCTTCTCCTTCGTTTGATGTGTCTGTATTTTGTTGCCATTCACACTTGTAACACACCCACTTTTGGGCTAAAGGGATGTGGTAGATAACCTACTCTATTCGTACGCTAAATGAGTTTTATATAACCTCAAGCAGGCAGCAGCAGACCCCTGCAATGAGAGTCCTTCTGCAAAGCACAAAATAAAAATGCGAAAGACTAAATTCGGAGAAGAAAACTTTGCTTTGGATGAGTGTGAGGTTATCCTTGCTCTGTCGGTGTAATAAGATGTCTGGAAATTTAAGCACCAAAGAGAAACAAAAACAACACAACAGGGAATGTCTATTTTTATATTATCTCCTTTCGTATATCCTTGAATGGGTTTGATGGTCTAACGATGCTACTCCCTTACGCCCTGCCCTAGCTACCGGCTTCTGGTTTTTATGACTTATTCTTTATTTTTATTTCGCAAAGATTTCCCGTCAATGGACACATTTAATTGTCTTTTTCAATTATGAAAATGAGTCCTTTTATTATTGTGACAGAGCGAACAACAAAAACGCGCGCGTACAGACCCAAAAGGAACGGCAGCGCAAAAAGTGAAGGATAATAAAAATTTCTATTTGCTATCGCAAAATACTGGAATAAAATTAGTTGCAAGCGCGGGCTTTTGTTGTCAAATTATTGTTGGTGGACAACAGCGTGGAATAAAAACAACATGGCTGCATTAAAATTGATTTATTATTTTAATTTGTTGAACGCAAAAAAAAAAAAGGATACACTGACGAGCAAACGGCCGGCCGGCGCGGCGGGTTGATGTTGCGGAAAAAGGAGAGCATTTAATTTGATTTCGTTTCTCTGATTTTTATCTTTTCATCTGTGTTTCTGTGTTTCATTGGAAAATGTAAAATTGAGGATTTAATTTACAGTCAGTCGTCCAGCCTGCGGAATTAACTTGTTTATAGGGTGCCCTCCAGTCAGGCGGAAGGATTCTGAGTGCGCGAATTATTGGCTGTGACAGGATAGCAGGTGATTTTTTTTTTCCATTTAATTAAGCTAATTTAGTCAGCGGCAAGGGATGGGGGGGTAAGGGCTTATATAACTTTTTTTTTGTTTGTTTTGGGTTGTATATCGTGAGAACAATCATTGAAGGATGTAAAAGCTGTTTCGGATTATCGAAAGAAACTTTCCCACTTTCCCACTTTCCCAGTTTCCCAGTTTGCCACGCGATATTCTTTGTGTTTATGGGGATGGCTAATGGAGGATTAGAAGAACTTTTCTAACTGTACAAGGACATGAATGATATCATCAGAATTAAAAGACAACGTTAATGGTAGCTGGCGCATGTCCAAAGTGGATGCGAGAGGATTATCTTATAAAAGGGATGTTTAACCCCTGAACTGCAGTGCGAGAAAGAATTTGGTTTTCGTTAGAAGGATTACACAGCAGACACCTTGATAATTGCTACCAGAAAAGAAAGGTTACCTTTTATCTTATTTTGTGTTAACAAATCTGTTAACCTTTAGCCAGGTATGAAGCAAAGGTCAAAGGGAACGATTTGAGGGTGGAAATGATTTCAAGACGATGATAGATAGGTACTGTTGCTGATTAATTACGGATCGAGAGAAGGAGAAGGATCAATTTCAGTTGAATAGAAAGAGGAGGTTCTAATTAGTTCGTCTCTGGGACGTGCTCTTAACTCAACTCAAACGAAGACGTACTAAATTACATAAAGGTCTTTGGTTTGGTTGGTAAAATTAACCAGAATTCTCTAGACCAAGTCTGCATAAAAGCTTCGTTATAATCAACTCAAGAAACATATCCATTCGCCTGTTCACATAATACCACTTAGAACGTTGGATAGATAGGATAAAACCATCTTCAAGATAGCCGCCTAGAGTAGAAGAAATGCTCAGGAGATTCGCCAAAGTTCGTTAACAATGCTCAACTCCCTGTGGACGACGAAAAAATTCTACAGAGGTGGCGAACTTTCCTCGGCTATATTTTCCTAGAGCCGTTCCCAACTATGGAGAAGTATCCGACATAGCAGTCGATGAAGTTGGGAAATCGGTCAAAAACTCCAAAAAGCGAAAAGCAGTTGGGCCGGATGAGTGACCATCTGAGTTTTGGAAAAGATGGGGGACATCGGGCCTAGATGGCTCATGATTCTCATCTCCAAACTCATGAGAGGAGACCCAATGCCTAATCAGTGGAGGGTAAGTACCTACTCCTCTTCCTTTGCACAACGAAAAGGGTGGTACGAGAAACTGTAATAATTACCGTCCTACTAAGATCGTTGAGTGGGTATAAGACGGCCGATTGCGGCAAATAATACGGCCAGGACGGTTTGTCGCGGCTAAATCAACCACAGATGCAATCCAATGTATAAGGATCATAACAAAAAACCATCGTGATTCCTTAAAGGATTTGCATCTGGTGTTAGTTGATTTTGAAAAAGCATTCGACAACCAAGAGATCTGATATGGGGGCACTAAGACACCGAGGAGTTCCAGAACCCTATGATCATGGCCATGTATGATGGAGCGAAGACAAGAGTAAGATGCCCCGCCGGAGTCGCCGAAGAGTTCCCAATTAAGTTCGGCGTGCACCAGGAAAGCGTCTTAAGTCGTTTGCTATTTATTGCTGTCCTGGATTATCTGCTTGAAGGAAATGTGACGGACCCCAAATTGCATCAGTTATTCTCCGCTGACGATGGAGCCATTATAACTGGACAATCAAACGTCCCTGCAACGAGCGCTTGATGCATGGGTAGATGTTTTGGAGGAAAATGGGTATCGAATGTACCACCCATTCTCTAATTCATTCCGACCTAGTCCAGACATTTATTTGAATGGAAAAGTGATTTCCAAGTGCGAAAGTATCAAGTTCAAGTATCTTGGATCTATGATCAATAGCGAAGCAACTGCTAATGACGACATCAATCATCGCGTAAGCGTAGGTTGGATGAAGTGGCAGGAAAACTCTGCTATCTTCTGTGACCGAAAAATGCCCCCTAAGCTGAAAGGAAGGCTCTACACCGCAGTTGTTCGTCCGGCGCTCACAATGTACAAAAAAGTATGAGAGCAAATTAACGGCAGCAGAAATGAAGTTGCTTCGTATGAGAGCAGGAGTAACAAAGCTTGAACGAATTAAAAGTCCAAAGTTCCGAGGAAGCCTTCACGTGAAAGATCCCATCTTCAAAAAGGCACGTTCATATACATGACTTTTTAATAGAGCATGAGGTCAGTTATGGTCATATCTGCCTTTGCCACACAAGCAAATAATGAGTTTCAAAATAAATCTACACTTCATACATAGTGACAGCCAAAACAATAAAATTCAAATTCAACTTAAAGACCCCAAAAACCTGATATCTTTTTTAAACTGTCTCTAAGTCGACCATTGTTCTGTCGACGTCGTGTCTTTTATTTTTATCTAGGGCAAGGCTTTATAAAGCACCAGCGATAGTTGAACAGCCCTCATCAACATTTGGTTACTTGATAGCTGCACACGTGGAGACATAGACTATCATCTGCTTATGTGGGAGACAAACTGCTGGTATTGTTACCATGGTATAGCAATACTACGTTCTATACCACATGTCTGTCACTGCAATACCACGTTAAGACCTAGTATACCATGAATAGAACCTGGTATTGAGATTCACAAATTTTTGGTGGTATACCACCATCTTATTGCTTGCAGCGCCACTTTCTTTCTGTTGGTGGTTCTTCATAGCTTCTTTGACAATTCTAAAGCAAGCAATCACAGGGAAAAATGTTTTGAAAATGGATTAAGGAGGATGCATTGGAAACAATGAAGTAAGAGAAGTTTAGAGGAATTATATCGACGAGCTTCGAGGAGCAAGACGCAGTATTGGAGTGTTGCAAAAATTGTGTAAGGAGCTGGAGGAGGCGCAACACAAATGTCAAAGTATACCACGAAACGCAAAAGTCAACGTATACTACGAAATGCAGTCTGTCAGGGGTTATAGTATTCACTACCAGCAGTCTGTCTCCCACATTAGTCTGAGTATATACGAGTCCGTATGTACAGCTCGGTGCAGAAAAAAATAGCAACATGTTGATTTTGTACTTGTGATGCTTATACATTTTTCTTTTGTGGTGTATGCTCATGACGTATACTGTAGAATATCTGTCTGAAACTTAGTCCAGTCATACTATGTCATGTTTACGAAAAACTAGACTTTGAAACTAACCAGGAGTTCAAGCCAGAATACACCATAAACGCTATTAAGCATGGTGCAGCAAAAATAAATTTATGGGACCGGTCCCATATTTTGGATCAAACTGATAATGACCACTGAAATTTATGTTGGTAGTATGAGGCAAATCATGCTCCCCTACGCAGAGTGGAATATGCCTCTCACGTGGGTCCTGCAACAAGATAACGAATCAAAACATACGAGAAAATTGGCCAAAGAATATTTCCACAGGAATAGGGTTCGGGTTACGGAATGGTCGGATCAGTCTCCAGAACTGAACCTCAACGAAAACCTTTGGACAGATGTTAAATAGCCGTGATTAAAGCAAAACTAAAAAAAAAAACAAAACGTTGCAGTTATGGAAAGCTGTGCAGGTTGTATGGAGAGACATTGGTGTCAATTAGCCAGAGTTGAACATTCGTCCTGTTTAATACAGCTCTCAATAAAAAGAGACCATGTAAAGGTAGGACGGTAAAGACACAAATACGCGTCTAATATTTAAATTGTGACTTGAAATTTGAGAAAGGCTTGAAAGGATTACTAAAAATTAGTTCAGGATTTATGGGAGCAAGGGATTGCGAGTTGACTAACAACTATGTGAAATTTCGGAATATCTATTAAGGTGCTTGGCGAATGCACCGATACAGCTGGTGTGGGAGAAAATATCAAATTTTTGGCAAGCAAACGCAGACTCCCCTTCGGATCTTCGTTGGGGTAAAAAATGTAACCAATCAGGGTGTGCCACATGCAACACAGGCATAGTTATGTACAGTGTATATGGACATATGTACGAATGTTTGTAATCAATATTACTGATCTGGGATATGAACCTGAACTGTGCCCATCGGTATCTGCAGGGAAGGACCCGCGACTGTTCGTCTTAACCGACCCACAAATAAACTCAGCAACAGACTCCGCAAACATTCGTTGTTTTCTTTTATCGACAAGATATTTCCGTTACGGACTTCGGCTGGTTTGGATTTATTTCCTAGGTCAGATTCGAGAATAAAGAGAGCCACGTACTGCTTTTATTAATTTTAAAAAAATATTTTATTGGATATATAGTTACACCAACAGACGGCCAAGGGTATCACCGTCGACGACATTAGCGCTTACGACTGAAATTGAATGCAATAGCTCAGCTCACCCAGTTGCAGCAGTCCGCACCGGTTCCAAAAGACTACAAAAGCGCTCAAAACCCTTTCTTTTAAAAGAGCCAGACAAAATTTCTGCGCGTATTAGGCAATTTGGAACATGGCTTACAGTAAATTTGTACGCATGTACCCATTACGGACTACATCACGCCATACTTAGACTTTAATAAACCTTTCTCAAGCGCCTATCCTAGCAGGGAGGAGTGGTTAAGAGGTCTGATACCAAATGCGCAATCCATTGCCATATATACAGACGGATCTAAAATCGACACTAGCGTAGGGTCAGGCAGCTTCTCCGAATCGCTAGGAATATAGAAATCAATACGCCTCCCAGACCACAGCAGCGTTTTCCAAGTGGAGGTCTTGGCCGTGACAACAGCCGCCCGCGAGTCTGCAGTAAGGACAATACCACAAGAGGGTATCACCTTCTTTATTGACAGCCAGACAGCTATAAAAGCAATAACTGCCACAGAAATTAAATCAAAACTTGTGAAGTGCTGTAGAGAAGAGCTTAAGGTTCTTGGAACACAGCACAAGGTATCGCTCTGCTGGGTCCCTGGACATGAGGGTATACCAGGTAACGAGAAAGCTGACGAATTAGCAAGAGAGTAGGGAAAATAGCCATACAGGAAGCGAACACCAGATGGTCCTACTTGGATACCTGTGTAATCACAAGGAAACTATGGCCATCCTTCGATAAAGGCAGAACCGAGAGACTTATACGGAAAGACAGGAAATCCCTTTCCATCCTCGTTGGGGTTATCACGGGGCATAACTCTCTACGGTATCATTTGAAAAAACTACGTCTGACGGAAGAAGAACTCTGCAGAGGTTGCGGTGACGATGGAGCTTTTGAGGACACAACCCACTTCCTATGTCACTGCCCTGGCCTTCAACACAGCAGGAGGGAACTACTTCCTCCAAGACCTAGATGAACTGAAGATGGAAAGGGGAGTCTCTCTCCCCGCCAACCCACATACCTAGCCTAACATAACCTAGGTAGGTATCCCAGATACCCCCCATTCAGATTTTCCTTTAACGTTTCTTGGTAATTCAATCTGTTCGTGCACCTCGAATCTTGACATATCTGGGATTTGGTAGAGTATTGAATTTCAAACCAACAAACATGCACGTCTGTATGTATGTATGTCCAAATGTATGGCTACTTAAATAGACGAGTATACACCTACTCCTTTGCAATTTTTGAAACACTTATAGTCATCCTACTTTAGGGGACCACCGAATATTAGTGATCATAAACGTGTGCCAAGCGGCAAGAAACTTGCACTTGCTGCAGCAATGCCTCTCAAGATGCCCCAAAAAAAACGTTCAAAAATCGACTTGGGAAAAAAAATTCCTCAACGATTTTCGTTTCTCCAAACGTTTCATTAATAGAAAGACGTGACGTTATTTGTCGGCGCAATGTCCTTCCCTCCTCCTCATTTGTTTCTTTGGATAATACAATTTCAGCTAAAAGTAAATCTCGTAAAATACCAACCCAGAGAGCTAAAATTAATAGAATCATAATATGTACATATGTATGTGGCTATGTGCACAAAAAAAACAACATCCCTTGCGATGTTTTCTCGACTGCATTCCATCAGTGCATCACAACGACAAGAAATTTCATTACAGACATTCTCCATGCACACCCCACACGCTTGCATAACATGTGGTTCCGTTACTTATATGTGTGATTATTTTCATTCCTGAATGCACATCTATTTGTTGTGAACAGCAAAAAGGTTTGTAATATCCTTTATCCACATAAAATAAAAACACACAACTATTTTTTCCCCCATGCATCGACACGCAGATCCGCTCTTTTTTTTTTTTTTGTTTTTTGAGTGTTAAATTCCCTCAACATTCCTGGAAATTTAATTGAAAAAAATGTAACGGATGATATGATGAGAAAAAAAACTACATTGTCATTAGGTTCTCCTCATGGTATATCATCAGCAACAACAACAACAATTAATTTCGATGGTGATGGTTTGGCAAAATTCAGTATTCATCCAGAACGAGAACATGATGATGTTCTAACCAAAAAAATTTAAAGACTCCAAAGTATCTAGTGCACGCTTTTAATTAGAATTTACTTTATCTGTTAGAGAGAGAAAAAAAAAGACTAAAACCAAGAGAGGACCGGCTGCTAACAAAACGAAGGCGATAAGGACCTGCGGAGCTGCTAATGGGGATTTAATCATGTTCAAAATGCTTATTACATGGAAATGTCCTTTGGGGCGTTTAAGATAATGAAACCTAATTTTTTTCTCTGGGGAGGTTGGACCTAAAGTGCTTTGCTCGTCCTATTAATTCTGTAATATTATTTTTTTTTTTTTTTGCTTAATTTCATTTGTATAATGGGGAGAAAAAAAAACTGTGTCTCTTTGATTGGAAAAGAAATCTGGACACAGTCAGAGAGGGAATTAGGCATTCAATTTACAAATTTACAATGCAAAGGCTGTTCCAGTGTGTCCACATCAATTTCGATCGAGAAGAGGTGAAAATCGAATTTCGGTTAACCAAATATCCTACAAAGTAAAGTCAATTAAAATATTTCGAGAAAGCAAATGGAAATAGGAGAGGAGAAAAAAGAAACCGGTAGGCAGAAGGAAAATTACAAAGAACATGTCGGTGGCAGCAGGATGTGTGTCAAAACAGAAGGGAACAGAACACATTTGTGACAGAATGGTATGGAATTTAATTTTGCAGTAGCTACATATGTATGTATGTAGGTACTTGTGAACTTTTCTCAATGAACAGGAAAGTACCTACATATATACCAAAATGAAAAGGATTCTTAAAGGATCTCTTTTGGAAATTGAATATTTTTTAAAACGATATCACACGTCGTCGTTTACAATAACGTCATGACAAAATAAAAACCTTAAGTTCTATACAAATCCTTCTCAGACCGCTTTTTCTGCATTTTTTCAAAGACACGTGGAGAAGCAGACTGTGGTGAGTACCTAATGGCTTTCTTTAAAAATTTTGATACGAAAAAATTTAAGGCGTGAAACCAATATCTCGGGTACAAGATATCGAGATTTACAATTTACGGATAGAGATTGAGTGTATTTATCCATCTGTGTATGTATCTAGGTAGGTAGGTAGATGGGTGCCTTGTGACATAGTGTCACTGCTCACTTAGACCAGGTCGGTCCATTGTGCCCAATCTTTTTAACCTTGGAAACATATGAAACCGCTGTTAGAACCACCCAGATAATGATATGAATCTCAGGAGGTCCGCCAGCTCTAGTGTATGTATCTACTACTAAATATGTAAATAATAAATAAAAATTCTTTGTTTGTATAATACACCCAAACCACAGCGCCGATCTATCACCAGTGTTGAGTGTATACGCAATAACTCAAGGCAGGTACACGTATCTATAACCATAGTATGAGTAGAATCCGCCACAGAGCTACTGAGGAAAAGCGTATAAATTTACAAGTTTCCCTAGAAAAAGGAATTGAGTTCCTGTGGAGGGCAGAGCTGACGGAGACTAGCTTATTCTTAAAAAAGCATGAATCAAGGTATGCACATAGAGTTTTCTGTTTGTATCGGTTGTGAGTATACTCCAATAAAAGCATTAGAACCACTCCAACACTTTCTGCTGAAAGATAAAAGTACAAAAGGTAAACGGCCACTGGAAAGGCCGGAAAAAGGTTTGGAAACATGTTGACGAGATTTACTCTTTTAGGTCTAGCGTAAAATATGTATGTATAATAACTGTATAGCTTTGAAATTTGGTGTGAAAATTTGCTGTCATATTTTTTACTCAATTTCAAAAAATTATTGTGATACGGCATGGCGAAGAAAAGTTGTGACAATTTTTTCCACTGCACTTGGTAGCACACGCCGAAAAAAGTATTCGCTGTCAGAATGCCAACTGGGACCGTTTTCGATAAAAGCAACAAAAGTGGCACTTATCTATTGTTTACCTGTTTAATTTTAACGTACATTACACTTATTAAAAAAAAATAATGCCGAAGTGCACATGGTATAGTCCGTGGATTTAAAGAAGAAAATCGTTTCTCTCTTCATTAACGGGGAAACAAATTAATATTTCACGCGATCTGAACATACTGAGGGGAACGATTTCAAAAATAAAAAAAAAAACTTCCACCAGCGAGCGAGAGTCGAGCGTGCACCCAAGCCAGGTAGGTCTAGGAAAACAACAGCCACCACCGACCGTTTATTTCCAATGTTACGGATCGCACAATTCGGAATAGATTGCGGAGGAGTGGACTTTGCGGAAGATCTCAACTGTTATCAAATCCTCGGATCTAAATCCGAATGAGCACTTATAGAAGTATGGAAAAAGAAAAATTCTGATGCGAAACATCCCAGTGTCGTTTTGTGAAAAATTTGTAGATTCTATGGAAAGGAGATGCAGTCCAGTTCTTAAAACAAAAGGAGGATGCACAAAATATTTTTACATATATTTTATATTTTTACTAAGAAATTTATGAAAAACTTCATGTTTCCATACGTTTTTCCGTTAGTTTTATGAGGTCTTATTTGAATTCTTGTTATATTTTTTGTACTGTCTCCGTATACCAATATTCTCTTAGGAGTTCAGAAGAAACATGAAAATGCACATTTGTGCCAAGTTTCAACGATGTATGTACCTATGCATGAATTTTGTATTAGAGTTGAAACTGTGAGTCTAGAGATTATGTTTTTAAACTTTCCAAACTACAAACAAAGCCCAGATCAAAAGAAAGCGCGAAATGTTCATAATGAAAAATTCATTGCTCAAATCTCGAATTGTCGCTCAGGTCGGTTAATAGGAGTAATTGTTCACCTGTTTCTGGAGGGAAATAGGAATAGACAGGAAGCAACAGCCGCTTTCAATGCACATAGCAGTCCAGAGATTCCCCAAGGATGATAATAATGTAGAAATCGATAGTAACATCAGTGCTCTGCTAAGGGTATAACTCTAGATATTATTTTTTTATTACATGTATCCTTAGAAACATGGAATTAATATAAATTTCATTCATTTGCGGAGCTTCTCCACACAGTCTTGATTACTTCATCTTAATAACCCTCTTTTTTGTTGCGGATAGCTTTTGCTTTCCCCAGGCATGACAGTTTCACAGACATTCTTCATGAATTTCCTTACGAAGGGTTTTGAACACGTACACCTACCAACCTCTTTTTTGTCTCGCGAAAGTCTGACAAATCTCCGAAAATAATCAGCAGAAAATTTCTCAATTCACGTTTCGTATATGGCTTTAAACTGTAGTCGTAGGTCTCTTCCACTTATGCAAAAAATTACAACAAGCACAACACAAGTGGTGGTGAGAAACTAGTCCCAGGACCTCATACGGCCTTTTTCGTCAAAATATTTGTATTTTTTTGTATTTATATGGCTACAGATACTGTAGCTGTAGTTGAGTCTAAGATAATGAAAAGCCGTTTGCAGTGTTGACCAGATATGTCTCGTGGGATTGTTCGACACGGCTATTTATCTGCTTAATTTGGAGACGAAGATATTTATTCCACAGCAGATTCACTGATCAAAATGAGAGCAGTTGCATTCAAGTCAGCATCAAAGGGAGTCCATAAAAAGTTTGGTTGATAAAAAAGTCCTCAGTAAATCATTTTCTTTTATTGAAGTCCATTTAATGTACAATATCCGTATCAGCTCTGCAATCGCATTAGGAGCGCACAACACTCGATATTGCTACCACACACCTACCTGGAGTAGTTAAGAGAAATGAAATTCATAAGCAAATTATCAGAAATCGAGGATATTTCGGCGGTTTTTATACAAGAATTTTAGCTTGGGGCCCAAGAAAATCATTTCTGAAGAAAAGCCCCTTTAGCAGCTGTCATTAGGAAATTCATGAAAAAGGTTTGTGAAACTGGATAACAAAAGCTATCCACATGCTCTTCCGCATGAAAGCCCAAGAATTTCAACTCGTCGCAATCGGGAAACAATCGATCTTTAGCGCAAGTTCGGTAAATGCGCCATTTTGTAAATATTTGTTGCCCACGGGCCAGCTGCAATTTGCAGCCTTTGAAGTTTTATGGGAAACTGTTAAGCATCGCTGTCACTCCAACAATTGACGCACTTAAAAAAACGTTCATGAAAACAGTCGCGAAATTGAGTTACAAACAGGATGGGATATTTCCACGTGAGCGGAGGCAGCCATTTTAAAGAAATTATTTTCCGTGAATAATCGAAAAGTGTATTTGAACGGTGTAGTTCAAGCAGCAATTCAAAAAAATAAATCAACAAATGGCCCACGCATTACATTTACTAATTTTATGAAGGACGGTGATGGGGTACGAATCTACTGTCATGCAATAGATATCAGTGAATGTTAAAATGGATTTTTTTTACAGAATTTGTCATAAATGTCATAAATATGTAATGAAAATATTCCTGGAGATTACTATCCTGACCAAGGACGAGATCCTTTTTGTGTTCGATTTTGATACGCCATCAAAACGTAAACTAGGAGTGAAAGAAGTTATACAACAAAAACAAATTGATGTGTACCGGAATGCGGATCATTCTAAAACTCCACACACAAAGGGTTCTGGATAATGGGTGTGTTCCAAGTAAATGAGCTCGCCTAAAGCTGTGGTACTACTGGATTTGCAATCCGATTTCGATAACACCATCACTACTTATGTATATCGATAGTCAGGGCTCTCTGAAAGCGGTGGAATGGAATGTTGTCAGATTTGGCTCAGATGAGAATAGTGACGTGTGTAGATAAGGCGATCATCAAAGTTAAGAAATTCAAGTCGCACTTAGGAGAACATCCGATGTCTAAAGCCTTGTGACCGTTGTTAGGCCTGAAGGAAACTAGGGTCATTCTAGACAAGTGACAGCATTGCCTTCTGAGATTTTCTTACAGACTGCGGATTTGCATATGCACTTCATTGGAGTTTGGGTAGCAGAAGAATATATTCCATGCGAATGCGGGGTTACCACTCAAACGCGCATCAAATACTTAGACAGGACACTGCATCAGTTTTGAATTACATATTTCAAAATACGTTAAAAAATTGAAAAATGATTGAAATTTTCTGAGCTATTTATCAATCTTTTTCTTCCTTCTGTTCGGCGAGGTTATGATTAGGATTATAGGGATCATAACCCCTTCGCTTTACTGCATCCCTTTAGTCCGCCTGTGGGGTACGCCGATTTGACATCAAAACGTATCTGCAGGCCTCCCGGTTTCGGATTATTTCGTCACTGAGACCAATCAAATGCTGCTGTTTTTGCATTTGTGTGATCCATTTTTGCCCTGCCTCTCTCCCGCGCTTGTGTAGGAACCGTGATTAACATTGACTTTTTGACAGGGTTCGCAGGATTCCTCCTTTGAACATGGCAATACCTACTGAGCCGATCGTGCTCCAATTTTTCGAGATGGGTTCTTCGACGTGAAGGCTTCCTGGGATCATCGATCTTCTGAGCTATTTATCAATAACAAGACCAAGTGAAAAAGTCCAATTCTTTTCTAAACATATCAAATGGTTCGATCTATAATTAAGGACACCTCTGACCAAAGTCAACTATCGAAGGACGAGTTTCTTTAAATTTGTGTTCAAGATTATTATATGAGGAATCGTTCATTATCTTAGGCAAGGAAAGTCCAACATTCAACACATTTTTATTCTATGGGAGATCTTGGAAAAACTCAGAAACGTTACCTTGATACCCCCCATCTTTTCATCAATTTCAGAGCCGCTTTAGTAGAATATATAGTAACAATCTACTTCGGCATACTCGTACATGGCAAACATCTTGAAAATGCGAAAAAACATCTTCAACGTCAGAGTCAAAATATTGACGCAGTGAAGGAATTCATCTACCTAGCCTCCACCGCAAGTTCGGAGGAGAGGACATCAACATGGAGATAAAGCACAGGATCTTTCTTGCAAATCAAATTGCAATTCAGTTCACACACGAACACCAAAAGAAATTTGCGTAAAACCTGATTATCCTCATTCCTATTCTACCGCACAGAAGAATGGGAAAACTACTTGGTTGCTGTAGAAGAGAAGTCCTTGCAGTGATTTTCTTTACTATTTGTGCAAATGGAAAGTAGACAAAAATATTTAGCGAACCACTGTACGGATTCAGCAATATCGGCTGACTTGGGCAGCATGTAAACACCGGAGTACTAGCCCAAGCAGTAGCTATCTTTCGGACGCGACTGTAGGTTAGGTTTAGGTTCTTCAAAGACAAGAAAAATTTAAATTACTAAGCTCTTTAAGAACCTTTTCTGGAACACCAATGGAACAGGGTTCGACTTGCAACTGCATATATATACCACGTCGGTGTTGTATTTTGAAGAAGTAGGGATCCAGGGTAAAAAACGATCAAAAATATCCGAACAACAAGCAGATACTTATTACGTTGAGCAGAAAATCTAAAATCTAACCGATTGTCAGCAACAGATAAGACGTGATGAGCAACCTAAAGAACTGAAATTGTTTCATCCCGTCACATTAAATATGTATTTCATCGTGATGTTTATATTCATGCGTTAAGTATAGTTCCCCCACTCCATTTAAATTCGGATTAGATGTATCTTACACCATCCGAATGGTAGCAGATACTTGAACATTTCGTGAGCGCTTCAGTTTACCATAGCAGTCTATGTACAGGGACTTACGTTGTCAAGAGAAAACAATGAAATAATTTCGCCATAACGCTGAAATAATATTAAAGGAGCTTCTATCCACTCGTTTTTGTGTCCATATTGCCAAAAGGGAAATATATGTACGCCTTCGTGCTCATTCCGACAGGTCTTGCAACCGAGATGATGCCTTCGCTGGTGGTTGTTCTCGAATCTGTTACCGCCACCAAAGCACTTGCCACACTCATTTAAAATTCAAGAAGCACGCAAAGCAACTCGTAACTGGAAAACTAAATTTTTTTTTCCTTCTATGTGTGTAGGTATTGTGGTGAGTGTGGATTTTCCTTGCATTCTTAGTATTTCACAGGTCCTGCATTCAGATCGTCTTGCCATACTTTGTTTAACTTTTGTC
Organism: Blera fallax; assembly: GCA_946965025.1. Lineage (NCBI taxonomy): Eukaryota > Metazoa > Arthropoda > Insecta > Diptera > Syrphidae > Blera > Blera fallax. The sequence goes on from OX337246.1 coordinate 29,923,959, forward strand.
TCTCAATTAAATGCAAAGATGGATGGTTTTTGTGGTAATGGGGAAGCCAGTTGGCGATGGTGGTAAGAAAGTTGTGTGGCCCCCCTCCCCCTGAAGATGAAAATCTTTTTCTGAATGCAGAACACTCCCAAATTAAGAGTATATCCACAAAAGGAATAACCAAGAGGACCATGGGCGGAAAACACTATCTTTCATCTGTCTGGGCATTATTGAAAAATCTACTTGACTAAGGAGTGCAGGCTGCCTTCTGGTTTGCCAAGGATTTTATTTTACAAAATCTTGGAATTTTCAATGGAAAGCAAACATTCGTTAGAGGTGTTCCTTAAAAAGTTTTCCACTGCACTGAAGAGAAAAAAAAAAAGAAAAAACTCTCAACTGAATAGCTGACGTAATTGAGATGCAGCACAACGAAGGACATCATCCTGTCATCACATTTGTCAGTAGTTGGGTGAGTATATGTGTAGGTGCATGGGGTGCGACTCATATTTTGATTTTAAGTTGCACTTTTGCTTATGCTCTCTGTCTCTTAGAAACAAGCGTCCTTCAATAATTGCCTCAAGGCGTGTGACATATAGAAGAGCGAGATAGGGTGGAGAATTATTTTTGTTTTTTTATGACCTGAAAGCTATGAAAATTGTTCGAAAACTCAGAAATACGTTGAGAATTGTCCTTGGAAATTTTAAGGAGCTTAGCTCGAGGTTATTTCTTTTCATTCCGGTTTTTTTTTTTTTTTTTTTTTTTAGGAAAAGCCCATTTCGCTAGAGGCCTTCTTCATTCATAATGGGATGAACTGGGTGTTGAATGTTGATGACTTTATGATGAGCATTTGGTTGAAAACGTTTGGCTTGAATTGCTCTTTTCAATGCTCTGGAAAAAAAAATGAATGTGTCTTAAAAAGTTTCCCATGATGTGCAGGCTTTACTTGAAGTGGATTAAGTTGGGGGAATATACATAAGTAACATCCTGTCAATTACAGTAGAAAACGTGCTTTGGAGAAAAACATGAGTTTTCGAAGAACAGATGGATAGGACTGAAGCTGGAGGTGTGGGTCGGTCGTCTGTGGGAGCCTAACATCCTCTGACTATAATGGGTGACATTTGCTGGTTCGCATGAAAAACAAGGACTTGCGAGACTGGAAAGCAGAGTATAGATACATATACATATAGTCCGGGATATTTTCTTCCCCGTTTTTAAGCCGGAAGTCTAATTAAATACCACTTCGGGAGAAATGACATTTAGTTGACATTTAACCGCACTTTTTGATGATTCTTTAAAAATTGTAATGCGAGTGGGTAAGCTGCAAAAATTTGGCATGATCCAGGGACATGCTGTGACAACGTGAAAATAGATCACATGGTCTACAGAGAGGAACTGGTTCGAAATTTAATTCGCTGATATGACTCTTCCACAGGCAGTGGTCACAGTGGTAGTTTTCCGTCTCACAGTGAAGGAACCAATTCTTTGCATTGGTAATGTGCAAGATCGGTTTTCTACTTTCTACTTTCCCGACTGTCAAAATATTTCCATAGAAGATCTTGATCTTGTCTAGTGAATTTCGAGAGGATTGTCCTCGAATTATGTGTTTCCCAAGAAAAGAAATATTTCCGTTGGTAAGGCTCGAGGTGGATGGTAGGAGGATTTTTGAAGGAAACTGGTTGTTAGTTTTCAAGGGCATATATCGTGTGGTACTGTGTGGTGCATGGAAGGATTTTCAATAAAAAGAAGAGAATGTCCTGGTTGTTAGTGCGTTAGTGGATGGAACAGTATTTTTTGTTGTGCTTGGCGAAGAAGATTGATTAAGGATTTGCTAATATCTGCTGTAGTGGGACAGTGAACGTTTTAAAATACTAAGCTGATCACTTCGCTTACGGACCCTGGCTATCGAAAAGTTGAGGCATTTTTAGAAGACATCATTATGGTGAATTGAAAGTTTTTTGACCTACCATACACGTAATATAATTATAAATTGGCACTCCCCTCCTTTTATTTCCCAATATTCTAAGAGTGACTCTATGAAGTTTCATTTCTGCGTTACATTTATTTCATATGCACATATGTACATGCATCCTTAAAGAACGCAAAGTAAAGCAATTTTAAAAAAATTGAAAAAAATTCAACAACGTGTTCACCGAATTCAGACGTGGACGAGAGATTGTAAAAGGCGACCACACGAAAACTTTTGAAAAATGTCCAACCCGTTAATGAAAAATCGTTGTTTGAAGTTATTGAGAAGCTGGCATCATCGGCAGGTCTAAAACGTCATTCAACAAACTTGGGTCCTTCAAGCTTTCTGCTAAATATGTTCCGAGACTACCTTCAGTTGAACAAAATCGCACGCAATCGAGTAAAGATGTCCCGCGAGCTAAAGATTTTTGGGGATTCAAAGGAATTCATCGTGGTTGGTTGTCAAGGGTTAAACAATTAACTCCGACTAGATGAAAGCTGTAAAATCTCCCGTGTAGTCTATTGAGAAAAATTATTTTTCATCGGGACATCACACGTCGTGCTGAACTAGCTGAAGTCCATTCCGTTTGTCTTTTATCAGCTCTCCAACGTAAAAAAAATCTATTTGAGGGGACAAATATTTTAAACGAATAAAGATGTCGAAACTGGAGCGATAGCCCCCATTTATTTGGCTCAATACAAGCTACAACTAACTTAAAGACTATGACTTACAGCTAAGGAGAATGGCTGAGGAGATCAGGTATGAGGCTGGGAGTGCTGCGATTGAAATCGAAATTGGTGAGGTCCGCAGCATACAGAAAATTGGTTCATTGGATACATATAAGGTGCGATGGGCTGGTAGATAGAACAGCCGAGGGTATCGTAAGTTACGTGGGTTGGTATTGACGAAAATTGAGTTATAAAGAGATGCGCAATCGATAGAGCCTGAGAGAAGACATCTCTGCGTTTCTCAAGGGAATTCAAGTTGATGAGGTTGAGTCGGTTTTGATAGGGAGGCAGGATAAGTGGGTCGTTCCAAGAAACAGCTCGAAGGGCAAATCGTAGAAAACGACGTTGAATGTTCTCGATTCTAGACACATGCACTTGCTGCAAGGGGCAGTCAAGCGTGTGACTCGCATATTCAAGGAGACGGCGAACAAAGGTAATGTAGAGGGATCTAGTCACCTAAGGGTCGGAGAATTCCTTGGACCACCGTTTGATAAAGCCAAGTGAGGAGTTAGCTTTAAGAATCATCCCATCAATATGGGAACGGAAATTTAATTCCCTATCGTACAATATTCCAAGGTCACGAAGAGATTGAACGATGGATATCGGCTGTAAACTCGTGGTGTTTACGTGATAAAGTAATAGATTGGCATTGAGCACTACGCAATTTTTGGAGCACCAGTTCGAGAAACTGTCCAGGTCTTGTTGGAGGATACAGTCGTTCTGTGGTGAAGAGATGGCTTCGAAAAATTTGATATCATCTGCATAGAGAGAAAGGGAGGAGTGCTTTAAGATCCTATCCACATCGTTAGTAGTTAATATGAAGAAGAGAGGACCAAGATTGCTGCCTTGTGGAACACCAGAAGTGGCCAAGGAAGGGGCTGATAGGACAGATTTAAAGCGAACACTACAAAAACGATCTTCCAGGTAGGAAGTTATCCATTTTAACATATGGGTTCGAAACCGAGTGCCGACAATTTCAAAAGAATCTGGTCAAAAGCTTTACCAAAATTAGTCGCAATAACTTCTTTGCCATTCTCTAAGGCTGTGAGGGCAAAAGACACGAATTCCACGAGATTTGTCGTAGTTGATTTACCTTTCAGATAGCCATGTTGATCAGGGGAGATGAGAGACTTGCACTGAAAGCTTAAAATACTTTCTAAGAGTTTGGGTATAAAAGAACATAAACATACACTCAGTCACGAAAGTCACATAGCGCTGAAGACTGCTACATGAATTCTTTTAGATAAAATTTAATTTTATGCCTAGACTATAAAATATGGTTTAGAAATAGAAACAAAGCAAAAACAAATCTTTTTCTCAGAATAATTCAAAGACAGCAAGGTTAGGTTAGGTTAGGTTGAAGTGGCTGCTGCCTAGAGTCGCCAACACATTTAGACGAATGGCAGGTCCATTGTGATACCACGTGGATCATGGGAGTAGTTTCTCTCTACCTACTCGTTAAAACCATTTTGAGCTTCTTATGAAGCGTAGGAGGCCCTTAATATCAATATTCTTTAGGTCGCCTATATCGTTGAAATAGGGGCTTCTAAGTGAAGCTTCCTTCCACGGGAGAGAGCTGGTCAGAAACGAAGAAGGTGAGGAATAGTTTCCTCCTCTTCTTCATCCATGCAGCTTCTACAAAAGTCGTTCGCGAAGAGGTCTAGCCTTGTAGCATGCTTGCCTATAAGACAGTGTCCATTGATGACACCTATTGTGGTGCCGATATGCAATATATTGATGGAAATCAAATCCTTAGAGCGTCTTAGAACCAGCTTCGGCCAAATCTGTTTTGTCGCTAGACATGTTGATCCACTTGTCCACCTAAGATTTGTACTCTCGACAGCATCCAGCTTAAGTTCAAGTTTGCAAGTAGCGATGGGTATACCTAAGGTGTCTTCGTCGGCTATTCTGGCGAGTTCATCGGCCTTACAATTCCCTGGAATGTCTCTAGGCCCCGGCACCCAATACAGGTGAATGTTGAACTGCTCAGCCATCTCCACAAGAGACGAACGGCAGTCTAGAGCTACTAAGGAATTTATAGAGGTCAACTCCAGGGATTTGATAGCTGCTTGGCTGTCTGAAAAGATGCGGATATCTCTAACAGATAACACGTTTCTCTTAAGCCAAGATTTATCCGGAAAAATTTTTAGTCCAGATAAGGTTAAATGGGCGGTGAGCTCCTTTAAAGCATTCAAAGCCCCCGGCGGTGACGGTATCTTTCCAGCACTTTTGCAGAAAGTTATCGACCTCATCATGCCGGGTATCATAGCTTTATTTAGGGCCAGCTACTATTGGGGATACATCCCGACTACCTGGAGACAGGTAAACGTGATCTTTATTCCACAACCGGGCAATAGATCCAGTGAGCTGCCTAAATCTTATAGGCCCATAAGTCTAACATCATTTGTTCTCAAAACGATGGAGAGACTCATCGATGTTCACATTAGAGGTCGGTTAGATTTGTCTACCCCTCTGCACTCAAGTCAATTTGCATATAGGAAGGTCGAATCCACAGAAGGGGCTCTTCACTATCTTGTGAAGAAAATTGAACGAACTTTTGGTTCTAAGGAAATAGCCCTATGTGCCTTTCTTGACATTGAGGGCGCTTTCGATAACACTGGCTACAGCTCAATAGAGAGAGCAATCAGTAGCAGAGGCATCGAAGATTCGACCAGCAAATGGATAAGAGCCATGCTCGAAAGTCGAATTATGACTTCCTCCTCGGGAGGAGTTTCTGTGTCTGTGACCGCAGCTAAGGGCTGTCCCCAAGGTGGAGTTCTCTCTCCCCTTCTATGGTCACTAGTCATAGACAACCTTCTAGTCGATCTTCACAGATTAGGCTATACCGCCATTTGTTATGCGGATGACTTGGCGATACTTATTAGTGGAAGGCACAGCGCAACCATCTCCAGCGTCATGCAAGGTGCTTTAGAATGGTGTAGCAGAGAAGGACTATCCACCAATCCCTGCAAAACTGTTCTAGTGCCTTTTACTAGGAAAAGACTGGTCAATCTAGGACCTATCATTATCAAAGGCACTACTCTAGCTTATTCCAGTGAAGTCAAATATCTCGGGGTTATCCTCGACAAACGGCTCAACTGGAATTCTAATATCAAGTTCGCCATCGAGCGTGCTAATAAGGCCATGTGGGCCTGTAGGCGCCTGTACGGCAGAACTTGGGGCCTAAATCCAAAAATGATACATTGGATGTATACAATTATGGTGAGGCCTATTATCACATACGCGGCCATCATCTGGTGGCCGAAAGTTCTTGAACGGACAACGGCAACTAAACTCCAGAAGTTACAAAGAGTTGCCTGTCTCGGCATCACAGGTGCTATGCGTACCTGCCCGACGGCAGCTTTAGAAGCAATCGTTGGGCTTTCACCCCTTCATATCTTCATTAAGAAGACAGCTGCTAGGTGTGCTATCAAGTTGCAGATAGAATACAAGTATAAATCAGGTGACCATGTGGGACATCTGAAAATTCTTGACGCAATCCCCAAAAGAGACATGTTTTGTATCATCCCTAATACCATGGTCAAGGAGTACTGTTTCGGTAGGTTATTTGAGGTAGAAATATTAGATCGTTCAAATTGGTCTAATGGTGTTCCGGCATTAGACCCTAGAGGTCTAGTTTGGTTCACAGACGGATCGAAAATGGAATCTGGAGTTGGAGCTGGTGTCTTTGGACCAGACACCCAAGTCTCGATACCTATTGGAATGTGTCCCACGGTATTTCACGCTGAACTCCATGCCATTGAAATCTGCGCTAGGTTAAACCTTAGTAAGGGTATTAAGGGCGCTAGAATTTTTATATTTTCAGACAGTCAGGCAGCACTCAAAGCGCTGTCGTCCAATTTAGTGGACTCCATTTCAGTTAAAAACTGCTACGATGCACTGCAATCCCTGGCGAGACTAAACAAGGTAAAACTTGGATGGGTTCCTGGCCATCAAGGGATTGCAGGTAATGAGCTAGCAGATGAACTAGCTAGGGCTGGCTCAGAATCTGCGTTCATAGGACCTGAACCTTACTGTAGCATCAACTGGTCTTTCGCCACAGCGCTGATAAGTAACTGGGAACATAAACTTCGCCTGGACCACTGGGAAATTGTCCCAGGGTTGAGACAATCCAAATTACTAATCAAACCTTACTCCTATAGGGATATACTAAACCTCAATAAGGAAAGTATCGAAAAGCTGGCGGGCTTTCTCACGGGCCACTGTGGCTTGAGATACTACCTTAACAAACTTAACCTGAGCTCAGAGACGGAATGTAGGTTCTGCTCGAAGGAGGACGAATCATCCGAACACGTTCTCTGCAATTGCCCAGCCTTGCATTGGTTAAGGAGACGTATTTTCTATAAAGAAATATGTACACCAGCAGAAATGAAAAACTCTGCTACTAAGGACCTACTATCCTTCATTAGGGAGGTAGACGGTCTCTTAGACTAAGAACACCCTTATGATACAATAGATCTTCTAGGTCGCAGTGTCTGCCACATGGGCAAGGGTTATATAAAAAAAAAAAAAAATAAGCCAAGATTGGGCTTCCTTGATCGGCATTAGTTCCGCCTTGAACACGCTTCAATGATTTGGAAGACGGAAAGAGAGCTTAAGATTAAGCCTACCTGCACCAACTCCTTCTTTGGTTGTTGACTTGTCAGACAACAAGAATTCGAGTCGAAAGTCAGGCACATTTCGAAAGTAGACTTTCGTGACTGACTGCAGTCCCTTGAGGACCTTTTTTTTCAAACCTATGTAATGGCTTTACAGACCAGATGGAAGTAGTGTATGGAGCTTCAAAGACAGACTCTGAATAATAATAGTAATTTGTGACCTCTCCAATTAGCGTGCTTGTTCAGATCGCGAACTTCTTAATCCACCCTCGTACTAAGTAGTAATAGGTCCATATTTTCAACGAAGTCTCACAATATTACACACTGCCATAAATATGTACATACCAAACCAAAAGCGACCGTAAGAATGTGATTCCAGGCTGAGTGAGGAAACGCACGAATTTCTATAATTGAGTACTGAATAAGTAAGTACCTGTTGATTATAGGTGGCAGACAATCTAATAAGGACTTCATTCCAACATCGGAAATGCAAAGGAACAGGCACGTGGTCGTAAAGATATCCATAAATTACTACGCCAACAGGCGAGAAACTCTAGTGACCTACGAGCACACACTCTCATAAGGAGTTGTGTTGCAAACGAAGTTCCCTGAATTAAATAACTGTTTCTGGATACACAAACACAATTTGGAAATTACTTTTTTGTATTCCCTGTGCAAAAAAAAAAAATACAATATTCCATCAAATTCAAACGAGATAGTGTTGAAGGAAAAAAAAAACTTTGAAAACTGGGAAATACCGTCACACAGACGCAAGGACGAAATATATTCAGCTGACTGTATCGCACATGGGAATAGTTTGTTTGTTTTCCCGCGGCTTTTCCTTTCTGATATGCGGTCCTAGTATACAATACCATTGTGTCGCTCTTGAAATGCATACAGGCTAACATATTCCTGTGCGTCCCCACCTGGGATGCATATTTCACTGAATTTTAATCGAAAATCTATTGAAAACTCACTGCAAACCTATTTTTTCTTAGTTCTCGTTAAATATATATTTTTTTGTGGAGCTATATCCACAATTTTTCCGGCAATCTATTCGCAATCATATCAAGTATACATCATACTACACGTGTGAAACACAGCTGTTTCATGTCAATTTGAATACTTAATGTTTTATGCTTCATTTGAGGTGAACAAAAAGAAAAAAAAAACGCATAAAACACAAACACACGCTGCAGTAATGCACTAAATATTTAAATTGAATTAAACAATGCAGAGATGGAAATTAATTTGAAATTAATTGAGTGCATTGGTTTTGAATAAGCGATTTTATTTTTATTTTCGTTTGAATTGTTGACCGTTTTCACCAAATATTTGTTAATAATAAAATAAAACTCGAAAAATATTCAAATTTTGAACAACTATTGAACGCTTTATAAATGCCTGCAATTTATTTTAAATTAAGCGTGTAAACAAATTTTTTTTTTTATTGAAATTTCGAAATTGGTTGTTTGATTAAGGCGAATTGCAACAGGGGATTGATTTGATTTAATATCAAATAAGAGGACTTGTTTGCAGCGGTAATTATATAGTTTAAGATTATTCCGCGTATCGATTTTCGTCGTATTAACAAAATCATTCATTTTGGCAGCAACAAACCATATTTACTTTGGGAAATGTTACATGTCGGAGTTGTAGTAATTGCCAGTCTGTTGGCCAGTCCCATAGTCCTTGTCGTACAGACCGATATCGCTCCTACCAATAATATCAAAAATATTTGAAAGACGCCTATTGAAACTTGAATTGTGTGAAGAAAGACATCTTATATCTGACCACCAATTCGGGTTCAGAGTCAAGCATTCCACAATTGAGGGAAAAAAGATTTGCTCTAGCGCTTGACTGGTGTCAAGCCTTCGACAAGGTTTGGCACGATCGATGGCTTGAAGTACAAGCTAAGACGGGTTCTTCCGGACCACTTATATAAGATCTTAGAATCCTACCTTAAAAGCTTATTCCACAAAAAAATTTCCAACGAATTAGCCACTTGCTCTCCTCCCCTTCAAAATTTCACCCGCAATACGCTTCACGCTTCGAATGCACATCAGTTCACCCTCAAGCCCAATTCCGGACGCACTGTCTAATATAGGGATTCGTTCATAAGCTGAAAGACACGTATGTGGTATAATCTTCCAGACTCTGTATTTCCTCATCGCTACAACATTCAAACCCAACGTGCACCGGTATCTCTTTTGTTCCTCTTTGTCCTTTTGCCAAACGCCCGTGCCCTGAATAACCAGCATAAGGGTACTCATACCCTCTTTGGCGCTCGCGAATTATAAAAAAAAAACATTATTTGGTGTTAAACACGGAACTGAATATTCTGAGTTCAAGGAAATCGCCGCCGGAGTTCCACAAGGAAGTGTTCTTGGTCCCATTCTATTTTTGCTGTACGCTCGGAACATACCCCTAACAGAAGGCCCCATTGTAGCTACGTTCGCGGACGATACGGCTATTTTCGCAATGGAAAGATCTATCGAGTCAGCAACCGAAAAACTCCAACGAGCTTTGGATAAAATCTGCATGTTAACACATATGTTAACTTCACATACCAGAAAATAAACACTATACCCGTTTTCCTTAACTCGGCACAAATACCGTATGCAAATGATGCTAAATATGACATTAGAAGCGAAACTCAAGTGGAAACCGCACGTTAAAAAAAAACGTGATGAGCTTGAAAATCGCTTTAGAGAAATGTATTGGCTACTTGGGAGACAGTGCTTAAGCCCATATAGACGCATGGTATACAACTCTGGGGTTGTACCAAAGCAAGTAGAGACTTAATACAATCATTCCAAGACAAAGTGTTAAGAGCAATCGATAATGCTCCCTGGTACATTAGAAATAATGATATAGAAAGAAACTTAGGGGTGGCAACCGTGAACGAAATAACAAACTTCGCTCATAGCCCCGTATTCGCCGTCATGGTCATTGCAACCACTCCATACTCCAAACATTGGACGTGAGAAACCTTAACCTTGTACGCCGACTTCAAAGAACGAAACCGTTCGATTTAGGGCAATAAGAAGTAACCTCATTTAATGAAGGTATCAGCAGGTACTTCTGCCGAAAAACTACCTGCCTCACGTGAATATTCAAAAACAAATCGAAGCTTAAACTACTTGTTAGGGAAAACTCAGTTGTAGTCAATAAGAAAAAGGCGGCGAGTTTAGTCAGTAAGAATCTGACACTACTATGAGTACACCGTGTCTCAGTGTCTTATAAAGATGCCAACCTACCCAAAAAAAAAAAGGGGCGGTGGTAATTGATGAAAGCTAAGTTCATATCATAACGTGGGAACTCCAATATTTATTTAAAAAAAGGTGACTTATGGTGACAGATAAACCTTTTTTAATAGAGAAATCTGTGCTGCATACCCTACTTTCAGGAACAGTAAGGACGAAAAACTGCTGACGCTTACAAGAAGCAGCGCAATGATCGTATGCTTTTTACAAAGGATGATCCAATTCGAGCTTCCTATTTAGGCATCACTGTTAATCAAGCAAGTGAGTGTGAGAATATGCAGCCATTTTCAAAGTATCAAAAATCAGATTGCAGCAACAAACCTACGAAATGAATAGTTTAGGCATCGCTCAACGTATTTTTTCTATGTTTAATATTTCTAGAGAAATAACAATTCTGACCAAACTGTGTATCAAATTAATTTTTTAATAGTCCTACTGAGCGAGCAATGTGCGACATAGTGAAAAAATGTGGAGAAACTGGAAGCATTGCACACAGGGGAAGAAGGCCTGTGCATCATCGGGGCGTCCGTTTAGCCGAAAATATTGTTGTTGTAAGTTCATCAATTGAAGTTCTGTCGAGAAGAACTAAAGGTTCTTGGAACATATCACAAGATTACGCTCTGTTGGATCCGTGAACATGTGGGCATACCACCAGGTAAAGAAATGGCGGACGAATTTGCTAGAAGAGGCTCGGAATCTCGACTGGATCAAACAGACCTATCAGAAAACATCCCGCCTTGCATACTAAGCAGGGGTCAAGGTTTTTAGGGGAGGCAAAACACAGTTTGGACACTTGTGCAAGCACAAGAATTATTTGCGCTTACTTTGACTAAACAAGGAGCGACAGGCTTATGCAAAAGGATAGGAGATCCCTTTCTGTCCTGGTACGAGTCATCTCGGGACATAATACACTGCGATACCATATGCAAAACTGCGACGAACGGAAGAAGAACTACATATGTCGAGAATGTGGAGATGATTTCTCTGTCACTGTCCAGCTCTCATCCACTTTGGATATAAATTTCTTTGACGACACTTCTTCCAGGGCTTTGAAGAAATTTTCAGTAGATCAGTTAATGACATTTTGAACTATGTCAAATCAACTGGATGATTTGCTGTTCATCTCAAGTAAAAAGTTGAACCGTTCCTGGGCATTGTGTAACGCTGGTCTAAGGAATCATTTGTTAAACCAATCCTTGAATATGCTAGCCAAGTATGGTCGCCATATCACGATACACAATCCCTCCGAATTGAGGCTGTTTAAAGCAGATTCATCCGTTTTGCTCAACGCGGTCTTCCCTGGGCCGACCGTTTTAACCTACCTATGAAGATAGTCTAAAACTCATAAACCTACAATCAGTCGAAAAACGCCGTGAAATTGCCGACATCCTATTTGTCCTACTAGCAGGAAACATCGATAGCCCCGCTCTGCTACAATTGATTTCCTTCAACGCCAACTCCGGAAACCTAAGATCTGTACCCCTCTTCTGTCTTAACTTTCACCGCATCAACTATGGCTGTAACGAGTCTATGACCAGAATGCTGCGCATGTCTAATGGGGAAAGCTCTTTCGATTTTCACTGCAGCGAATTTACTCTGCGAAACTTTCCTATGTCCATCTCCTCTCCTTTCCCTCCTTAGTTCAAGTGTGGCTGAGTTTTTGATTTATCGGCTTGTCTTATGGGCCCCTTATAAAAGTCTGTTAACGCAAGAACGGAAGCCCGGAGACCATTAGAGCAGCAGGACGTTGATGCTGATTTACAAAAAAAAATCACTGATGAGACACTGATGAGAGAGTCGGGAGAGGTGGGATCGTGCACAAACTAAACTGGCTCCGACGCGCCAATTTGATGAATATTACTTGCCAGGAATAACAAAATACCTCCATAACATTTTCCATCAACAGAGAAGGATCCGATTATTTCCTTTTCGATTCTTTGTTCAAAAAAAAAAATTACCCTTTAGAAATGGATCACCCTTGAGGACAAGCGCCTTTGTGGGGGATTATTAGCCAATTTTCATGCCACCAGCCTGTCGTCCATGTGCAAACCCACATTCAACCCACTCCCTGTGTATCTTTGACCTCCTAAAAGTTGTTTTTTTGATGTTGCCCAAGTTGACATTGGTAAACATGTATTTCACCCTGCAATCCCCACCTCACCTTAGCAGAGTATCCCACATTTTGTCGACTCCGGTTTTCTTATACATTAATGGAGAAAAAAAAAAGCGTTTTAATTGACAATTCTTGATTTATTTACTAAATAATAGCTTAACCCACACTTTAATGCCACTTGGAGTGTCAACACTTGAATTAATATCGCCTCCGTGCGTTGACTTCCACTTCCACTTCCAACTTCCAACCCCCCAACGAATGGCAATAATTCTCCGAGAAAAACGAAAATAATTTTCTCCTTTCGTTCATCCAGAGAAGGATTTTAATTTTATTTATAGGATTTGTCTCCCTCTGCTTGATACGATTCACTTAATCCATTCGTGTATCCATGTTAACCGCAGGCGAATATTAACCATTAACCGTGTCATCATCAGCTGCATTTTGAGACACACCAACTTAATTACGTACGAAGCGATGAAAGGATGTGCCTTACTTCACGTACGCGCAAAAGGATGCTGAAATTTTACATGTTTGTTAAAATATGCAAAAATTGCGCAACATAAGTTAATGAGCAAATATGGAAAATTTCTGCATTTTAACGTGCACACATGTCAAAAACGTTGCCTAGGAGCGTTCTCGTTTTTTACTTGCGCTTCAAATACTGTTGTTTGTGTAGTTACGAGTTAATAAGCGAACGATGTGTGGAAAACTTTATTTTAATTTCAATTACAGTGAGTGTTTGTGTGAAAGTTTTTAGAAGAGGGAAAAAGCGACAAAATGCTGAGTGTTTATGAACGATCATGTAATGGTGGAAATGGAGGCAATCATTTAGTTTTCTCTTTGGCAGTTTTAAGTGACAGAGGTTTAGAATGTCGCGGCTTACTTTGTATTTGAATATCTGCTTGTGGACATTAGGAGACCATTTTTCAGTTAAACGAGTGTTAGAGACCCTCAAAATCTATTCTGTTGACTCTTAAAAACGGGGGTATTTGAACTGACAACCTTCCGACAAGCAAGTTAACATTCCACCATTAAATCACTTCCAATTTCTCAAAAACGTTCAATCATGGTGAGTGTGGGCATATAAGATAGTTGCGATACGTAAGAATGGAAAAATCAAGATTTTTGGAAACAATTTCGAGAGCAGTCAACTGGGATTTCGAAGGACAGATGAATCCATTCAAGAAGAACAAGCGTGCAAGTTGATGCCTCGTGGGAGAAACAGCGACTGATTCCCTTATCGAAGAAGAATTGTCCGATCTGCATGTTAGATACTCTGGGAAGCTAGTTAAATGTGTTTGAAGAGGCAGCCAAATTATTCAATCATTAATAGGGGATACAAAAACCTCTTTTAACAGTAACCGCCGTAAGAAGGGTAACCGAAACTGCGGACGAAGTGATGCTGGAAAGGAGATGACGGTGAAGTGAAAAAGGAAATGGTTGAAGGTGTCCAAACCGCACTCAGTTAGGACACCCAATAGTCACTTAAATCGATTATTGTAAATAATGCTACGAAGCTATGGAAGGAGCAATCGAATTTCTTTTATGCGGAGGAGTTCCACAAGGGACTCTACTTGAGCCCATTTCATGAAACGCCATGCGATGACATTGATATAGCGATAGTGGTAGACCTCGAATTCCAGGAATGAGTTCCATACACTTGGAGCGAAATAATTTTAAGACGCGAAAATTTACTACATACATATACATACGTATATCCAATTCGTCTCCATACTTAAGGAATTACACACAATAGAAGAGACAAAATTGGTAGCAATTCTGGTTACGAAAATACAAATATTTGACGTAACAGGTTGTCAGACATTCGGGAGAGCTGAGACCGTGAAAAAGCTTTTTGGTGTTTGCTGTGATTCGAAACCCGAGTTTCCCGCTCAGTAATCCAATGCACTACCCACTGAGCTGGAGCATCCAAAATAACACCAAAATCGCTACTTGTCACCAGGATCAACTGAAAAGAACCATTCGAAGACGATAAAGCTCCTTAAGTGAAGACAGCGATCGAGTAAGCACGATGCTTCCAACCGAAGGGACTCAAACCAAGGAACAGGCTCTTCCTATGGAAACTGGTGCAATCAATTCTTACGGATCCCGCACATATGTATATGGACATTGGACAAGAGCCACAAAAACCAGATCGTACACGAGAAAGTTCACCATCCGTGTGCACTAAAAGTGTGTAGTTCTTCTTTAACAGCGTCAGATAGTATAACATGCAATTCCGCAAGACTCCTACCAGAGGCAAGCCAATTCAGCTTTATCTAGAGGAGCGATATTAAAAGATGAACCCATTCGAAAGAGAAGTCAATAGCTGCAGAAAATTAGGTCTATGTACTTAAGTAAATATTGCACCTAGGAGCACCTCAACAGAACTAGGCATTGATTGTCAGAAAATATAGTCAACGTCCGTGAACAAATTTGGGCTAATCAACTTTGCAGCGCAATTAAACATTAGCCAATTTCCAGTAGCTAACATTAGGTCAGATGACTATTTGTCAAAGGACCTGAGTGGATACCTCAAACACCAATACATCAAAGAAGTCCTTTTAACAAATTTAAAATTCCACAGCTTAGTTGATCGTAAGAGACATCCAGAATCCTTACGTTAACGTCAGTGGAAACCCACTGCGAGATGACTATTAGCTCTACCATGGAAAAACCACCAAGGACACTGCACCTGGTGTACACAGAAACGAAATCTCTGCTTTGATAAAGAATGGGTCCAAACATACGCAGCACAACAAAAAGATTGGTAAAATGAAGCGTGAATTACGGAATGAGCCTGGAACGAGAGAAGGAATGAAAAAAATGAATCACGTAGTAGTCATAGTTGGTGCTGAGTATTTAGGATACCACTTCTACACAACAATTCTGCCAATGATAACCAACGCCCACCCTTTGAACTGCTCCAAGGGCATTAATGTCCATATCATCTCATCTAACATCTTGTCTGTCATATTGTGTGCAAGTTCTTGGCTTTTTGCCAACAGTGTAACTGCATATCCCTGCTAAAAGTCGCGTAAAAGATCCTATCCAACGTAATATGTGAACGTCTAAAGCCTTTCTGCAACACACTCATCGGCAAGCACCAGTGTGGCTTCCGGCCCGACAGATCGACGATAGACCAAATCTTCACATTAGGACAAGTCCTGGAAAAGACCAACGATAAAGTCGAGACTCACCATCTTTTCATCGACTTCAAAGCTGCATTTGATAGCATTCATCGCCATGAGTTCTACATGACTAATCCAGCTGTGTCGCCCTACGCTGGAAAACATGCGATGCAATGTGCAGCTCGGAAACAGTTCTTTTGAACTTTCCAAACGTGTACCGGATTTCGGGCAAGGAGATGCGCTATCATGTGATTTCTTCAATCCAGTACTGGAACAGAAAGTGCGCAAGCCAGGCGTCAACACAGAAGGGAAGCGTTCAGTTGCTGGGATACGCAAACGACATCGTCGTCAGCTGTCGAAAAACAGCCGAAACGAGTTGGTCTTGAAGTAAACGAGGACAAAAATAAGTACATGTCAACAAACAAAACAGCATCTGTCCAACGTCTAGGACAAAACGTCACTGTTGACAGCAATAACTTCGAAGTAGTTAAGGAGTTTACCTACCTCAGAGTAAACATCAACTCCACGAACGACACCTTAGTGGAGATTCGACGAAAAATAACCCAAGGAAACTGCTGTTACCTCGGTTTGACCAAGCAACTGAGTTCAAAATTCCTTGCTCGGAAATGCATGCTCTACACACATTGATCCTGCCAGTTCTGCTCTATGGTGCCGAGTGCTGGACGATAAGCAGGAAAGTAGAGCAGACTTTCAATACTTTTTTAGAGAAAAATTCTTCGTCCATATGCGATAAAGGCGAATGGAGGAAAAGATTTAAGTGCGAATTCTATGAGCTGTTTCAAGATGTGGAGGTAGTCCGAAAAGCCAAAACACGTCGACTACACTGGCAAGGGCCCAGTCCAGCTATGAAAAAGCACTCAATGAAACATGAAAAACCAATTTCACAGAAACTAATTAGAAGAATATTCTTTTTCAAAAAAAAAAAAAATGATAAAGAAGAAGCACCACCCAGACAAAGAAGAAAGTGGTGGATAGATGGACAAAAAAAAAGAAAAATAACACTCAACACAAAGTAAACATTTAAAAGAGGAGAGACCACATAAATAACATTTTGTATCTCCATTCCAATTCGCCGTCCTTGCTCTCCTCGTTCTCGGCTGCGAGGACCCCAGAGATAAATATAAATCATTCAAATGTGATAACGTCCATGTTCAGTGTATTGGGAGCGAGAGGGGAGTTGGAAAATGATTCCATCTGACTGCTTGCAAAGATATAATTCGCTGGTGCAGAATGAGGGGGGAAAGAAAGCAACGCACAGAGCTCGAGAGGGGGTGAGAACAGCCCAAGATAAACAAAAAACAAAGTCAAGGATCTGCGAAGAGTGTGTACGAGCTTCTGGTACTGATTTGTTAACTGACGTTGGCTTGGTGCTCTGTAACTCGATGATTAAAGCTTAAAGGTCGAAAAGAGTGCGGACGCGTGTATAACAAATCGATTTTGGTGGCCCAGCAACCTATTTCTGGGGTATCGTCGGCGAATTCTACAGTTTACAGTGTGGTGTGACAAGACAAGGTGACAAGGTGACACTATAGATGGTCTACTAAGATTCTTTCAAGGAGGAGGCGGCGAGTGGGGATTCGAGCTCCATCGGGAAACAACTACAGCCACCAAACGTTAAAGAGAAAAAAATTAAATGTTTCTCCAACCACTGTGCAAAACGGGTAAAACAATGGCTGGCTGTAACTAACAGGCTCAAAAAACAAAGAACGAAAAAGCCTTACACATAAAACAACTGAGGATAAACCCTGCCTAGATCTGCCTCAAACGAAGTGTGAGACTCGAACTAGCAACTCAAAGGGCTAAGTAGTCATCAATCCGTTCAACAAAGGGTTATTTTCAGCCTCTCAACTCTATCCCCCAAAAAGATTTTCTAGATGTGTCAAATACCTGGGAGGAACCCTAAACTAAAAACAATAATAATAAGCAAACCTATAACACCTCTGCGGGGATGCTAACGACTCAGACAAAAAATAATCCTACCACTGTCGTCCTGGGAATAACTTAAGTATGCTTTGCTAGTATGGTGGTGTAAAGGTCAATCAGTCCTTAGCTCAAATCTAAGTGGAAAGTATACAGAACTGGAACCATCTCACAAAATTAGATTACTTACTTATTTTAGGTGGCGCTACAGTCCGGGGTGGACCTGGGCCTAAACCAAGAAGCCTCTCCAACCAACTCGGTCTTCAACCAGCTGCCTCCAGTTCGCACACTTGAGCGCGCCACCTTAAGCGAGGTCTTCCTCTACTACGTCGTCCCTCTGGGATGGATTCGAAGACTCTCCGGGACGAGGGGGTTGGTTTTTTTTTACAACTAAATGCTTTTTCCCGACGCACAACCCCCAACCTGGAGGACCAGTTGCCTTTAATACCCCCAGGACAAGGGGCTGGAATTTCCGGAATCAATAGCCCACTTCGGGGATATGAACGCTGCCGTTGGCCCATTAAGGGTTCATCCGCCACCAACTCTTTTCCAACACCCTGACTCAGTATTGGAGATCCCTATAGAGCTGGGATTCGAATACGTCGAAGCAGCTCATATAGGGATAATACTAATAGTTCGGCCTAACTGAAACTGTTGACCACTGTTGATTCGTCCGCTGCCGCCTGGAACAAACGGAGGTGCCTTAGTGAGAAAGCACTCCTCCCCCTCTCTCGTCTGCTGCCACCTACGACTTTCCAATGGGGTTGGTTACCCAATCTCCAGTCGAGGTACTAGGCACCCATCGGCTACCATCGTGGAGGTGTAGAGTAGGGGTTGATAGTGAGATGCTATATTCGCATCACTACCCTTTGGACACTACCTATTACTTCCCTTTAGATTACGATACTAAAAAAAAATTTTCACTCTACGTAGAGTGCTAAGTCTCTATCTAGTCGGTTATTTAAAACCAGGCGACTATACGTCGCATACACGGATACGAAGGGCGATCCTTGTACATGCACCTCCAACCACATATGTACATCACGCACTTCATGTACCGATGAATAAATTTTCATCCTCCACTCTAAATCTAAATCTATTAGGGTGAAAAAAACTTAAGGGGCACGTTTACTAACATTCTTAACCGTTCTACGTTTTTATAGGCATCTATGTAGGGCCAGAACTTGACACTTGGAAGCTTCAAAAACAATCAGAAGTGAAACTCCACATAGAGCCTTATGCGACTAAATTCAAGAAATTGTATTTTTAAACAAATGCAACACTGAACTTGTATCGGCTTTCCTTTCCCTTACTGCTATATGTACATATGTATGTATTCGGCGATTCATGTCCTTTTTGGTAAATGGAATCAGTAGCAAGGGAGCAACTATCTCGAAAGTGTAGTCCTCAATTCCCAGATGTAAAGTTTCGTTTTCGCTTTCGAAATCGGGTGTTGCTACATAAGTCATATGTAGAGCAATGCACATCTCTGCAAAGCTCAACTATTGTGGAAGTTGATATCCAAGTCAAACGCTGACGAAACGCATGTTCCACAGAACATTCAAAGACAATTCAAATAAAGAGCATCCTGACAGACTGAAATGACACTTGCGGCAGTCTCCAATCAAAAAATGGACAAAAAAAATGACAAGTGGCTTATAGACCACCAACAGCGAGCACAGCATACCCAAGCATATGAACTATTTGGACAGTTTTCAAAAGAAACTCATCATGAGAATCGGAGTCCATTTTAGATTTCTCAAAGGAACAACACGGAATGCCCTCACATCCCCGAAAAGTAACTGACAGATGCGGAGTTACTGCATGAATTTTGAGATGTCCCTGATTTATCGAGAAAAGCATGGAAAAGCAGTCACCACCACTGACCACGGCTGTGAAAGATGTTAGAGGAGGTCTTTGAGACCGAAATGGAAGACCAGGATATGCATGGCGCTGCAACACGTTCGCCAATGAAACAATCGGTATTTCAAAGCGAATGTTACCGGGTAATCTAATCTCACATTAAGGCTATAATGACCGACCACTTGTGGATAAATGAACCATGTAACAAAAGGTCTCAAAAAACAATTAAGATGAAAATGTATTTAAAATTAAATTTTAATAAAAGGGACTTTATTTAAAAATACCCTGGACAATACACCAATTAGTCTATGTGACTCTTATCCATTCGGATGGAAGGAGCACTTCCTCTAAAGTATCAGAAAGTTTAAAGACAATTTTATATTTTCAAGCAGTCACTTAAAATGCAGTCACTCATGCATGTATACATGTACTTACTCATACAGCAAAACATTAAAGTTTTGAATTAAAATTGTTGCTTACCTGAAAAGAAAAAGAAAAGAAAATATTAATCAATATATTGTTCGAAATGTTTTGTATTATTTTTTAAACAAATTTAAAAGAATCCTTGAAGAAAACAAGCAACTTGTTGTACCATAAACCTCCAAACGTTAACTGACTTCATTCCACACTTATTCAAAGAAAAACATTCACTTCGAAATTTTACAATGCCTCAGTGCTTAGTCAACCACAAATGGTAATAAATCTTTTACGATGGCAATACGGAACTAACGGATTACACATTTTGATGGACTTGTGCCAGGATGCCAGGATTCTAGACGCCGCATAGTTTCAGAGAAAACATTTCATAAACTTCCACAGAAGTTACCTTTAAGCCATTTCAATAAAATCCATTGCTTGTAAAATGCATTTCTTTACGGTACTTGGATGCTAGCACTCAATAAAAAATAAGACCATAAACCACAGACATAACCAATCAAAACTATTTTATGGTAAAATGCACTTTCAGGGAAGGTTCACGTTATGGCAGAAACATAGAAAAATATAGAATTCAGCGCTATAACTCTCTAACATTACGACTTTACGATAGCTATGACTACGTGTGTTAAGAACCACTTTAAGGATATTATTTTATTATTCATTTGCTCAGATTATCAAAGGACTTTCAATGCGTTTTTAAAAGCAAGTATTTCCAAAACTTATGTGCGATACTCAACTAAAGGAATCTGGGAAAGGAAAGTTCTGGCCGGAGTTCGGTTGAAGTCTATATAAATGGTGAGCCAAGGCGACGTGAGAATTAAAAGAAAAAATAATGGCACGATGATTCCCGAGACTGATCAACTACCTTGTTGACACTTTGATCAACTAATTTCCATGGAGAAGGCATCAGGAGATTGGATTACAAGAGCCAGGAGGGCGTACTATAGTACGGTGGAAGAATTTTGTAAGATGTGAGACTTCAAGCCGAAGCTATTCTGCTGGATCTAATCGTGTGTCGAAAAGCCGATTCTACAATGTACCCTCCTACTGATACCTAGCATCAAGGGTAGCATATAACATTCCTGGGACTCAAATCAGCACACTTACAGTAGCAATAAAACTTAAAAAAAGATAGACTGTCTGCTTTTGAATTCAAGACTCAGGACTATCAAGACAATCAACGCAAAGGGCTATCTGGTTTTTGAACTTGTAAAATACCACTGCTCCCTTACAAATACTTGGCGCAACAGACCGTATGTGGTTCTCGCTACCATACGCGTTGTGTGCATTGTATTTTCCACGCAAATAGAAAGGATCCACAGGTAAGAGCCATATCCGAAAGGCAAATGACAGCTATTAGTCTCGGACGTTTGTCAGACAGTCGCGAGAAGTGGGACCGTAAAAAACCTTGTTGGCATTTTCTGGGATTCGAACCTCGAACCCCCTTATTAGTAATCTAACCCACTAACCACTAAGCCACACGCGCCCTCTACCATAGATAAGAAGGAAGAAACATCACTTCAATGTAAACTTGGAGGTTAAGGAGGCGGTATTTTGTACTAGCAGCGTGCTGGTGCCAAAGTGTTATCAAGTTCCATCCAGGGACAATAACCAGGAATGGCCACGACCAGATTGCCACTCGTGCGGCATAAGGATACGAAATCTTATCATTAACTGAGTGTGGCGTGGAGAACTTCTCTCCGCCAGCCCACAAACCTAACCCAACTGCTACATTAACAAAAAAAAAAAAATTTATTTTATCTATATTCCTCTATCCTCAAAAAAATGAGACCCTCTACTACGTCAACTACAGAGGCATCAGTCTTCTTAGCATCGCATATAAGATCTTATCTGCCGTACTATGTGAACGCCTGAAACCGTTCGTCAACAACCTGATCGGGCCATATCAGTGTGGTTTTAGGCCAGGAAAGTCCACCATCGACCACATATTCACTTTAAATCGATACACACCACCTTTTTATCGATTTTAAGGCCGCGTATGAGATATGAAGACAATGAGGACAAGCTATATAGAGCCATGTCTAGTTTTGGCATCCCTGCCAAGCTCGTCCGTTTGTGCAGGATGACGATGGAGAATGCTTTACCGAGACCTTTGATATCAAATAGACAAGGTGACGCGCTGTCATGCGACTTCTTTAACATCGCTCTTGAAAGAATAGTGCAAAACTCACGCGCCAACACCAGAGGCACAATCTTTCAAAAGTCCGTCTAATTACTCGCATACGCCGACGATATTGACATAATCGGAAGAATGCAGCGTGATGTCAGTGGAGCGTTGGTGAGTATTGGGGCGGAAGCGGCGAAGATGGGTTTTACGGTCAACAAGTAAGGACAACCAACATCGACGTCTCGGACAGAACGTCACCATAGACAGACATAACTTTGAGGTAGTTAAGGACTCTGTCTACCTAGATTCCGCTATGAACTCAGAGAACGACAGCAGCGCTGAGATCAAACGAAGAATAACTCTTGCCAATCGCTGCTTCTTTGGGCTAAGAAGGCAATTGAACGGCAAAGCGCTCTCTCGACTTTAATCATCCCAGTCCTGCTTTATGGCGCAGAGGCATGGACTCTGTCAACAGCGGATGAGGTCGTTCGGGTGATTTTTGGTCCCGTCTGCGGTGAGTGGAGGAGGAGATACAACAGCGAACTGTACGGGCTGTTCAGCGACATGGACTTGGCCAGAAGAGTGAAGGTCCAACGACTGAGGTGGCTGGGTCATGTAGAGTGCATGGACACAAATGCTCCGGCCCGGAAAATCTTCGAATTCATTCCCAAAAGACAGCGCAGTCAAGGAAGACCGCGACTCAGGTGGCGCACGCAAGTGGAAAGGGACCTCAACCAACTTAGCGTGCGAAACTGCAGGCAGCTGGCTAAAGATCGAGCTGGCTGGAGACGCTTGTTGGTTGAGGCCCAGGTCCACCCCGGACTGAAGCGCCTCCTTAAGTAAGTAAGTAAGCAAGTACATGTATTCCTCTATCACGTGGAGTCACTTTAATTCCTTGAGGTGAAGGCAAAGGCAACTGCATAGCGACGGATCGAACATCGACGGGCATCAGAAAAGATTAGAAATTGAATATTACCGCTGATCAATCGGCTAATTGCAAGCCCAAGGACCAAGCTGAGGAAGGAATGCAGACTAAGACTACTCTAGATACTTTATTTTTGATACCTTGGCTTTATGATATAGGAGGGAACAAAAGAGCGTACTTGACTGTCCCTAAAAGACATTAGGACGGCATATATAGAGTAACTGAAAATGGTGGCACATGGAGCAAATCAACATGTAAAAGCACACCTACCGGCTGAAACTGATGAAGTTTAACTTCCATTTAGACTGCGAGAAGTAAGAAAACATTACCAAGGACTTGTTCGCTCATTGTACCGCAACGGGGAAGGTAATATTTAAAGGAGACACGTCCTGCTGTGATGAGTTCTCTGACACGTTAGCTTCAAGGAGGTCTTTCTCTAAAAGGACAACGTAAGGGCCCAAATAGTTACTTTAAAAAAATAAATACAAAAAGAAGGCTAGGAGTCCCATATTTGAAGTCGAGGATCGAAAATGCCCTTGTTTCCGGGATGAACTCTTCCCTGCTCACATCGAAAGTACTCCAGTTTTTAAGGCAGTGTCAAATTTACACTGGAGTTAGTTTATTGCGATTCGTAAGGTTGCACTAACCACCCTTTCCTAACGTTCATACCATCTCCCTTGTTAAACACACTGTCCCCATTATACAGAGGTTTCGTCAGTTACCCAGCAACATCAATATTCGACAAAAATTGAAAAAGAAAATTGATTTTCCTTTTTTTCCACTTCACTTCCAGGTTTCGCCCAGCTTTTTTCTTCGTTCATCTCTTAGAAGGCATTAATATTTCGTCCTCCACTCGAACAGAAGTAGGGGCTACAACAACTTTTACGCAGAGCAATCTAGCTACCAAAATCTACACTAAAGACCTTATCCCACTTGAACACGGAAATTCACACATTGAGGATGCTCTCAAGCAATTCTTAAATCTCATCAGACTATATCCTTGAAGGCAAACAGCAGGATTGATATAAGTGCTAATAACACCCCAAAGGTACAGGATTCCCTGCTATCTTATATGCTCACCTCCCAGATACTTATCTACCAAAAGCCTGCCCTCATGTCCATCCTTGACTGGATACGTAAATCCCCTGTCGTTGTAGAAAACGTTCTCGTAAATCGAGTATAATAATAATAAGCTCCAGGCTAAAAACTAAAGGACGAAAATTCTCTCCACAATGATCGAGGACAAACGATGTTTTAGTATTCGCCGATGGTCACTACCAGCACACCCTATCGTGCCTCTCCTGTAAGACCAAGGAGCTGAGATGGAATGCAATTTTGACAAATTTATGCAAATTAACTGTGATGGATTGGATGGTGTTCGTTTCCCTTTTTTTTTTTTTTCTTGTTCGTCTTTCATTTTCTATTCGCCACTGAAGTGTTACCAGAAGAAGGCAAACACAAAATTTGCATACTCGTACATCCCTTGTTCGCTTTCGTTTTCATTTTCGTGTTTTATACGTTTTTGGAGAAAATTTTTGCTCATCAATCATGGACTAAAGGAAGATGATATTCTGTTAGCCATGTGATAATTTGGTCGAAAATTCGGAAATGGGCAGAGCAAGAGCCCAGATACTTAAGATAGAGAGACTATTCAGACAGAAGGCGCATCAGATATTTTTTAAGGTTAATCCTGTGGAAGCCAATGAGCAGGAGACTAGGGTAGGTGAATAAGAAAATGCGCACGGATAGCTACACAGTGACATTTGCCACTTAACTAATTTAAATTGATCTCGGTGGAGTGGAGAAGAGATTGCTGCGTTATTAGGACGGTAGGCAGGTGTCCAATTCTTTGGTGGATAATCATGTTGAAAAATTGACATTTAGACTTGTGACGAAGAAGAATGGGCGGGACAGAAGAAAAAATTTCAAATTGAGTGACACCATTACGCGCGAAATGACGGCACTTGTCTTTTAATAAATCCTGACGGAATAATTTGAATTAATGGGCGACAATAAAAGCTACTTTTGAAGGTAGGGGTGGTGTACAGGCGGTTGTTAAACAGCTAGGGTAGGGGGAACATCAAATGGGGTGAATTTAAGTTCCGAATTCTCCTACGTATTTCTTGTGATGAGATATTAAAACGTAGATACTTAATTATACACTGTTTCTATGTGAAAATTTCTGTCTCGGCAGTTTAATAGCTTTTCTAGGTTAGGTATGATAATGTCGGTATTCTCTTAAGGAGCAGAACACCCTAACACAGTCATTTGGTTCAACAAGTGCTATTGAAACCAATAGTTGCCGCATTTTCAGTCGGATCGAAGGTGTAAGAATCAACCTGTGGACGACATAATGCTACCTATCATCTGACGTGGAGAATTCTGCCAAAATCAAAATCAAGCAGAGAAGTGACGCAGTCAACTTTATTCGTCAACAGACTCAGTTCAATTGAAGCTTTGTCCCTATAACCTGGCAATCCGAGTGAGAGCCTTTGGTTAATGACTAGCTACCAGACGATCACACCTATGATGCTTCGTCGAAATTAGGAGCATCCTATCTCCCAGGGAAAAGTTAAATTTTTAAAAGCGCGAATCATCAAAAAGGGAGCCTAAATCATGAATAAGATAGCAGGACACGTCAGAAATCTAAAGGGTGAAACTCTATTTGAAGCTACATCCATGCCATTATGTGTGGAATAGCCCATCATTTAAATGGCCGCTTCGGCTTCTCTGGCAGTGTTGCAAGCCGTCGGTCCAATTTCGATGACTCGGTCCAATGTGTACGGCGTTATTCCGGCAATGGCATAGTCGTCGAGCTCGTCCAAAGGGGTTGGCTTTTAGCGTATACTAAGGTCTAGACGTAGCCCCAGAGAAAATAATCGAATGGTGTCAAGTTGCATGATCGCGGCGGCCAATTAATGAACGCTCGCCGTGAGATGACACAGTCGCCAAATTTCTCCTTCACAACTTCGAGCGTTGCGTCGCTTGTATGGCATATAACGCCGTCTTGTTGGAACCACAGCTCGGATATATCGATGTTGTTGAGGTCTGGTCACAGAAAGTGGACCATTGACGGTAACGGTGTCTCTTTCCTCATTTCGAAAGAAATAAGGTCCGATGATGCCGCCATGCCATAAACCGCACCAAACACTCAATCTTTGTGGATGCTTGGTCGAACACTTGTGGATTGTGTTCGCTCCAATAATAGCTAAGCTTTTCCATTAGAGGGAGTTAGTTATGGACAAGGCTTTAACTTGAGAGACTTGTCGGTGGTCCAGGTTCACCTGGAACTGTAGCGCCACCTAAGTAATAAGTAATTAAGTAAGCAAGTCAGACCGGGCATCAGAAGTCAAACAAATACTTGGCGCAACACCGTATGTGGTCCAGGTCCTAGCTTTTCGCAACCATTCGTGTTTTGCGTGCTTTTTCTTTGCACACAAATGGAAGGGACCTACAGTTTAGAGCCATATCCGAAAGTCAATTGAGAATCTTTCTCATGACAGTTGTTACTCTCGAACGTTTGTCAGACATTCGCGAGAGGTGGGACCGTGAAAAAACTTTTTTGGTGTTTTCTGACACGCTCAGTGATCCAACGCACTAACCACTAAACCAGGGCGCCCACATCGGGCATGCGAGGTCATAATGCCTTGGTAGTCAGTAGGCGTTACGATTAGAGTTAAAACGAGTACGAGTTAGATTTTTTTTTGCACCAAAAAGATAAAAGGAAAGGGCGAGGATCATAACTCATAAAAAAACTTTAAGACTGCCAGAGGGGAAGCAAAGATTTTGAAGGCCTTTAGTATGGCAAAACCGAAGACAACATTTATTGGCATCTCACGAAAAGAAGGACCGAAGGAGGTCACAAAGTAGAAGACTTCGATCTGTGAAATTTGTTCTTTTTTTTAATTGTTTCAATCACGCTTTTAATTGGAAATTCCTTCTGGGATATCAATAAACTTGGTTGCGATTGGGAAATCTGGTTTAAACGCAAACTTCCACCTTTTAAAAGCACTTTTAGCTATCTGTACATGCAGAGTGAGAAGTGCCATTTTTAAACTCCCTCCATTTGGCTGCACAAAGCTAATAAGATTGCCTGTGTTCAAAGGATATGTGGACAGCATTTTGTGTGAAATAAACGTACCTACGGCGCCAGTGAGTATGCTTCGAAAAGTTTTTGAAAGCAGCTGAATAAAAATCGGATGAAATACCTTTTAAGCACATTTAACGCAGCGATATACATACATATGTCGTCAACTCAAATGTCTTGTAACGAAAGTCTTGATATTCAGTTAGTTTAGCGACTGATTAAATGCTCTTACCAAGCTCTGCTCCAGAATGAAGAAGAGTGGAATGTATTTGAAGAAGTTTGGTAGCTAGGCTCTGTTAGGTTTATAAATTGGCAATTCTACGATCTGTAACACGGCGAATTCAAGCCAAGTTTCTTACAATTGTCAACTGTTAAAATGAACATCGATTGACGTACATATGACAGGATAACACATCCTCGTAGACGTACCAGTGATTTTACCAACATTTTAATTGAAAAACTTTCTTCCGAGTTTGACTTTTGAAGAGCTCTAGTTAAAGGTGTAATTCCATTAAGTGCATAGCAATAGGCGAACTACGAACAAATAACTTAAATTAATTTAACAAAGGAATCCTAGCAAACTGTTCCAATCACTTTAAAGTTTCTTTTCAGACGGTACACAGCAGGATATGTGCACGCCTTCCTTTTTCAATATCTCAATAACTTTTATGAGTTCCCTCTTGTTCCTATGTCATTGAAAAACTTTCAAAAACATCCCTATCTTTCGCAGTTTCCAATATCACCCAAAACCACACCGATTTCGGGAAAATACTTTAGCGGCAAGGATTCAAAGACTTAGCACACCCAATAAGAATTTTTTTTTCGCCCTCCTGTCAGTACGAGTCTTTGGAAGCTTGTTGCGACACAACTATTTAATGTTAAAAAGGTACTAACAACTAAACATGACAGCAGGAGATGAGGGCTCCCCTCACCAAAAGTGAAAAAGTTTTTCACGAAAGGACGAAAACACCCAGAGAAAAACTGCTGGGTACATGCAGAGGAATATGTCAGAAAAACAGTTCCATTTTTTTTGAAGTTTCTCCTTGTTTCAAAAACAAAATCAATCGTGTGAAGGATTTGGTAAGTTTTCACGCTTCATTAGTGGTTGTCACTAAATTTAGAAGGACATTTAATTAATTTCGATTTAAGGTGGTTGAATGTGAATGGATATGCGGTGAAAGGGATAATCAATTTGATTGAAATCGATTTCGCAAATATTCAAAACATCTGCATCTATGTACATCTGTTTGTGTTTGCGGTAGCGGGCAAAATGATTACATTAATGCTCTCAAACAGAGAGATAGACAGACAAAAAATGGGAAGAGAAATAGAATCTATAACGAAGGAGTGAAGGCACTAATGTCAGACACTGATTATCTACGCAAACATCCTTCTCGCACCGCATAGTAATAAAACCCAGGCGAGTGTAATAAATTCGTTGAACGACTTACAAAGTAGTGAATGGTAGTGGGATGCGAAGGGGTGATATGGAATTTGGGTTTCAGGCTCAGTGGAACGGAAACATAAAAATCCTGTGATAAACAACAAGGATGATGCTGGAGGAGATGATAGACGCCCCGTTCGACCTCTTACAATACATAGCTGCTGTGAAGAATGTATTTTTTCCTTTTCTTGTTGCTGTTGTTGTTGCTGTTTCTTTTCGCCAACCCGTTTATGGCTCAGTGATTTTTTAAGTTAGTGCTTGGTTATGAAATATGATAATTTTTTTTTTGATAGAATGAGGGGGCCAAAGGCTTTAAAGGAGTCATTAGCAGCCACTTAGACGAAGAGAGAGGGTAAAGAAAAAGTCTTTCCTCGAATGATATATATATTACTTTTGCTGAAATATTATCATGTTAAGGACTTCGAAGGATGGAGTTGGCATCTGCTTAACTAGTTCGCAAACTCAAGGATGTTTACTACTAGTTGCAAAGTAAAACAAGAAAGGAACCGTAGAGAGTTGGTGGCTTTGAACGAAGAATGAAGAATATATCGATGACGTTTTTGGAGGATTTGCTCAGAAGAATTAGAACAGGTTTGCAGAGGACTCAGTGCTGAAAAAATTCAATTCACTTTCTTGTGGTTTTCAAAAAAGCGAAGTAGAAGAATTTCTTAGGTCTAGTGATCTAGAAATCCTTGCAACCCGCAGCCACACGTGTGAAGTACTCAGATGAGTTGTCGTCTTTAAAGCATAAAAAACCATACAAATCAGTTTTAAGGGAATAAGTTAAGCAGTAAGTGTCTAAATCATTTCTCAAATAGATTTTCCGAAGGTTCAGCAAATATATAGTAATGCGTCTCCAATCGACTTAGCCGTTACCCTCGTCAGGATATTTCAATCGCATACAATCAGCCATAACGTGCTCTTAGTGCGATTTTCTGCAGCTTACGAGCAGAACCAAATAAAGTTTGCGATACTAGAAGGTTAGATCAACAGCTAACAGACGATTATACCTGTCGGGCAGAGGGGAGATGCTATTTAAGGACATAACTTCGTTCAGTCGTAGTGTTGCTTTCGTTGATAGCAGATACTTAAGTTTCTCCCGGGTTCAATGTCAGATAAATTCCTAGCTATTGACTGCAAAGAAACGGCCATCTGCGCTTTTCTGGACATTGAAGGAGCTTTCGACAACACATCTTATGAAGCTGTCAAGAGAACCCTCGAAAGAAAAGGAAGGAACCCAACGACATCTAACTGGATGTGTGAGATGTTAAAGGCAAGAACGGCTGATGGGACACAACTAGAGGTTGTCCCCAAGGAGGGGTCCTCTCACCACTACTGTGGAGCCTAGTTGTAGATGAAATGTTAAATAACATCGGTATACATGGTCAAGGATATGCCGGTGACATAGGAGGAAAATTTGAGCGAACACTCTGTGACGTATTACAGAGGGGATTAAGAACAACACAAGAATGGTGCATGACGGTAGGATTAAATCACCAAAAGAAAACAACCGAAGCGCATGCTACCCATAACGTTGTCAGGTCAAGTATCTAGATATAACACTAGACAGCAGGAATCTCTGGAAAAAACACGAAGAAGCTGTGGTAGTCAAAACAACGCCAGGACTGATGGAGTGCAGAAGCTTTTCAAGCTGCCCAGCTACACTGAAATGGATGTACACCATGATGGTCAGGCCTATTATAACGTACGGAGCGGTATCTTGGACTGGAAGAACCAAGTCGAGCACAACAAGGAAAACCCTTGAAAAAGTACAACGGCTAGCTTGCATTTGCATAACACACCCCTTTACCCTTAGTGCTAGAAAAAACTGCCAAAGAAACCATACGAGGAATAACCGAAGAGGGCGTCGGAAAAGGAAAATCCATTGTACACAGGCGGCGATGGACTGGCCCAGAGATGATATGGTCAAGAGATACGACTTCGAGAGGAAATTCAACTGCAAGCTGAGTAGCAAAAGAGTAGTGAACCGGGGATGTACCAACTTGGCCAAAACTCCATGAAATGGTCCACAGATGGATCGAAAACATCCATAGGAACCGGAGCAGGTGTATACGGGCCCGAAATCAATTATTCGGAAGGAACATACATGTCCAGTATCGTCCAAGCGGAAATCTACGCAATTGAAAGGTGCGCCCAACTTAACCTCGACAGCAAGACATCGCGATACTGTCTGATAGCCATGCCGGAATCAAGGCATTAAGTTCCTATGAAATCAGATCTATACTGGCGTGGGAGGCACTTGCCTTGACAAAATAAACCGACTAAGTGATAACAGAACAGTCATCCTCTATTGGGTATCAGGTCACGTGGGGGTAAAGGGGAGCGAAGCAGCTGACAAACTAGCTAGAGAAAGATCAGGAACCGTGTTCACTACCCCGGGACCATTTTTGGGCTGAGCCGTATACGATACGGGAAAAACCAAGAAAGGAAGAAAAATGCAAAAGAGCGGAACTCTGGGAGAAACTCCCCAGAACGTCGCGGAAATTATAAACGGAAACAGAAGTAAGGTCCGTATAAGCAACAGTCCGACAAAGATGTCAGAAAAATATTGCTTATTAGTCCAGGAGACTAGATTGCAATTACATATGTGGGAGGCGGTTTTAGTCGGTAAAAATCCGGCATACTGATTACTCGGATCATCAGTATCTTTTGAAGATTTCCCCTTCCTCTAAAAAAATAAAAAAAAAATATGAAGTTTGGCTATCCGAAAGGGCAATATAGAACAATCTTAATAATTTGCTTTAAGGCTTGTAACAAGAAGGCTTAATAAGACTGCAGCAGCTAGTGCAATAAAGCTTCAACTTCTATGTAATAATAATAACACCAATCTAGTAGGACACATGAAAATCCTGGAGGAAATCCCGCTACTATCATCGCCAGCATTCTGTTCCTCGGATTTCATGCCAAAAAGAATCCATCTCAATCACCCTTTCAAAGTCATTATACCGGACCGCAGGTTTTGGGACTACCCTCTGATCCCTCATACCACATCTTCAATTGATTGGTACACTTACGGTTCAAAAATGTCAAATGGGTCTGGAGCTGGTGTTTTTGGTCCTAACTACAAACTATCCACTTCACTCGGACCTCAAGCAGAGGTCTATGCAATCGAGCTATGTGCCAGAGAATGCATCAGACGAAACCTCCGTAGATCACAAATAAATATAATGTCAGACAGCCAAGCTGCTCTTAAAGCTCTAACTTCCTGCTGGTTTGGAACTGTCTACAAGTACTCCTGCAGCTTGCTGCACACAATAAAATTACTCTTGCTTGGGTCCCTGGACATAGGGGCATCCCTGGCAACGAATCTGCTGATAAACTTGCCAGACTAGGTGCTCAATCTCCGTTTACGGGACCTGAACCCTTTTGTGGTTTACCAACTAACCAGATAAAGATAGAGCTTAACCTATGGGAAAGAATAGAAATGCTCTCATTCTGGAATTCGCAAAATGGCTGACGACACGCCAAGAAATTTATAAATTTCTCTAAAAAAAGATCCAGAGACATTCTTTCAATGAGCAAACGCAAGGCTAAGATCATAACTGACTTCCTTACTGGACATTGCTCTTTCAATTACCATCTCAAGAAAATAGGCCGTGTCCAATCGGATATGTGCCGTCTCTGCTTTGAAGACACCGAAACAGCCCAACATATACTGTGTGAATGCCCGGCCATAGCTCGGCTTAGGCTCAAACACTTTAACAAAGGCTTCACATCACCATCTGATGTCACATCTTCTTCAGCTGAAACTAACTATAGTTTCATTAATGAACTAGATCTCAGCTAAAAGACAAATACAATATAGCAACTCTCAGGGGATTGCACAAAAGATCTGTTCTGGTAGCCGTGCTTATTAGGCTGTACTCGAGCCTTATTTACCCCGTCGACTCTAAAAAAAAAAAAAGGCTTGTAATGTGCTCCACACAGGTGGCTGTTCGGCACAGAAAATATAAACGCACACCGGTCTTTCCATAAAAAAATAAAAATTCACGTAAGAATTTAATTATAGCGATCAGAGGAATTTTGAATGCAAACTCTATTAAATAAAATTAAATTTACCTCGTTTAAAATTCAAATAAAAAACAGATCAAAACTCGTCGAGAGTAAGATTTTATAGGACTTTCTTTAATCACAGCGATTATGGGACTATCAATAAAAAAAGGCATCAATCGAACACATGAATACCATTAAAAAAAAAAAAAAAAAAACCATCGAACCTTTAATTAAATTCTCTAATGCGAATCTGAATAATTCGAACGATTTTTTTAATGACGCACATAATTTGACAAATTGTCGACAACATGTCGTCGCCTCGCCACCACCCTGTGGTACCTTTGTAGAAAAATTCCAAATATATTGCATAATTTAATTACATAACCGAAACCACACTGAAATATCATAATCCAATCACTTACATTTTGTCAACAGTTGTAATCCTTGATGGGCGTAGATACGTTTCGCTGACATAGATATGAATTAATCCTCAAATGATGGTTGGGGGTTTCCATGAATGTTTGGCATGTTTCAATGCCTCGCATCCACATTTTGGCGGAGGCTTTCATTTCATTTTTTCATTTTTATTTACTTTTAAAAAACAAAATATTTATATATACCGCACAAGCACTAAGTGGAATCATATTTAGTAGCACATAAACCTTGCCTCACTTGATAGAGGAGATACATAAAGCAAAACCACATTTAATTAATTCATTATTTTAATTGCAACACCTAATCAACGTGTGATCTCTCCTTTTTTGTGGCGACATCCAATTAAAATTAAGTGCTTTTAATAGTGTTGGTTTCACGAGATAATAGATACATTGTTTCAACTGGAAACAATCCTGATAACAATAAAATAGGCGATGTTGGTCAATGACCCGAGAGTATCTAGTACAAAAATTGATGGTAGTGGACGTTACGCACTCAACAACACAGATACACACGTTATCGTAAACATAGTTACGACGACCCAAAGTTGAATGGGTATGGAACCCAATCTGTGGAACTGAAGGTGATGTGCCCTAAAATTGACAAGGTAACACCTGAATTTATGGCCCAGCTATTATTTTCACAACCTTTTTAACTTAAATAACCGAAACACCGAAACAGGATGGCACCCTGTTCGTAGTCCTGCGATTAACGACAAAATCAATTTCACTCAATTATCACTTCAACTATCAGGTTATCATCTGACAAGAGTATCTCTGCAGCTGACACTAAGTGTATTAATGGATACTAACGAACAGTCGACTCTTTCACCACACACCCCATTTACAAGGCTTAGACTTAATGGGGTAACAAATTAAATGGCAATTAAAAGCCTACCTGCAAGTAGTTGGAGTACACAAAACCCAACACAATACACCTTCCCAGTTGTAGAAGGACAAAAAAAAAAAAATGAAGGAAAGGAAACACAGGAGGAGGAAAACCACAACTTATCAATGATAATTACCAAACCATACACAAGGAGGAACACAATCGAATCTCATCGCACACAGAAATGATTCGATAAAATAATAGCATTTGCCATCCTTATGGTTGTGATGTGCTGAAGCAGAAGTAATATACACATGTACACCACTGTAAATCCTTGTTAAGGTACTCTCGCTCTCTTTCTCTTACAGATATTCAGCTATACGCATAAATAACACGCACATACACAGGTAGCTTACGATGGAACAAGGACGATTCCTGTGGAATATTGTACAAAGGTTCGGTATGAGATGTATATACTCATTGTTGGGAGCCATATCCCTTCGCACGATAAGCATAATAAATATAATGCAAGGACATCTTCAGTGGAGAGGAATATTGAGCAAGGGTGATGCTGGTAGCTGTTTGGTGTGGTCCTGATGTCTCTGCGAATTAGGAAGATGTTCCTTGAGTTTCATTTATGTTTTGTTATACTTCTTCACACCTATAACTTCGTTGGATGTGCCTGGGGGAGGGGGGAAGGGGGGGAAGGTGTGGAATCGCCTGTAGTATGCTAGTACTTTAGATTTAGTAGGTATTTGTTTTTACTGTTATTTATTGTCTTGACAAGCTCACAGGTTTTACACCGATGGTATTTGGCTGTGGAATTCTATAGTAAAGGGGATTTTTTTTTTATTTATTTTTCGTGAGAGAAAATTTTGTTTTATTGGGAAAGTTGTTGGATCCGAAGGAGGTTAATGCAAAGAATTTAAGCCGTTTTGAAAGCTAAAATGGTGTTGTGCTGTTTGTAAAAGAGTGACGTCCTTGGAAGATTTACTTTTACCTTAGCGTCGTGAATGTTTGCATCAAATGGGAATTTAATGACTTGCCTTTTGGTTTAATTTTTTTTATATACAATACCTACATATATCCTGGCGGTACAGGTGGTGTATTAAGGCGTGCGTGACCTTTGGAGTAGTTATAGAATGAGACATAGGACACTAATGGCTTCTGTTCCCAACTAAATATGATAAAAGTTCGTAATATTAGTTTTCCAGTCCAGTTGGATGTACATATGTAGTAGATTTGATTGAAAAAGGAAACTATTCAGGCGTGTCTGTATTTTGAGAAGATTACATCTGAGTCATTCATTCGTATGCCAAAACCCAACAGGTTTCACAAAACATTACAAAAAATCAGATGCAGTCATCAGAGCTGGTTTGGGGCTGAGAATAAAAGCTCACAGTCTCCTTTCGTTGTCATTAAGCAAAGCTATCCAAAGGGCGTCAACGCTGAATATCCAGAAATGATCCATTGGACCATGATTTGTGAATTAAACAATCAAGCAAAAAGCCACAGAATGGAGTACTTTCCCCTTTTATACCTAGTTTCTCACTTTCAGCAAAATTGTCAGAATTTTCACGAAAAAAAGGATTGAAGTCGCCTAGGATTCCATACGGCAAATTCGAAGCTATTTTAGGACACTTAAGAAAGTATGAATGCTAATAGGGTTACGCACCACCTCAGTTAAGAGAAGCCCCAGCAGGTATGAACGACTATGATTCTTTATATTCTATCACTTAAGGGACATCACTTACCAGACACTGCTCCATTCAAGCTGTGCTCTGAAAGCAAATCATTGGATCCAACAATTTGTCCAGAAGAAGTAGTGATCCAATAAGTTGTGAATCTACAAGTTCTATGTTTATAAAACGTAGGATTGAGGTTCTTCTTAAGCATAGAAGAGTATCTTAATAAAAAATTTTGGATCCACTGAGATGTTGATGGTGTCCTTCCAAACCACAGAACGGATTTAGTTCATTAGTACAGACCCTAACTCAGGTTATATCACAGGACTCAAAATCGTATGAAGAATAGCTTTCGTCCACGGATGCTAGTAGTTTTACTCGTGAAGTATACAATTAAAAGCAAGTAGGCGAGGTTGGCAATGCCTAGTATTAGGCGGAGTAGAAATGACAAATGACACTGATAAGCGGGAAAAGTGCCTCTACACGCCCAACAACTTAGAGTTCTGGTCCACGTCTATTCGCAGTGTCATTTGATTTTTCAAAAACACTGTCATGTAAACAGGACAAATGGTGACTTGCCTGGAATTCTGTCTAAGTATCCGGGGTAAGTATCCATGAAAAAAATATGATTACTTCGAAAGGACCCCACCTCGGATACGGATGTAAGCTCGATGTAAGCGAATAAGCCAGAATCCTCCACACACTGAAATCATGAACTGATAAGCTACATAGTTCGACGCAAGGGAGTACCATTTGCTACCAAAAAGCACTCGCTTGATCTACTCTGACAAATCAGATGGAAGCATCCGTGAGTCTGGCCTTGTTGCTAATGTCAACAGCACGTAGTATCATATCCTGGGAACCTCAAAGCGCATATATAACTTTATTTGCAGCCAGATTCCAGAGCAGACTTGGAAAAACCACCATCATCCAGTGTTGTGTGCCGACCAAAGCAGATACTGACGAATAAGAGGACAAAGCCAATTAAGTACCGTTCCCAAGTAAACATCGTCGTGATATTCATGGGAGCCGTATACCTCTACGATGAAGTAAGTAGCAATGCATCGGCCGTACCTCGTTGTTAGTCATTAAAACAACATGGAGTCGTCAAAACAACTCCACTGCAAGAAAAAATTCAGTGCAGTGGAATCCATTCTCCCAAAGACCAGAAGTATGGACCGTTCTAAGCAAGCGTGTAGTTGAATAGTTGGGGATGAGTCGAAGTAATTGTGGATAAACTGGAAGGAGTTCAAACGAGTTTCAGAACTCAGAATACGATCTAGGGTTAGCGTTGCAGACGCACTATGCCTTCGTCCACGAACTGAAAAAGAAGAGGAGAAGGTTCGTGGACATTGGTAAAGGTGACTTTTTGATGATTGAAGTTTCCATAAAGTCCTTGAAAAGTTTAAAGTCAAATTTGAAGGGACACAGAAATTCAAAGCTGAACCGTCATTTTATTTTATCCAATCTATGGACGCTCATCTGCATTTTAAAATTTTGTATCTTTTGTAAAAAGCCGGAAATGATGAACGGTATAGCATCTAGGAAGGTAGGTAGTGGTGGCCCAATTAGCACCAAGGTGCCGCCTTAATACCACGCCTCGTGTGACCTGGATATTTATGTGGATTGGTGAGGAGTCTCTAAATCCAGCCTGTGGAGTTCAAAAGTAGTAAAAGTTGATTAATACTTTTTCCTGAGATCTCCTTAAGTGAGCTGAAAACAGGGTCTGCCTAGAGTTCGCTGTCTGGCCCTAGCTAGTGCCGGACAATTGCATATATAGTGGGTGACGGTTTCTTCTTCAGATGCGATATTGCAGCTGCGACAGTGTGTGTTATATGTGATACCCAGTTTGGCCGCGTGTACTCCAATGGGCGAGTGTCCCGTGGTGATCGCTGTTACGAGTATTCTGGCAATGTTTTAGCGCGTTTTACTTAGTAAATCGGTTGTTTTGGCCTTGTTATTGCTTGGCCACATCTTTCTGGATGTGACGTACATAACTCATCAGCCTAGTCCATCTCAGATTGGCTTTTCGAAGGAAGATTGAGGAGATATTAACCCTATTTGCCGCGAACGGGATGTGAATTAGCTCCGCAACTGAGCAATGGAGGGCTGAGCGGTGCCTGGCCAGTTCTTTGGCATGCTCGTTTCCATAAACGTTCCAATGCCCTGGAACCCAGATCAGAGTAACCATGAATTGGCCAACTAGCAAAGCTAGATCCTTTCGGTATTCGAGTAGCAGTTCGGATGAAATGGTTACCGAGTCAATGACTTTGATGGCAGCCTGGCTATCAGCAAAAATGTCTATCTTGTGCCTTGGTAGGATATTTGTAGGTTTTCGTTGGCCGATCCAACTCCAAGTATTTTCGGAAATCCAGGCGACAGGCTTCACGGATAGCGAGTAATTCCCCTTGGAAAACACTGGAAACATCCAGAAGTCTATAGGATTTCGAGATGTATAAGGATTCCGAGAACACACGAGCACCGACACCACAGTCCATCTTCGAATCGTCGGTGTATACTGTAAGATCGCAATCCTTATTCACCTGTCCGTCTTGCATTCTGTTCTTGTGGGGAATTGTACGTTGAAACGCTTTGTGAAGATTATCGTGGGGATAATATCGTCTGTCCAAGACAATGTGTGCCAGTAGGGCTTTGCTGTCCAGCACCTAGACTCTCTGAGTCTACTCGAGCTACGTGCTGTGATATTTGTAATGTGTAGATCTAGAGGGAGAAGATGCCGAAGGACCGTGAGAGCGTCTGACGGAGTCCTGTGGTACCTATGCATGCTGTTCTTTGTATCCTGTTCAATTTGGTTACGTTATAGGCTTTCTTTAGAGCCAGCCATCGTACTATCGACCCATATGTGAGGATTGGACGTACTATGGCGGTCAATTTTGGTTCTAGACCCCATCTTTTGCCGAAGGTTCTGTTACAAGCATAGAAGGCTACACATGCCTTCTTTACCCGATGCTCTACGTTCAATTTCCAGTTAAATTTGGGATCTAGGATGAGTCTTAGGTACTTAGCACTGGATGATAGGGAGAGAAGCTGACCGTTTTGTCGAGGAAGCGTAGATTCACGTATTTTGTTTTTAGTGGTGAAGAGCATCAATTCAGATTTGCTCGGATTTACGCCGAGACCACATCCTTTGACCCATGCGCTAACCTTGCTCAGAGGGCCTTCCATAATCTCGCTTATCATGAAGGGGAACTTTCCTAACACAAGCATCACCATGTCGTCCGCATACCCGACTACATAAATTCTTTCTCTGCCTAAACTTAGAAGGACTTTATTCACGACTATGAGCCATAAGAGAGGTGAAATAACACCACCTTGAGGTGTTCCTTTTCTTTGGTTATAGCCCTGTTTCCTAGTGTTGCCTGAATAATTTCAGTGCTAACCACAGAAGCTATCCATCTTTAATTATTTTTTACCTTATTTTGTGTACAATTTTTCGTCACATTAAAAGGGCCGATGACTTAATTGACAATTAAGACAAAACCTTTCCGAGATGTTTGTTGAAGGCTCATAAACTCCTTAAGGAGTTCGAACCGTTATTGTTTGCGCATTTGAATTTAAATGAATTCAACAGAAACATTTTTTTTCCTTAAAATCCCAAGAGTAAACTTCAAAATGATTACATTCTCTAGCCACCACGTCTGCATTGTTTTCCAATTTCCACAAAAGAAAAACATCATCTCTAGGCCATAGACAATCTCAAAGGACTCCCAACAAAAGGTAACCCTTCAGATGAATAATGAAATCCACTTATATCCTGACTGTAAAGGCGGCGTTTGTATTCCAATGGAATATCTCATCAGAACTGAGTGCGCACTTTGTATCAAAAGTCACAAGTTTATTCCACAAGTCAACGAAATATTGATCTTTCGACACATTTTCACCCTCAATTCACCTGTCTGGGTTTTCCGATGTCACAGAAGCGCCATTGTTACCCAACAGCACATGCATGAGTATCTGTTCGTTCTTGAACAGCATCAAGGGATTCACCCACAGCAAGGCACTTGTAAACGGTAGTTTACTTGTGATAAATTGGTCTGATGTGATTAGTTTTGTTAAGTCTTTAGGCGTCTGGTAGATTGCACTCTGGAGGTGGTGAAATCCTCTTAATAGGATGTCTGAGCCTTTTTTTTTTTAGTACATATGTCACGAGGGTTGATTAAGGGTAGTTGTTTAGGTAGTTAATAATTCGTATCATGAGGCAAATATCTCATAAACTCATTTTGTTGGTCCCTTGGGTTAATTGAGGTCTCCGAATGTGAGGGGCCTAGTGAGGGCTGATGATGGTTTGTTGGGGCTAAGCTTTCAGACGTAATTGGATTTGTTTTTGCCACGTTTCGTGCTGCAAGTGAGTGTCTACGTTCTGCGTTTAAGATATCGGAATTTAAGTTTCATGACAATGCGAAATATTTAAAACGAATTTTTTTTTTCCAGTCTAGAATGCAGTCAACAACACCTCAGCAGGTATCAAACGAAGACTAACTCTTGCCAATCTTTGGGCTGAGAAGGCAATTGAGTAGTAAGGCCCTGTCCCGAACAACTAAGGAGACTCTCTACAAGACCATGATCACTTCACTCCTCCTCGGATGAGAATATCCTCTGTTGTTTCGAGAGAAAAATTCTTCGTAAGATATTCAGTCCCGTTTGCGTTGAAGGGCTTGGGAGGAGAAGATTCAACGATGAAATTTAAGAGCTGTACAGCGACATCGACCCATTCAAAAAACTGGGTGTCAGTTGCTTGAGATGGCTGGGACCAATGCTCCAGTCCGCGGAGCCTTCAAATCTAATAACAAAGGGACAAAGCAGTAGAGGACGACCTCGCCTAAGGAATATGGTTTAGTTCTTTTGGATTGCAAAAGCCATGGGACATTTTTCCTGTGAGCTGAATGAAGCTTGTGTTACCAGTCATTAATTAGGGCTGTGGTGGCAGTCCAAGTATTTTCAGGTGTCCAACAAGTTCGCTGCAGTTTAATAGGGCATCTAGAAGCCGTCTTAGATACGGACTAGGAATCTGTTTACGTTCTGAAATTCTGCGTACAAATAAGTTAAGTTAGGTTAGGTAGTCGTTGGTAAGCTCTTAAGCATTAGAACTCATCAAATCATTCAGGTCGTTGCGGAAACAATACTACCCGTGAGAATATACACACATTTTCCACTGACTGCTGGCCGCTAATTAAAGCCGATTCTGTCACAGAGACAAAGTCGAATCTTATAAGGTTCAGTTCTAAAGGACTGATGGCCTGATTGACTTGAAAGATCGATAAGAGTCCACTTTGCAAAACAGGAAAGCAGCAAAAAACGAGTGAAATTCTCTAGATTCTTGTTTAGTAACGAAGAAGTTTTAAGACCTTAGCGGGAAGGCTCTTTAAACCTATCAGGAGCTTTTTGTTTTGTTGGAGTAACTACCAAACACATCATCAGACATCACATAAAGAATCCAAACTTAGAAAAATATCGGTAGGAGATCTGCCAAGATGAAGAAGTTCAAGAGAATGCACCGTATTCCCTCTGCCATTGTTCAGAACTCAGTCAATTTAAATTTAGATTCTTTGCGCTACAGAAAATCTCTAAAAAATCCATAAAAGGCCCTTACAGCAACCGAATGGTTTCAAATGTACAAGAAAAGAGCCAGGAATTATTGGACATCATGCGGTGTGATAGAGGGTCTCTTTGGACCAAAATGTGAAGTTATGAACGAACAGTGGCACTAGTCAACTGAACTGAACTCGCTAGCCACAAACTTCTCGGAAACGCGCATATAGCTTCTCAGTTAAAAAATTTGTGAACACACCTGCCTAGAGTCCTTGAATTTACATGGCTCTCGATTATGGTTTTCTCGCTTAAGGAGAAAGCAACTTCAACTCTTTCCGTCGAATATCGCCCACTTCTCTTAACTTAAAATATTGGTATGTCTCGGTACTCAGGATAGGGCCACCGTATAGGTTGTCAATGTATCAATTGCCACTTAGAGTGCCTTACTAGTTTTGAATTTATGACGATTGACTCTAAAGCTGCCTATCTGTCACTACACACAAAGGTTCAACAGATTTAATAGAACCTACTGATCTCTCTGTAAGCACCCCGCCTTGCATGCTGAAGCTTGAAGCAGGGAATTTAGCCACAAGAGAGGCGAACCTAAGATGGAAGTCCATGGAAACGTGTTAAATCGCAAGAAAACTATGACCGTCCTTCGATAGAACAAGGACTGAGAGACTTATACGGAAGGACAGAAAGTCCCTTTCTATCCTCGTGGGTATCATCACGGAGCATAATAGTCTCCGGTACCATATGAAGAAGCTTTGCAGAGGCTGTGTCGACAAGGGAGTTTTTGAGGACACCAGCCACTTCCTCTGCCATTATCCTGGACTCCAACATTCCATAAACAAATTCCTCGGTAAATACTTCTCCCATAACTTTGAAGAGCTCTCTAGCGTACCTACAGACAAGATGCTGAACTGTGTCAAGTCATCAAGGTGGTTTGTACTCGGAAATAAGTAAGTATGTAGTAGTTAGAGTAGATTAGACATTTACAGGGTGTCAATGGGCGGGTAACACCTTTCCCCCCTATGGGCAACACAATGGGTCAACACTGACCTGAGTGTGGCAGGAGGCTTTTCTCTCGCTGCCAGCCCGCTTACCTAAAATAACCTAACTATCTGTCAATACACACAGTAATGCACGAACTTTTCGACGTACATATGTATTTACTTCGCCCTATCACTTTCGCGGTCTAGAAAATGGCTGCGAACTTGGTCTGAAAGGGGCTCCAAATTTTCACAAATGACAGCTCGTAGATGACCACGGTGTTGTAAGTAGTGTTTTGCTGGTAAGATGACCAGTTCAGGTCCAGGCCATGTCGAGGAACAGGCACCAAATACCAGCCAAGCATGGAAGAGAAACCTTTAAGCAAAAAGGAACAACTCATAGTTCAACGACTCTTTATCGAGTTAAGGCGCTTTTAGATTTGGTCTTTCTTCAAATATCTATAAAAAAGAAGGTCCTCTACCGACATTATTTTTGCGACCATCTGTGTAAAGAAGTCCAACTCCTCTGTGCTAATGACATCGATTCACACAGTCATTTTCGTCAGCGATTCCGGTAGTGAATCTCTCGTCAAATGTTCTCCTTGTTCACAGCAGTCCACCAACAACAGGCTAATGACCATGGTCCCCTTTCT
This sequence comes from Blera fallax, assembly GCA_946965025.1. Classification (NCBI taxonomy): domain Eukaryota; kingdom Metazoa; phylum Arthropoda; class Insecta; order Diptera; family Syrphidae; genus Blera; species Blera fallax. Next base: position 29,966,744 of record OX337246.1, read on the forward strand.
CTCAATCTGAGTGCAGTTTTCGTCGCCCTTTTCCTGCAATGTAGGTCCGCCATAATGACGTAGTCCCTAATTTCGATAGGGGGTGTCGTTCGTATTGATTCTGTAATCACAATGTGCTTGAAAGGTTTCACAAGGCCCTTCCACCAACCGGTCAAGCCATACACAGACGAAGAATAGTTTCATTTCATTGAAATGTCGGATGCCCCCTGCACATCTGTGGCATTTCAAAGGACTTCTTTACGGTTTCCCACCAATCAATCGATACTAGTAGGGGAGATTTACCTCAGGTTAATAACTGTTTATGTTTTATTTCCATGAAACTCCGTCGATATCTTTAAAAAAAAAAAAAACAAAATTTTAAGACCCCCATTGCTCACTTTCCATCTAAGGGTACTTCTCTAGTCCTTTCATATAACAGCTTACTCAAATAAAATGTAATTAAACTCTGAGTTCTCTCCATCATAGTTAGCCGTTTTAATTTTAATTAATATTCTCACTATCACTGCTCTATTTCTCTTCTCTTTTTGTCTGTCTTCGTAAAACTAAACTCCGACTATAATTAGTTCGCTTCGTGAATCAGTACAATTTGCATAGAATCAGAAAAAAGGCTAAAAAAAAAAAACGTATCTCACAGAGTGCCAATTTCTTTCTCGTTGAACTACTACTTCCCCAATTTATCTCCATAAAACGTTCTCTAACCTACCTTACAGCACCACAAAAACGAAAAACGTTTTTTAGGTGAACGTATCTCATTTACGAATGAAATTCTTCCACCACCAACCCTCTAGCAACGGTGACACAATTTTGGTTTTTCACCCCCAGTAACACAGGGAGTAGAAAAAACAAAATTCCACTATCTGGCCATAACTCATTCATTTCGCCAATTTCCTTCCGTTTATTCATTTTTCTCCATTTTTTGTCGGTGATGAATCTTTGAGGCGAAAATATCTTAGGCAGGAGCAGGATGAAGATACATGGAAGGCACTTGAAAAATGGTCAAATGAAAGGGTAGAAGAACGTTATTAAAATTCGTTTAATAAGTTTGCATACAAGTGATATTTTCTGAGAGTATAGGTATCAAGCGACATATGCATTTGTACATATCGTTAACGTCCCTGATCACCACTCGATGGTAGCTAAAAAGGGGTAGAAGTATGTGCATACGTCTTCGTACTGCATTCATCGGAAGCAACCGGTTCACAGTCATTTGCACCATCCATAAGCTATCAGTTCCTCCTGTGAGTTATGTAGTTACTAAAGGAACATCTTGTCTTAAGACCTGCAGCAACCAGCCGTTCAATGCAATCCACTAATAAGTCCTGTATTTGAGAGGTGTATCGTATGAAGCAGTGAGTTTATAGCATGACACTGCATGCAGCCACCTGGATACTCGAGACAATAAAGAATGTGCACACAGCAAAGGCAAAGGCAAAGCCAAAATCATGAGCCTCTTGAAATTTCACACCTCAACTTGTTGGACACCTGGACAAGAAAGCCTGAAAACTAAAGTCTTTGCAGGCGACAAAGAAACTGAGCAGCAAAATCCGAAAATGAAAAGCTGCGTTCGACATATCTTCTTTTTCTCTTCTTGTCCGGCGAGGTTATGATCGGGATTATAGGGATCATAGCCCTCCAACCCTACTGCATCCCGGTTCGCCTGTGGGGTTATCTAAAACTGGCAAAGCAATATGTAACGCATAACAAACAGACCTCACATGTTTCGTTTTAAATTCAGTTGCGCTCGTGATTTCACAAACTCATAGGAATGTTTACAGACCTTTTCCTGGCGAAATCGTTTATCACACGAGCAGCTTTATGTCAGCGAGACACAAGGGCTGAAAGGCACTGTAAGACAGCGAAACAAGTGGCTGTAGAATGGCTGACACATTAAGTCATAAAGACAACTCCATTACGAGATATGCCAATCAATGAAGGATAGCAAGAGTCTGTGCCGCTTCACAGGGATTAAGAACTTCGAGACATGTCTTTATTATCCCGCCCCAGAAACATCAAGGTTTGAATACATGACATGACATGGCAACGAGAGAACAAATCAAGGACGATGTTTAGGTGGCCGTCTGAAAGAAAGATGTATGCAGATACTTTTGCTGCGATTATAGTTTTTTAAGGGAGCTTTAATAATACATGAGTGGCCAGCAGATATTTTGACGCGCGGGTATGTCTGTTATACTATAGATAACGGGCTATATTCTTAGCTTGTTTGCCCGGCGTGAGACATGGCCTGATCTGCTTACCGCACAACCTTACTACCTGTGTCCTGTACGGCTAGGAGAAATTTATTTAGAAAAAAACAATAAAATACAGGAGGAGTCACACCTCCTAAGATGTCTGCTGATGCAGTCCCGATTATTCGTAGACCATTCCAATCACCTGCAAATTGCAGAAAATGTCCCAAGTGAGTAAATAGCGTGATTGCTAGTAGGTTGGTAAAGGGGATGGGACTAAGCCGGTATCCTAGTGGGATCGGTCCATTGATTTCTGCCGCAAGTCTATTATCAGCCTTTGATGAGTCAAAAACATGATGATGTGAGGACTTCTACGGGTACTAAGCTTGTCCATAAATTCAATAGATAAATGAATGTTTTGGCCCACGTTCAAAGCATAAGAATAATGATCATGCTCATGTCTAAACCGTGTTTTTTGTACTAGTAGAAGCTCCACCGATGTGAAGTATCTATTTGTTTCAATCTGGTAGCTTAAGTTCATGTAAACTGTTTTTGTGACGTAAGACATCTGATTTTACACGAGAAGCTGCAGGACTAGTCAAAGGAGACGTGCTCTTGATAGAAAAGCTGGTACATTCACTGCTTTTCTGCAGAGCAGATATTCGTTTGTATGCAGAGTGGCTTTGGTTGCTTCTCTGACGATATGAGGTACGTTATCATGGGAAAGATGATATCGAAGTGTTGTCATGGGCAAAACAAGAAATCGTGTTGTTACTCCATCCAATAGGGTCGGGGTACATATACATAGATATCGGAAGGTACATTATCGTCCGCAACTTAAATTGATTTTGTGAGAGAAATGCCTCATCTAACTGCAGTGCTGTTCGGAATCGGACTCTCTGTCCAGAGTGACAGCTCTTGATTTGTCCTGTTGCGCAATACATATTGGCTGAGAAATACATACTGCCGAGCATTTTATTTGCCCGACGCCAGGCTGGCTAGAACCAGCAGATTGTGGATATTGGAAACTATGTCGTGCATTTGTGAGCATAGCAAGTGTGTTTCAACTCATGTGCCAGTTACAAATCCTACTTTGTCGCAAAGCATCATACATATAGCTGCACGCACCAACGGGGTCTCCTAAAACGTACTCGCGGGATACCAGACAAGGTATCTATCTATCAATCACATGTTACCAATCGATCACATGATATCCCTATCCCTTCTTCTACAACCTCACTCATTTGCCAAAACTCCATGCTGTAACCCAAAGTATATTTTTCTCTCTTTTGGGATGAGCTGTTTCGGTATGAGTTGTCCCTTGGTATGAGCTGTCCGGGGATGGGTTGTCCTGGGATGAGCTGTCCCTTGGGATGAGGTGTCCGGGTATGAGCTGTCTTGGGATGAGTTGCGATGACACCACCAGACAAATGCAATACTTTGGTAAATCAAATCAAATCAAATTTTCTTCTGCTACAAAAGAACATCAAACCTACACTTTCCAGAAACCAATAACTTTTTCAGTTGTCCCCTCGAATTGATTACGTCTTTCAATTCCCCACACATTTATCATTCCAAAGAAATCATAACGTGACCAACATTCATCGAATTCCATCTCAAAGGACATTAAAATGTCACAAACGACCTGGCTTCCATATAAGTACATTTAAGCCCTTCATCTCATTCATTTACCCACCCCCACACACACAAAAAAAAAAGATTCCCCAGCACAGTATAATTAAAAATCCAAATCGTGTCCACGTGTCAATTTAGTTGTCTTTTCCCATACCTAAATCCTCTTAAAATTCCGCTCCCGATTCGAAAAACGAATGCCATTCCCCATTCCCCATTCTCTTTTCTGGTACACATTCAATTTACCAATTCCTAACTCGTAATGTTTGACCATAACAAATTCTCGAATTCACCCTCGTGGAACAGTGTAAACCACCGCCAGCCAGCTATACACATCCTTAAAACTAGATGACGACAACGGATACAGTCTCACACGTTCACACGTTCCATGTGAACTCAATGATTTGCAGAGACTCCTTTTAGTGGAGTGTATTGGAACAATCTTGTCATCGTCCTGGTGGCTATAATATCCCAGTGATTCCGGCTGCCAACATTGGTGTGTGTCAACTTGAAAATTTGTTAAACTTTCCTTATATTGTACTGCACACGTTTGATGTTTGCTGATGCTACTGCTACTGCTGCTGCTGCATCAGTACATGCTGAGAATAATCAATGTGGCTCTATAAATTTTACCAATATGGACGCCCATACATATGTACATATGTCGAACTATTGACCAATAGCATATTGATATACCAGTTTGGCAAGGGGGAATGTTGGTCAACAGTGAAAGCGGGTGGGGGATGCAGAAGCAGCAGAAGGAACCACCCGTCAAATAGGAGCAATCAAATGGAAAAAGATGAACGGAGGAAGGACGAAACAACTCATTTGTCAGCATACATCATCGACTGACATCGACATAATTGGTAGAACCCGACCGACAATCTGTAGTGGATACCTGTCAAGGGTTAGTGCGGACAGGAATGTCCATGCAGTCAACAAGGAAATCATTTACTGGTCAATGACCCAAGTAGTGTATCGGTTTTTTTTTTTTTAGTGGAACGCCACGACGGATGTGACCTGACGAGGTTGCAATATTTGAACAGTACACTAGAGGTGTAAATCGTGAGTACCCGTACGTAGCCATGCCATCAGTGGGGCTGCATTATGTGGCGGAAAAGAGGTTACCCCTGAATGGAGATACATGATTTTATTGTACATATGAACATCTCCCACTTCGACAGGATATTGGAATTTGAAACTTCAGTAGAGTATTGATAATGCACTGCAAGGATGAAAGGAACGTCTTTGTACAACGACGTCGTGGAAGGCGGTTACAAAAAGTTTACATCTCAAGAGCTCACATTGTGAGGAGAAGGATGATCATTTCACTCCTAGAGAACAGACACAAATTGGGTTACGAAACTGAATGTAGCTACGTTACGTACGTAAATCTCAATTCGTCTTGAGAGGCTCGTTATTCGTTTTATGTGCTGCGGGCGATTGTACCTCCTTATTAGAAGGAATTGTACATATGTATGAGTACAACTCAACTGAACGTAAAAAAGGAAGATCCTTACGCGAATAAGTACCGGCCGACCATACACAGTGGAATCAATGTGTTGATGCGAATAACGATTTAAGAGATATGCCCTTCGAGTGGCACTTGTCGGTAAATATCTTAAAGGTACTCGTAGAAGCATCCAACGAGTGCATGAAGAAAATTTTGGAAAACATTGAACAAAGTAATACCTTAGCCATATTTTCATTGATTCATATGAACATGTAATTGGCCTTAACGAGTAAGTTGGGTACCAGATTTGGGCTGACAAGGCAATTGAGTAACAAAGCTTTATCCCGAACAACTAAGGAGACTCCCTACAAGACCTTGACCATTGCAGTCCTGTTTATGGCGCTGAAGCATGGACTCTGTCGAAAGCGGACGACATTCTCGGTCGTTTCGAGAGAAAAATTCTTCGTAAGATATTCGGTCCTGTTTGCGTTGTCGGTCTTGGGAGGAGAAGATTCAAAGATGAAATTTAAGAGCTGTACAGCGACATCGACCCATTCAAAAAACTGGGTGTCAGTTGCTTGAGATGGCTAGGATATGAAGATCGAATCGATACCAATGCTCCAGTCCGCCTTCGAATCTAACCCGGAGGGACAACGCAGTAGAGGACGACCTCGCCTAAGGTGGCGCGCACAAGTGGAGTCTATTACCTAAGAAAGGTTGTTCGTTAAGGCCCACGTTCACCCCGAACTGTAGTTAAGTAAGTAAGTAAGTAAGTAAGGATACGAGGTTTAGTCATCATATAATATTCAAGAGAATGTATCTATACATACTTGTAAGCCGACAGGTGTAGGATAGGTGGATAAAGGCAAACTACCCTCAACCGAACATAAAATAGAAACGAAGCAAAATTGTTGTTTCTCTTAGAAGGGTCTTCTGCACGAAATATCGTACAATCGACCGTAAATGAGTCTCAAGTTCTCAAGGATTTGGTCATCCTTCAAACTTAAAAGGTACGACAGACGCAAATGATACTAAAATCATGAAGATGGATGAGTCTCAGCCTTATTGCACCTTCTAGTTGCTAGTTACCCTCACTAGCTGTTGTCTTTATTTTAACAGATTTAAATTTGGCGACTTGGTGTATGACGCCAAACATAAACACATAAAGACGTCTGCATAGTCAAGGAACTTACATGCCAACAATCAGTATCTTTAGCATCCTTTTTTTAATTTAAAGGTTACGTGAACTTGGTTCAGTTCGATGGCTGCTCAAGCGAATATTTAGGCCAAACGACACGTCCATTGTGATACCATTGAATAGGGATACTGGAATCAACCATTAAACATGTGTTTCTCTTTGAAAAGAATCGATTTGGTGATTTTTGATCATTGGGTTCTCTATGGGATGATAGGGGTCAAATTACTGTTGGAAACTAAGCCCTAAAGGTAACACCATACTGGTGGGGAATGCTACATCGTGCTTCTTATATATGTCAGCTAATTGTAACATGTCGTGATCTATTTAAGGCTGACTCTGGTCTATCCAAATCCAAAATTTAGGGAAAATTAATGGATCAGTGTGCAGTATACTTGTATACTGTTGTTCGAATTTTCAACAGACAGTAGTGCAGTGGATACATTCGATTCACACCGATTTTGTTATGTTTCAACGTGTGATGAGAGAATGCTATGTACATATGTATATGGACAGATTTTAAGTTTAAAGGCTGAAGGAAAGAAGTCTAATATGAGATTCGTCCATTTGTCCATTAATAGGTACATAAAATCGTGACTTATTTTCCAAGAATCCCTTCAGACAAAGTTGTATGTATGTACGTTACCTCGTCTCGAATTTTCCCGTAACATGTTACAAAACTCTGTTCTATGACCCTTAGGGCATTACAGTAAACGCTCGATATAGTGAACTTCGATGAGTGAAGTTCGAAGGAGTCCACGCTCGATACAATGAACAGGCCCGGTTTTCATATATTTTTTTTTATATTAGCGCGCACCAAAGGTATGAATACCCTTATGCTGAGTATTCAGGGCACGGGCGTTTGGAAAAAGGGGAAAGAGGAACAGAGGAGATACCGGTGCACGTTGGCTTTAAATGTTTGGATGTTGTACCGATGAGGAAATACAGAGCCTGGAAGACCATTCCACATACGTGTCGTTTGGCTTATAAACGAATCCCTGTATTTGACAGTACGTCCGAAGTTGGGCCTGAGGGTGAACTGATGTGCATTCGAAGCGTGAGCAACTAATTTTGTTTCATCGAAGTGATGGAGAGATTGGTTCCACTTCTCGGTGAGATATCACCAGTGGACCTATCGAACGTCTACTGTACCTCTTATTTCCTGCATGTCATATTTATTTTACCAATGCAAAAGACCGACCTATAGTTAACCTCCGTATCCGAAAGGTTGAATTGAGAAGTTTGCTTATGAGAGTCTCCACCGTTTGTCTGACATTTGCGAGAGGTGTAAGTTTGAGATTTGATCCTTGATTATTCTATCAGTAATCAGCAAAATATTAACAAATGAGTCATGTTGCTCACTCCTGTGGCAGATAAACCTGCTTAGAAACAAAACGCAGTAGCAACAGTACTAGATGCCACCCTGAAACCCTTTACGCGCGTGTGAGTTGGGAATAAGTGGAAAAAAAATCCATTCACAATGGAGTATTGTCAACTGAACTACTCGTGCATCAGGAATTTTACAAACATGTGTGCTTGGATCCTTCAGTGCTACGAATGGTTCGCGAGCAGGAATAGAATTTACACTCTGTTCTCCTTTGACACCACTTATGACCGTGCAGTGTAGGTATGTACATTTGTACATTCTATGTAAATATAGCAAAGGACCTCATTTGAAAATTCCATTGGGGAACTTTCCCGGAGGCTTTAGGTGACTGAAGTCTGTAGAAAAATGATGTCCTGTAGACATAAACTTTCATCATTTATCATCGATTCATAGTCGTCTATCTATGTAGTTTCCTCAGAATTTTGAAGAACTACAAACAAAATGAGATGGCCTCGAAATTCACCGAGCATCCCTTACGAGGTAATCGTGTTTCTTAAGGACTAGATGTAAGTATAAACGTAATTTCAAAAAAAACTTCAACTGAACCACTGTCACGCGCTGACTAAGTTCAAATAATGGAAAACATTCCGCGAAGGGAATTTAGGGCAAACTGTTGTTAACTATGTAACAATCTATGTAATTTATGACATCCTTTTGTCAAATTTGTATGTCCTGACAATTGCTTTGATGTGTAAACAATAATAAAACAAACAAAAGCCTGCTTCATGGACAATAAATTAATTGTCATTCGCTAACTTTACGTTAACATGGCTAAAATATAATATTCGACTATTTTTGTACAAAGCTTTGCACATACAATTGCGCTTTGAAGTGAGGTTAAGTCATTAGGTAAACTTCGTTTGAATGAGTGGCTTTTTTTTATTTTTTTTATTACATATTTAGAAATCTTAAAAATTATTTTATGGCACCTATAAACAAAGGAGACTCAACGGATCCTGTGTTTAATGTGGCAAACTTTTTTCGTTACCTTCTGTCTAAGATCTCGTAAACTGTCCGAAGCATATGAGCACATAGATATCATATGACGTCAAAGGATATAAAATAAGTTGCAAACTTTTTAAAATTGATTTTAATTAAAAGTGACAACTGTACTACTTTCAAAAGCCGTACCATAACGAGTGCTCCAGTTTGGAGATTGAGGGGATTACTTTCTCAAAGTCTGTACCTGAACCTTTTAGCAGATACATGTATGTATGTACAACATTAAGGGATTGACATCTACCTACTATTTTCGATTCAGAAGTAACTCGATTTCTAGAGAAAAAAGGTCTATGTATCCCTACATCCGCATAAGCTGGTGTTGTATTAGATTTCATTGATGACAAGGGTGTCAGAGGAATTTGAAGTCCGCAGCGGAGTACAACAAGGATGCATTCCTTCGTAATCAGTGATGTGATCCGGGCAGCTCTGTCTGGAGGAAACATGGGACTGGGATGGACTATGACATCATATCTCAAACATCTTGACTGGTGACGTTTGCCTGTTCTCACACAGGATAATGGACCTGCATCAGATGGCCCGTAACGTGGAGTCAGAGGCGAACAAAGTAGGGCTTATAATGAATACGGAAAAAACAGAGGCCCTAAGCACTTTAATTTCTCAGAAAAACACCAGCGCCGCGCCGCTTAACTCAACACTGGCGGATAGCGAGTCGAGAAAGTAGCTATATTTAGGAAGTAAGGCCTTAGAAGACGGTGGTACCGACCTGGATGTGGACAGCAGAATTCGTAAGCAAAGGCTACGTTCGGTATGCTGTCTAAGATATGGCAAAAACTAATGTTTTCAGCACAAAAATCAAGCTGAGACTGTTACGACCAAACGTGGAAACAGTGCTACTTTATGGGTGTAGTACCTGGAAAGTAACCAACACCGTCACGAGGAAGCTGCAAACCTTCATAAATAGATGTCTTCCCTGAGGACCTTCTGGCCGAACCGTATATCGAACGACCAACTACATGCGATAACAGGCCCTTGAGCCAATAGACGTCAAGATACGGAGGAGAAAGTGGCAGTTAATTGGTCACACCCTACAGCGCGAAGACAGTTCCATTGGAAAGTACGCTATGCCATGAATCTACTTACCCAATCAGGCAGACGAGTGGGCCGCCATAAGCAGACATGAAGGACAGTCGAGGAGAAATATAGATCATTGACGATGAGCTCAAGTGCGTTGCAGACCTCCGAACCGAACACGATGGCCTGCAGGCTTTGTTGACGCCCTATACCCCACGAGGGTTAGAGGACCTAAGTAATTAGGATGACAAGCTATGTACATATAGTTTCCTACCTACTTTTAAATTTCTTCTCACTTCTTTTTTCCAATAAAGACGTAAGAAGAAAATCCACTTACGATGGCCGCCAGTACATACCTACTTATGTATCTACATTGTTCGCAGCTTGAATAGCCTTGCTTTAAATGTATTTTTCAATGAATAATAAAATAAATAACTGCACAGCATTATGTCTGCAGAGAGTCAAAAACACAACGACTGACAGTGAAATTTCCTAAAAGCTGAGGTGAATGTAAAATGCCTAATTTTGCCTTAAAATATTCACGCATACACGTCACATGAAGCGTTCATAGTCTGGTCCCTAGGTTGCTTTTCGATGGCAATAAATGCCAATCGCATCACAGATTCATTATGTAAATGAATTACCCACATACTTTTGGCTCACTGAGGCATGCATAAGAGAAATACCTCGAGCAGCACCGCCAAATCCTTTAGACACACTGTCTACGGCCCACGGTATTTATTGCCGATTTAAATTTTCTTGAGTCTGGTTAAAGGACTACAAATCAAAATCATTCGACAAGTCTGTGGACTTATTTTTTAAGTTCAACACCAGGTTACGTCCAACTTGTTGCTAAATTGTGGATGAGAAGATTGTTATTTAATAAAATTTAGGTTTCGAAGGAAGTAATTGAGCCAAAAAAAGTTCATATATGCCTTCACTTGCAAGGTACGACGAAAGTTTCAATTCATACACAGGATTGCACTCCACAGAAACTCTTTGATAGAGAAAAGGAATTCTGCCAGAGAGCATGTCCCCTTTACGTCTTGTGTACTCATGTAACATAAATTATATCAGATTTTTCTGAACGACATATTCGCGTTTCAAAATGTTAAATTTTTATTACAACAATGATACGACATACGTACTTGTAGATACACTTGGTATGGCAGAGCCAAAGGCATGCAAAAAGACGTTGTGCATTCGCATATTCGAAGCGCAAGTCATGATGCAGTGCAGTTACATATGGCAACGAGGGATTTTTGTACTTAGTTCTTCTATGCATAAATTTCGATAGTCACTATAGCGGTACATGTAAGTCAAGTACCATCACATAACATCAGGACTCTTACCGTGAGCCGGGAAAGAGCAGCTTGCTTGGTTTGGGATATGGATACTACCTATTCACTGCCAGTCGTGAGAAGTGCTACCTCAACCAACAAATACCCACTGTCAAGCCACTTACTTGTACAAGTTCGGCAAAGGTTTAGGAAGCACGGATTATAAGCTTAAGGTGAGTGAAACGTTTTCGTCACACCCTCACAATCAGCACTATCTGCAGAAAGGGATCTGAGACAAACACGTCGGACAACTTTAAGACACTCTCTCAAACCCGAAGACAAACTTCGTAGGTGTCGGACATCGTAGACTTTGGAAGCACTTTAAACTCTTGAACCTAACCTAAATCATTACCATAAAGTCTTCCGGAGTCTAGAAAGCACGGACACTCAATATTGGCGTAACCCTAGAAAACATCAACGAGTTTTTCCACGGGTTCACCTCTTGCGAATAGCCGACAAACGCTTGAGATTAACGTCTACTATGACAAAGGTTCTCGATTTCATCTTTCGAATTCGACAGCAACCCACAGCTTTCATCAAATCATACGACAAAAAATTTAAGGAGCACAGCATGAATGCCTGTGAGAAACTAAGCTCTGCGGGCCCTTTACAGTTGTATATTTGGCTTTGAGATACTTGACTTTAGTCAGTGAAACATCTGCAGAGAGGGGGACTCAAATGGCACTCAACTGTCTCATGAAAGTTCCGCAAAAGTTCGAAGAAATTAACGCAAAAAGTTGTAAGCCTAGATTACCCATCACTTAGTTGGCTTAAGCTTCTTACGATCGAAAAGAAAAGCCACATAATTCCAGCTCCTCCTTTCTTCAGAAGACAAAAGTACATCTGTAAAAACGGGGGGTTTAAGAGAGACATTTACCTACGTACCTATTTTAAAATTAGAATAGAACCCCTCTGCAGGTGACATACGATCCTGCGCTAACTTAGAAAGAAAATCATGAATCGTATGTCTTGGACTACGATGAAAAGAAAAAGATGTAACCAAGACTTAACAAAATAGTAACCAGCTTAAGGGATTTTTACTTCAACAAGGACTTACTGGAGCCCACTGTTTCTCTAGGGCTGAAAACCAGCGACAAATTCCCTCCCAACATAAACTAAAGCCCCAAACTAAATCCTTCACATATAAAGGAACAAATTTCCACAATTTACTTGAACAGTCTTATTTGCAAAAAGGATCTGAATTCATTGTCCAGAATTGGGTTATTTAGCCTTAAAAAGAATATAAAACGTGTCCCGTATGCAGCCTAGAAGAATAAAAATAAATAATCGTTTATGAGACGCCCAAGCAAAAATTCCTATCTCTGGTATCCTTGTGTATATCCAAAAAATCCACTCATTTTAGGTTATTTATGATTCAATTAAGATTTTCACAATTTTCCACATGGAAAATCTAATTACAGATTTTTTTTTAATTTTTTATTTTTCTATAAGAACACACACTTTTATCCAGAAAATAAACGCGTGTATCCTTCCTTCCTTTTCTGGGCAATTTAGATAAAAAAAAAAAAAAAAAAACGTTATCCACAAGCAATAGAATTAAGAGATTTTTTTTTTCTTTACCGAAAGCGTAACGATTTCGGAACACACGTGCAATCATGTAGACACGAATTAACGGTAATTGAATTTTTTATTTCGTTGTATATCTGGCCCCCGTTACGATCAAGGGAACTTAATTATATTTCACAAGCTTTGATTTCTTTCAAAAGCACTTTATTGCTTATGTGTATGTATGTAATTTTTTTTTCTTAAATTGATTTGCACCACACAATGAAAATAATTAATCCTTAGCGGTGCGGGCAAGGATGCTTTATTGGTTTTGTTTTCTCGAAAGAAATTTCGCGTGTCGCGGATGCGATTATTGGGGGAAAAAAAACGATGATGAAGAGAAAGACTAAGGGTTCGTTCGATGTAAACGCCTTAAGCATCAGACGGTTACTGGGGATGCTGAGGCATTGAATTTCCCAAAACACATCGAAGGAGATAGATTGTTGCCCCATGCGCGCCCAAGTATAAAACAGCATCCACCGTGAAATAGGATACACATGCATATATACGAGTAGATACTATCCTGAGCGATTTCTTTGCACAGCATCAAAATTCGATTGTTGGCTTGTGGTGTTCGATTTTTGGCGCCATGAAAAAATATCCTTGTCCACAATTCATTTGGTGGGTGGCTATTCGGTATTTCCACGCGGGTAGTTTTTATCTACTGGAAAACATCCCCACAAGGTGGTTCTTCCAGGGAAATAAACGAATGAATTTGGAAGAGGGGATGATGGGGAAAATATCCTTCTGGATGCCAATGGAAAACGTACATGCGTACATTTATTTTCCCACTAGGTATCTTCTGGTGGGAAATTTGTAATCTAGAATGAAGGAGCAATGATTTCTTTCTCTTCTGGTGTCGAGCTAATATACGAATGTTTTGGTCCTGGAGGGGTATTTTTGTGGAGGAGAATATGTGTATCGTGGAAAATTATTATTATTTTTGATTTTTTTTGCCGACAGGGAATTTACTGTGTCTACAAAGAGGAGTTCAAGGGAAATTGTATCTTAAACATGATACAGGGAGATGTGTATGTCTGGAAGGCAAATATGAGGTTAGGATACACCGATAAGATGTACCCAAATCTTAAATGAAACCTGTAATAAAGTATTGAGGCAAATTAGTGACACAGGAAAAGATATTGTCATGTTTCTTAATAAAGGACAAGTACAGGGTAAAGAAGGGTGGACAGAGATGAACGCATTCCACGTCAAGGAGTAAAATTGGTTTGGACTGGACACAGATGAAAAACTCTGAATTAGTTCACGGAACCCACTACTACGGACGGAAGCAGCGTTTATTTAAGGATTCTTAAAGTTTCTGCGATGGTGCTGTGGATGATAATCCTATCACAGATGGCCACAGACCTGAAAAATCATTCAAGAAAAAGTGCGGGACAAGAGGTGGCACAGAAGGTGGGTTGTCGTCTCTTCCTCCTAGTCGTCTTTATAGCTTCTTCAGAAATTGTTGAAATACACACTCAGTTGTTTTTTGGATGCTCAGCTATGGCCAGATATACAGGAGACAGGTGTTGATATTTTTCCTTATAGCGTTAGCGATTGTTATTCCTTCGGTTTTCAAATAGAATTTAGTCACGGCAAGAGGGGCACTTGGAGCTTTGCTATATTCAGCGAGGTCCTGCCTAGCACTCTCCTTTCCTAGCTCATGCGCTTTGCAGTTGCCTGGAATATAACTGCACATGTCTTGGGACACAGGTTAAGGTAAATTCGCATCTGTGTGCAATCTAAACCAACTTGGGTCGTATTGTAGTTGACTAGAATCAGTGAGTAATGGGCACTAACACGCATCATCTGGTGTGATTCTCTGAGTCTTAATGCCGCTTTTACCGCCAAGGGTTTGCCAAAGATGTCGACAGGAAGATTGTGAGGGTTGTTCTCAATGCACAAGTTATACAGATGCGTGCTAAAGCCGGAAGGCACCAACTGTTCTGCGTAACCAGAATTATCCCGAGGAAAGATCAAGGCCATGAAGGAACCTTAGGATCCTTTTTGCGGGTGACTGGTTGACTACGTTTGGGGAATTGAACTTCCTTCCAAAGTGTCTTTGTCTGCTTCGTGCCATGGTGGGACAATCGCACAGGATATGCTCGGCAGTCTCTTGATCTTTCAGACAAATTCGGCACATGTCCGTAGGACTAATGTCCATCTTGTGGAGATGGTAGTTGAGTGAACAGAGTCCGGTGAGGAAGTCGGTGAGGAGTCTAGCATCTGACTTCTCTTGCTATCGGGGGCATTGATGAATTTCTTGGCTTGACGTTGCTTAGTCATCTCTTGATGATACCATGAGTTGAGCTCCATTTTTACGTGGCTGGTGGGTAAGCCGCTAAACGGAGACGGGCCAATGAATGAAGTTTGCGATCCTAGTTTGGCTAGCTTATCAGCAATTTCATTCCCCTTTATGCCCTCATGTCCTGGAACCCAATGAATTGTGATTTGATTGTGAGCAGCGAGCTGCTTTTGAGCGTCCAGGCAGTTCCAGACGAGCTTGGACTCAAAACAAAAGGAGCTCAGAGCCTTTATCTCCGCCTGACTGTCGAAAAAGATCACAATTTATTTTCTACGGAGGTTGCGTCTGATGCACTCTGTGGCACATACCTCAATTGCAAAAACCTCAGCTTGAAAGACAGATGTGGAGCAGCCCAGAGAAACTGTTTGTTTGAAGTTGGGGCCGTATATGCCTGCACCAACTCCGTTTTCTCTTTTTGAGCCCTCGGTGTACCACACAGAGTGGGAACTGAAGGAGGTTGGATCCCCTTAACTCCATACACTGCATCCCGGAATGATGGCTTTGAAAGGGCGAAGTTCATCCGAGAGGGCGTAACGTCTGTAATTGTTGAGCTTATTAAGAGCTTCTAGCAGATTTTTTTATGTGGGGAGATACGCTTCCGAAATGGATATCTCTACGTCGTCTGTATAGGATACATCTTTGCTAGAGGATATAGCTTGCTCTCTACTAGTACCCATAGCAGTGGCGACAGTATTTCTCCTTGTGGGGTGCTTTTACACTCGGGCCCACTTAGTAGACAACTCCCTATCTTCACCTGGATGATTTTACAGACCACTAGTAGAGAAAGCTACTGATTTCTAGGTTGTCGAAGGCAGTCGTTACAGCCTCAGTTCCGATTTTATTGAAAGTATCTTGAAAGTCTAGCAATGAAACCATTTAATGTTCAAAGGACCTTTCAAAAGTTCCACATAAGTGAATGAAGACTTGGTTCCTTTACGGTACGCGTGTTGAGACACATATGTACATACATACCTATGTACAGTCGACTCCCTCTAAGTCGAATTTTCATGGGAGATCAAAATCAGTTCGACTAAAGGGATTTTCGGAACCAGACAGACTGCTGGTAGTGAATACTATAACCCCTGACAGACTGCACTTCGTAGTATACGTTGACTTTTGCGTTTCGTGGTATACTTTGACATTTGTGTTGCGCCTCCTCCAGCTCCTTACACATTTTTTGCAACACTCCAATATTGCGTCTTGCTCCTCGTAGCTCGCCGATATAATTCCCCTAAACTTCTCTTACTTCATTTTTTTCCAATGCGGATAAAATTGTCCTCCTTAGTCCATTTTCAAAATATTTTTCGCTGTGATTGCTTGCTTTTGAATTGTCAAAGAAGCTATGAAGAACCACCAACAGAAAGAAAGTGGCGCTGCAAGCAATAAGATGGTGGTATACCACAAAAAATTTGCGAATCTCAATACCAGGTTATATTCATGGTATACTAGGTTTTAACGTGGTATTGCAGTGACAGACATGTGGTATAGAACGTAGTATTGCTATACCATGGTAACAATACCAGCAGTCTGTCTCCTACATTAGAGGGATTCGACTGTATACTCGTGCATCTTTACTGTGATTCAAGAGAAAAGAGGGAAAGTGTGTATTTTTTTTTTTTTTTATAATTCACCCGCACTCAAGGGGTTATGAATACCCTTTTTAATGTTTATACACAGTGCGGGCGTTGAAAGGAAGATAGAGAGAGAGAAAGAGATTGGTGTAGTGGTTTGAAACTCAGCTGTATTAGGTTTCACACATTAGGTCCAGGGGTGGTGTCCAGATAACTGGGGAGATTGTTTGTTGTCACTTATTTTTGCCTTCGCTTCTGATTCACAGTATTTTTTTCGAAGTCCACCTGATGTCATAAGCATATCAATCATCAACAGAGCGATCGATTTCTCCAGCCATATGACAAACCTACTGCCAGTATTATGCCTTCGCAGTAGTGTTGCCACAAACTTTCGCAATTGATCGGACTGCCTCTTATCATATAATGCTTGCTGATATCAGGGATTGAACTGTGAACCATCAGCTCGACAAACGATGATGCTACCACTACACCATTGCCACCCTTTCCAAAACCCAGGGTATAGAGCATCCTTTCATTTCTCCTACCAATTAATAAAATTAACACAACTCCTTCCTTTATTGGGTACTGTTACTTGTTGCATGAAGTACAAGGAAATATTAATTCGCTGATTGACCTCAGTTGGACTACTCCGAAGGGTCAGGATCAGAAGTGCTTCTCTCAAATTAACAAAACACCATAATATCCGGTCAACGATTTTTGAGTTACACCATTAGAAGGCAAACGACTGACATATAAACTGCCCAATTGGACATCATTACAAGTACAGCATGTAAGATAAAAAAAAAGTTGTTATCATGGGTAATGTGCCCGAGAAAGTGCTCCAATATCCCAGGCAAACTCTTCATAGGTTAAAGGCCCGATAAGTAAGTAATGGCTGTGCCCATAAACCTTTTCGAATAGCATTAACATTTTCAGACTCACAGCTAACTTTTCATGCAATACAAAATCCTCAGAAAAGCAGACACTTAACTTTTAACCCACTACAGGGATCCATTAAAACGTTGCGCTCTCTCATTCTCATCTAATCTCCTGAGCCATTGGAATATATTTTATTTTAAACGCCAATTAGTATCATTAGACAGACAATAATTCTCTGCTACCTCCCATCAACAATCCTGCTTGCTACAAGTATCTATGTGTTTCCCAAACAAAGATACATTTCGAAAACAATTATATCAAATTAAGCAAAATCACCTAAAACTTCAGACAATAAATAAAAATCTCCACCACCATTAAACTGGCAATTAATTTCCAACAACCACACAAATTCATTATATTCCAAACTGCCTCGACAATTTAAGAACCGATTAAGTACCAAAGAAGCAATCCTTATAATTCATTGTCAACATTTTGTTACCCCCCTCTGCACATAGTACAACTCACACTCGACAGGAACAACAAACAATAAAAGCAAAGAAATAAAATTAAAAAAAAACAAACGACCTAACCACAAGCCAAAGAGAGTCGAGACAGAGAGGAAGGAGTCGGTTTTAGAATCCCAACAAGCCATCTGCACTCATCCCGGTCATTGGATTTGCCATACTGGTCAATAGTTTCATCGGAAACATACATACACTCCAGTTGAACAAGTTTGTCTGACCAACCCCTTATTGCCACTCAGAACGGAGTAACAACAAAAAACTAGAACAACAACAACAACAACTAGGATATATCATTGAGGGAAAAATTAATGAACATTATGTACGAGTACATGTATGGGGAGGAAATTTATTTAACGTTTGTATCGAAGTCCTTAATGCTTTTTGGTAGACCATAAAACGTCCAACTATGAATGTCCTTTCTCGACATTGCTTTCAAACTGGAAACTTAAAATGGTTAAGATGACGGTAACCGGATAAACTATGTATTACATGGTTTATGGTTGGATAATGAATTAAGAATTTCCTTCATGGAGGCAAGGAGAATCCTTTCAATCGCATTTGCTTTCCGCAAGATGAAGTTGCAACTGGCATACGGCTGGGGGGATATTTCATTCGTGCTTGTATGTGGCTTCAAATCAGATATTCTCTGTCCACTTTGATCGTATAAATATCGTTGTATCTAGAGACCGAATGTGGGCAGATTAAGAAACCATTCTATTACGAGGGTAGATGAGGAGTTGCTTCGTACGTCAGGACAATGGCGTTGCTAATAATAATAACAATGTGCGTACTTGTACGTAATTGCTAGATGATTAGTAGTACAACAATGCGATGCGATGAAGTAACAGAATCTGTGGAGCAAGGATGTGTAGACGTAGCACCTGTAGAAATCCTTTTAAGGGAGGCCGAGCCTTACCTACAAAACAATGCTGGGTAATGACGCCTATCATTGGCCATGATGTTAATTTTTTTGAGCTAAGAATTCAAGTTTTGCTCGCTTTATAATCAGTTTGGGTTAAGTCTGCTTGGTAGCCTGGTATGTGGTGCACTGACCCGTCAGAGGTTAGTTCGACTGAATGCATTCAGCTTACAAGGAGCAAGGAGAATATTCCGATTCCAATGTCGAAGTGGGAGTTACAGTACCGCGCTAGATTGGTTTTCTAGCAGCACCTGCTGCACCATTCAACATAGACGATGACCACCGAAACTTCCATTCTTCTGACCAAAACGAAGTGAGGACAGCAATATACAAGCTCAAATCCAACAAAGCTGCTGGTCCTGATGGCCTTCCCCGCCGAGTTGTTCAAGGCAACTGGAAATGACTTGGTAGAGAGCATACACCAACTCATTTCTAAGATTTGGTCAGACGAATGAATGTCTGATGAATGGAATCTTAACATCGTTTGCCCGTCCACAAGAAAGGAGACCCCCTCAACTGCGCCAACTACAGAGGCAGCAGTCTCCTCAGAATCGCGAACAAGATCTTATCTGCCATATTGTGTGAACGCCTGAAACCCTTTGTCAACACCCCGATTGGCTCCTATCAGTGCCAAAGGAAAGACCACAATCGATCAAATTTCCGCACTCCGGCAGATCCCAGAAGAGATCCAAGAAGTCCAAATCGATAGCCACCACCTTTTTGTCGATCTTAAGCCCGCATATCACAGCATTTATAGAGACGAGCTATACAGAGTCATGTCTAATTTTGGCATCTCTGCCAAGCTCGTTCGTCTATGCAGGATGACGATGGAGAACGCTCGCTGCTCCATCAGGCTTAGTAATGACCTCACCGAGACCTTCGATGTCAAAAAAGGATTTGGAAAAGGTGATGCGCTGTCATGTGACTTCTTTAACATCACACTTGAAAGAACAGTGCTAAACTTACAAGCCAACACCGGAGGCACAGTCTTTCAAAAGCCCGTGCAACTGCTAGCCTACGCCGACGACATTGACGAAATTGGCAGAACACAGCGGGCTGACACTGGTGCGTTCGCTAGAATCGAAACAGAAGCTGCCAAAGTGTACATACATGCTATCAACAAGAAGCGACACACAAGATCGGCGAATTGGACAGAACATCACAGTCTACAGCTATAACTTCGAGGTAGTAAGGGACTCTGTCTACGTTGGCTCTGTTATAAATTCTGACAACAACATCTCGGAGGAAATAAAACGAAGAGTAACTCTTGCCAATCGCTGTTTCTTTGGGTTGAGAAGGCAGTTGAGTAGTAAGGCCCTATCTCAAACAATTAACGAGGCATGTCTCTGAACATGTCCTTGATCATCGCAGTCCTGCTCCATGGGGCTGAAGCAAGAAATCTGTCGAAAGCGGATGATGATATCATCTGTCGTTTCGAGAGAAAAATTCTTTGTAAAATATTCAGTCCCGTTTGCGTTGACAGGCTTTGGAGGAGAAGATTCAACGAAGAAATTTAAGAGCTGTACAGCGACATCGACCTAGTCAAAAAACTGCGCATCAGTCGCTTGAGATGGTAAGTACATGTAGAGGGAATGGACACTATTGCTCCGGCCCGCAGAGTCTTCGAATCTAGCCCGGAGGAACAATGCAGTAGAGGACGACCTCGCCTAAGGTGGCGCGCACAAGTAGAAGGGGACCTCAACCAACTTAGATTGTGCAACTGGACGCAGTTAGCTTAGGACCGGGCTAACTGGAGAGGCTTGTTGGTTGAGGCCCAGGTTCACCTCGAATTGTAGCGCCACCTCAGGAAAGTGGAACTAGAGGTATTCTATCAAAGAAAATAAATATCTGAAATCGTGCTCCTTCATTTCAAAGGCCGCCCTTAACTGCCGTCTATCACTTATGGTGATGAAAGAGCAGTTCAACATTCACCTATGCTGGGTGCCAGGCCACAGAGACATTCCAGACAACTGCAGGGCAGACGAGCTCGCCAGACAGGGTACTACTCTAAGGATTCTGCCTGATAAGTAATCTGAACGCTATTAGCAACACCAACCTCAGATGGGAAAACGGCTCAACGTGTCACATTTCGAGAAAGAACTGGCCTAACTAAAACGATCACAGATCAGGTGCGTTGTCGGTGTTCTTACTGGACACTGTCTTAGAGGCCAACATGCCAGAAGACTTGGCCTCTTTTCTATTGATTTCTGCAGGAGCTGTAGAGACGAGGAGGAGGAGAAAACAATCCTTTACCTCCTTGAAGACCTTGGTGATCTGGCGTCTTTAGGCGTCATGTGCATCCATCGCTTTATCAAAAGCTCCGGTTGATTCTGAGTGGCCAACTGGTTTTAATCCATGGCTTCACAAAGGACCTTTACTGGTCTAAGTGCGTCTACCCAACTTAACCTAACCTAACCTGTATCTGGATGCACATGGTCACTTGCCAGACTCGCTGAATGTTCCTATTATTATTTACCATCGTGCTAGAAGGGCGACAGATAAACGTATCCTCTACGAGCCGATGCGCTCAGGAGAAGGAAACGCTGACTTGAGATACTGCGTGAGTAAACCTGAGCGGGATTCAATAAACGACGATAGGTTAAAAAGGGACAGATATTGGTGGCTTGACTTGACTGGGTTGAGGATAACACTGAGGTTAAGCAGGGGCGGACCATGATATGAAAGTTCTGGCATACAGCTGAGTGTCCTTCACTTATTGATGCACAGAAAGGATAGCCTCAGCGAAAGACAAACTCTAGTTATTTCTAACATACGTTACAGCATAGATACCAATGATAAGGTATTTATCGTTAAAGGATAGGCCATCGTGCTAAATGAGAGACCATGGTAGAGTTCAAAGTCACCGACTCTAAACTAGTCAAATATTTATCAGTCGGGAGACTTAGGTACTTTGAACACTAGTCTGGAGATAAATGTATACGTACATGTGAGCCCTCAGGGCTTACTCAGGAAACTACTATCCCACTTGCATATAATAAAGCTGGCGTTCTAACAAGATCAGACACATCAATTGATAGATACTTTTTTTGATTCATTGTGTCACCCAAGTATACTACAATATTCCTGTAGAATAGTGCATCTCCTATGGCAATGCTTTCCATAGGTAAATTTCGACAATTTAGGCGGTGAAGCACCTATCTCACTACCATCTCTCGCGCACATCTTCGTTATCCTTAACTTATACGACGTTGAAAGCCAATTTTGAAATCAGTTCCGATGCTTAATCACCCAACCTTGTACATACATCCTTAAGATTGAGACAATTTATTGCCATTATAAATGTATCTACACAATTTAAAGGTTACCTCCGCCCTCTTATCACAGATGAACAATATTCAATCCATAGTAGAACTAAGTCATTCTGTTGTTCGCAAGCTTAAAGGATAACAGCCAACCGAATAACAAGCACTGACAGCTAACACAGCAAAAAGGCAAACAACACTAAACACCAAGATGAAGAGCACAGGGTGAAAGGAAAAAAAAAAAACGTGAAACTTTTAAATTAAAATGCAAATTAAGAAATGAAATTCAACCGTAAATTCTTATCGGTCACGGTTGAAACAAAGCAACCATCTAGCAAATAAATATAAATATCCTTTTTTTTTCGCCGAGTTTCGCGTTTGCTGATAATGTGTTCTCCATTTTTTTTTTTGCACCGGTAAAGTATGGGTACAAGGAAATTATTGCTGAAGTTAATGGTTGCTTTGTATCTATCTCCCTCTTGAGATACTTTTTTTTTTTTATTTGAAACGGTTTCTATAGCGTTGAAAAGTCAAAGAAAAAGGGTAAACAGGAACGACATGATAATGGTGTTAATATTCAATTAGCTATTGGGTGAGGGTCAATAGGTGACTTGGTGAATCCTTCGAAAAGGAATGTACACACACCGCTGTTCTGGGTAACCCAGAAAAATATGCAAAGTTTCTTTTTTCTTTTTTAACTGTGGCACGGTTTTAATATTTTGGTAGCAAAGGACTCTGCAGTGTACATGTGCGCATCCCACTGTAGAACGTCTTTGCTCATAAAAACTAATTGCTTGTAAGAGAGGAACACGTTTTTTTATTAAAAACTTTTATTCTTTTAGTTGTGAGGATCCTTTTCAATTGATACTTAGTCGGATATGACTCATTAAGCTGCAAACTGATGTTGTGGAAGAATTTGTTATTCAAAAAAAAGTTGCACATTGGCAAAGCATCCTTGCGATGTTAGTGAATGTAATTAATATCTGGCCAATGGTCGACCTTTTGTAAAGGTCAGCGGGTAAAGTTATTCGTATCTTTACGCCGAAGGAGTAAGTGGGAGCTTAGCAACAGTATGTAACCTTTTTGGCGGGGGTAGTTTGGTTGTTTTCGTACCGAGATAATGATACTATTCGAAGGTAAACGTGAACCTTAATCAAATTACTTTTTTGTCTTTGATTTTTCTTTCCCACTACCTGATTATGCTGCACATGCTACAAATTACTAGCATTTTCTACTGCTTCGAGGAAGGTTTCAGATTCTTCTCTTGATGTCTTCAGAACATATTTTGAGAGATAACTTCGAGAGGTTTTTACGAGGAATAGTTTAGGAAATGGATATGCATAAGTTTATGTATCTTTTAAAGACTCTTTCGGAGGAGCGGAGGTCCTGGCAGTGACAACAGCAATCCGTGTGTTGCACCTCCTGAAGGTATCACCTTTTTTATCGACAACCAGGCGGCTATTAAAGCAATTACTGCCGTTGAGATGAAATCAGAGCTTGTGATGTGCTGTCGCGAAGAACTTAAGACTCTTGGCACGCAGCACAAGGTTGTACTCTGCTGGGTTCCTGGACATGAAGGAATACCAGGCTGACGAGCTGGCAAGGGTTGGCTCTGCATCGACCACCGAATTGACAGACCCATCCGTGAGAATCCCGCCTTGTACACTTAAGCTTGAAGCAGAAACCATAGAAACCTTCGTTATCACAAGGAAACTATGGCTCACTTTTGATGAAGCTAGAACCGAGAGACTTGCTTTGAAAGACCGGAAATCCATTTCCACCCTCGTGGGTATCATCACAGGGCAGAACACTCCAGCTACGTCTGACAGAAGAGGAACTCTGCAGAGGCTGTGGCGATGAGAAAGCGATTGAGGATACAACCCTCTTCCCATGCCACTGCCGCGGCCTCCTACACTCTAGATACAAGTTCCTGGGGAGACACTTCTTCAATAACCTGGAGGAACTCTCCAACATGCCAACGGAAGCTCTGATGAAATTTATCAAATCCACAAGATGGTAATATAGAAATTAGGTTGTGAATATATGCACATATAATAGACATAGGCTTACTGTAAGTAAGGACGATTTATTTATTGAATGTGGTGTGGATAACTTCTCCCCGCCAGCCCACAAACCTAACCTAACCTAAGGACTTTCTCTCCGTACATACAGATCAAAGAGTACTTTCGGCAGATGCATTAAACAATCAAGAGCAACCTCATCCACACAGCCCATACCTCAGCGCCATAGAGCAGGACTGGAACGAATAGATCCTTATAAAGGGTCACTTGAGTTGTTCGAGAGAGACTTTGCTACTTAATTGCTTTCTTATCCCATCGAAACAGAGGTTGGCAAGAGTTATTGTTCGTTTGATCTCAGCGCCGATGTCCTTGTCGAAATTAATAGCGGAGTCTAGGTAGACAAAATCCCTACCTAAGCACCTCAAAGTTATATTCGTCAACGAGACGTCTCTGTTGATTGTGGACATCGTATACTGTCTTGCTCACGAAAATACCACTGTCATCACGCTGTGTTCTTTCGATTATGTCAATATCGTCGGCGTATGACAGTAATTGGACGGACTTTTGAAACAGTAGCGGATATTTCTCCTGCCACTTTCATGCATAAACATGAATCGAAAAAGGCTCAAAAAAGACTTGGGCTTTACCGTCACTTTGAGATTTTTCGTCGGAGTTTAGATAGATGTTGGTATACGTGAACTGTTGCACTGTTATTAACCGTTAGCGTGTAAGTTTCTCACAATCCTTTTAGCAATGATATTGAAAGAACTCCATGGCATGTGTCCTTTCCGATTTTAATGGAGCAGCGAGCATTCTCCATCGTTGACTTGGACGATCCTGGAACTGTGACAGGAAGAGCAGACTCCAAATAGCTCCTCTTTTAATCGAGTTGAAAGCAGCAAGCTCCAGCAGCTTTGTTGGATTTAAATGCGGATTAATTTGTTCTCATTACTTTTTAGGGAGCGTGGTGGTATTCTCCACCAAAATTGAAAGATAGGTAATTTTTCGTGAGAATGGGATTTCAGTTATCACCGCTGTTGAACGGTCTAAAGAAGTGTTCTGTTCTGGTCTTTCTCAGTACAGGTTGGTTATTTGTTACAACAAGGACCTTCGGACCCTAATCTTGTACTATAGTACTAGTTCGCGCTAGAATCCGCCGTTTTGATACCACAAAACTCATGTAACCTGGTTGTAAAAATGTTGTTGACGGTTTGAGGTAAAAGATAAACTACACCGACCCTGTCGAGTTCAGGTAGAGGATGACGGCTCCAATCCTTCTGTCAGATATCTCTCTCAGGTCGTCGAAGAAGGGCTTACCTAGAGTACGTTGACGGGTTCTCGCCAGTGCCGGACACCTGAAAAGAAAGTGCAGCTACGGTAGAAGGTGTTGTGGGGGATGCCAAGCTTGGCTGCATGGTCTCCTATCGCCCATAGGCCCGTGCTTGTGGCTACAATTCTGGCAATATCTGGTCTTGATCTGCCTAGTAGCTCATTTGTTTTAGGTTTGCTATAGCTGGGCTATGTCTTTGTTGATATAACGGAGCTGGAAAGCGTGTTCCAACCTAGGTTGGCCAGCTTTAAGAAGTGATTGTGAATATTACCCTTAACCAGCCAGCGAGCCGCTAAGGGCTGACCGTTGCCTGGCCAAATCGTCTGCCCGATCGATTCCCTCATAGTTATTGTGCCCTGGGACCCAAATGAGGGTGATATTTGATTGAGCACCTAGTTTGTTCAGCTCTTTCCGGCATTGCTCTACCAATTTTGAGGATGTGATAGCTGAATCAATGGCTTTGAAAGCAGTTTGGCTATCAGTGACGATAGCAAAATTCCGGTCGGGTGTTGTGAGAGTGTTCAGTGATCAGCAGGTCTCACAAATTGCGAGAAGCTCTGCTTGAAAAACACTGTGGCGAAATTCGGTATACGAAAAGACGTTCAGCTTGTCCGAAAAAAACACCAGCGCCGTATCAAAATCTTTAACTACTTTACCGCTCCTTCAACCCGCCCTGGTTGGAAAAATGACAGAAAAACGTTTTCTGAAATCTAGAGTTGAGGTTTTATAATCAGTTGAAGATGCAAGCAGATTGTTTGGTACCGTCTCCAGGACTTTACTATGGCCGCAATGCATAGCAGTCCAGCACCCAGATTCTCTGAGCCTGATGTCTCTGATGTGGAGTTCAAGATGGAGCAAGTGAAGGACCACAGTAAGAGAACTACTTTCTTTCTTTGATGAAGTTGGAATTGCTTCTTTTATCTCATCCCTCATCGTACCGACTCCATGGGTTGTCTATTTCGCTCCGCATGCTTACACAGCATATCTCAACAAACCATCGTTGCGAAATCTAGGACATCAAAGGAAGCACTTCTGATGGCTTCCCGGTATCGTTGCCTCTGGTGTTTAATTCTCAAGCTGCATTAAACTTCTCGAGAAGGATACATGATGTGAAATGTATGTAGTTGATGTCAAGCTTTCCCAAATCAAAAGTTGATCGGGTAACTCGGAGCATTGTCTGGCTGTCATCAGGTAGTGATACGTGGGTATGTTCACGGAAGCAGGGCAAATAGTGGATACGTGCTTCATGTCCATAAGTGGTGAGTTGATCAGAGGCTGAGTTGATCACCTTGTGGATTGTCCGTTTGGAAATACTGCGTTGCAGAGGGGGCTCATGTAGCTTTCGTGTGTCGAAGAATCATTAGATAGCCTGCAAGTCAGCTTTCCGTAAGCTTTAGCAAAAGTCGCCCACAATAAGATCGTCCATATCGCAATCTTGTGGTTATTTCAGAAAGGATTGCAGTGATTATCTCCCCTGCTGGCATTTTTTCCATCAAAGATACATACCCAGTTCTTGGACTTCATCTGAGTCGATCTGAGCTTGAAATGGGTCGAAGAAGCCTATATCAGGCATAAACTAGATTCAGCGGAACTGCAACTACGGTCGCTTGAATCAAAACAAAAGTTTCTTGGAATTAAAACCCTTCTCGCACTCTCTCATGCGATTAATGACCCCAGTGCTTAAACCCAGTGCTTAAACCCAGTGATTAAAACTTAGAATTGGGTTTTAAAAATAAGGCGCTTATATGATCTGGAAGGCAAGACATTCATACAGACATTAGGCTCCTCTGCAAACAATGCACAATTTGTGGTCTATGGACTGACGTCTGTTTGCCTACTATCTACTAACCTCAATACCACCTTCAATATCCACAAAGACCATACCTTTCAAACCGCAGAATGAAAATTTCAAATTTTCATCGGTATTTGAATAAAGTCCTCCACCCCCGCAACACACCGCTATTCGACAATATACACACGTAAGGATGTTTGCATAAATTACGAAGCAAACACGCATACTGAAAATCCTTTAAAGAAGAAGTGAATTAGGAAATCTCTTAGGTAATTGGAGCATGAACGCCATATGGCATCTATTATGCAAGTGTTTTCCCTTCGAAAATCTCTATCTCCCTGATCTAATTTTTGCTTGCAAACAGAGAAAGATACCATTTCCATGGAGATACTTGCGTATATCCGCTTATCCTTTAAAAGTTTTAAAGTGTTTATCGCAATTAAAGAAAATTCATTGCCTGAATCCTTTTGCAGTGATTATTTTTATATTTTTTTTGAAATTATCCTAAGTGGCATTTCCTATGATTTTTTTTTCCTTTTTTTTTTGTTTTCCAATGAAAAGGATATTCAACAGTGGGATGGTACATTGGAGAAAAATTGATGGGAAAAATCTAAGCTGGACAAAGACCAGATGTCTAGAGTCTAGACCGTAATCGTAGTATTTTTCTACCACTTTTATGGAAAAGAAAAGAAAAGAAAAGTGGTATGGAGAGAGGACTAAAAATAAAAAGGAATCGTTTTGCTTGCCTTTTTCATATAGAAATTGAAAATATTTTTTGGGCGTTTAAGTAGAGAGGCTCGTTTTTGGGAGGAAAATATTAGAATTTTGTAAATGAGGAGAGTACCCTAGAGGTTTTCCTCGGGTATTGTTCTTTTTTTGACATTTTGAGAAGGCTGACGTTAAGTAGCTTTAATATATCATGAGTCTTAAGGACGAGTTTTGGAGAAAATTAAAAATTGTAACTTAGGTTCACCACCTGACAACAGGGTTTGGCCTTCATCATATTTGTAGTACTTCCCAGAACCCATTTAATATAAATAAGCAACGCTTTAGCTAGACTGTCAACAAAAAGGAAACGTCATAGCTGCGCATTATCGGGTTGCACCTTCCCTTTATATCCTTCGTGTGCTGTTGTTTCTATATTGAAAGCAAGTCTGAAATGATTTCTTGCTTGAGTTTAGGACGAAAACCCGGCGACGGCCGGGTACCTTTGATCTAAGACACAAGTATCTTGTAAATACCACCCATGGATAAGAATCTCTCTCTGTCTCGCTACAAACATCCCTTCGTCCTGGAGCTAGAATCTTCTCATCTAACGAGTATTCGAAGATTTGTTGCAGTTTTCTTAACTATTCATGCATCGAAAGTACTTTGTAAGTTAGGCCGCTAATACTTTTCACAAGGAGAAGATCGATACCAGACTGTAAATACCCTCGTATGAACGGTATCGATTTGATACCTCAGAAAACTGCTAAATATCTCGGCGTAATATTGGATTCCAAACCAAATTGGAAAGCCAACATTGACAATCGAATCAAGAAGGCCTTTGTGGCATCCTATGCACGTAGAAGAGCCTTCGGGAAATTATGGGGATTCAAGCCTAAAGTGGTATACTGGCTATATACAGCGGTAGTAAGACCCATCTTATCCTACGGTTCGGTTGTCTGGTGGAAAACGGTCAAGAAGAAATACAAACTCGAAAGCGTTACAAAGATTCAACGGGCAAGCTGTCTAGGGGTGACGGGATCGATGAGATCAACACCAACAGCAGCTGAATCTGCTTCCACTTGACACTTACTGTGCGAACTCGGTAGCTAAAACTGCTTTAAGACGGGTATGGATAGCTAAACCTCGACGGTATCGATGGTATGTATCGAGAATCCAGACTAGCAAACTGCAACTGGAGATTCTCCATAAAAATTTCCGGCAGAGTGGAATGGGATGAGGGCAGAGTCCCTTTCGAGAATCAACTGGCCATCTTCACCGACGGATCTAAAATGATCACCGGGACGGGTGCCGGCGTATACTGTGAGTCTCGAAACACGTTTAGACTTGAGGACAGGTGCAGTGATTTCCAAGCTGTAATTGTTGTCAGCATCTATGTCGACAGTCAAGCAACCATTAAGGTTTTGCAGTCCACATCGATAGGATCCAAGCTCGTAAAAATCTGTAAAAAGCGACTGGATGACATCTCAGCGGCCAAAACGGTGACCCTGTGCTGGGTACCTAGCCACACGGATATCTCCGGTAACGAAAAAGCGTACGAACTAGCCAGAGAAGGGTCACTAATGTACTCTTCACGGGCCCTCCCTGAAGCCAGTATACCTCTCAGTACACTGCAAAGGGAGATAGACATCGAGGCCAACGCTGGTACCGATTAGATACATGCGCAACAGCCAAATCATTATGGCCAGTCTACGACAAAAAGAGATCTATCAATCTTATGGAACTAAGTCGAAGGGATATCCGGCGTCGTGACAGGACACTGTGTGATAGGTAGTCACGCAGCACGGCTAGGATTACCGTACAACGACTATTGTAGCAGCTGCAGCGACGAAGAGGAAATAGAATTCGTTCGTCACCCCCTTTGTGACCGTCCAGCGCTGGACACTAAAAGAAGACGTGCAGTTTGGCAGTTTTTTTCAGAACTGAACGAGTTAGGTAACATTGAGCTAAGCAAACTCCTGAGATTCATACATTTAACTGGGTGGTTTAACTTAGCAATCGAAGACTGATATTTAGGGTCCCAGGGATTTTAAATATTGGGCACAATGGACTCTTAGTGGTCCGTTGACAATCCTGTCAACAAGGGCACCCGTTTACCTAACCTAACCTATATAGCTTCAGAGCTGGATAATAGATGCATCATGCCTATCAACTCGGGAAATCTTGCGAGACTGTGTTTCAAAACCTGGTTAGCAGAACTGAAAGCGCGCTTGATAGGAAAGAGTACGCGATAGGTATTTTCATTGACATTGAGGGTGCTTTCGACAATGCGATTTCTGATGGCATATGTGCAGTTCCGCTAGAAACCACGGAGTAGACGAATAGCTGGTGTTGTGGATCAAAGCAATGCTGGTGAACATTGGTTGTAGATGCGGACTGTGGCCAGCGTCTAATGGCGGGTGTAAATCGGGGCTGCCCTCAAGGTGGTATCTAAAGACCTCTAAAGCGCTGTCAGTCTTCTTTCATTGCAAGGGTGCCTTTGGCAAACATGTGGCTTATCGCCAAGGAAAATCCTCTGGATCTACACGGCAATGATAAGACCCCTCCTGTCATATGCGTCGGTTGTGTGGTGGAATAGGCTTTCACGTACGTAAATACATCACTGCTGCTTTTGCCAAACTCCAAAGAACGGTCTGTCTCGGCTGCTTTGGAGCTTTCCCCAGTACGCCTGGCTCTGCTCTACTCGCACTGGAGTTTTGATGGCCTTGCGCGATGGCCGTCCTATGACTCCTGTCTAATGGACATGCCATCTAATGCAATGACACCAGAAATACGGCTGCGTTGCAAATTTGAAGTCGACTTCCCTCATGTTCAGGACTGGCTTTGGCCAGAGTCTGAGCCAGGAAAGGAATGTAGTCGCATTTTCATGGACGGCTCCAAAACTGGACAGAGGTCCGGCGCTGGTATTTTCGTGGAATGCGACAACATTAGACTTCATTTCTCATTGGGAAGACATGCATCTGTCTTTCAGGCATAGGTGTAAGCCATCCTAATGAAACGGGTGGAAGGGGCGAAATATCTGCATATGTAGCGATAGCCAGGCTGCGTTTAATGCACTACTCAACCCTTTAACCTTCTCCAAAATAGTTCGGGAATGCAAAACCTCCTTGAATTCGGTCGGAAGGCTGAACTCAATGAATCTCGTCTGGGTCCCAGGACACAACGGGATAACTGGGAATGAGATCTCCGACGAGCTTGCTAGGCAACGTTCAGAAGAGGCTTTCTCCGGACCTGAACACACGTTGGGTCTGCCAGCGTCCTTGGTCAGGGCTTCCATCGACGACTGGGTTTGTAATGAGCACAATCAAAAGTGGCATAGCTCTCCAGGATGTAAGCAGACTAAACGAATGATCCCTGATGTCTATAGGAGGTCGGCGGTTTTCTTGCTATCCCTTAGCAGGAAGGACTGTAGACAACTTACTGGCATTCTTACGGGCCACTACACCTATGCCAAACACTTTAGTGTGCTAGGTTTAAGTGATACCCCTATCTGCGACGCCTGTGGAGAAGGCGACGACACGGCGGAACACTTCCTACGTGATTGTCCTGCCTGTGCTCGGATCAGGTGGCGGATTTTCGGTGCTCATGTGGTGAGTGCTGATGATGGAAGCTCCGTATCACTGAAGCTCCTTCTCGACTTTCTACGAAAAACGAAAAAATTCTAGAGCAAAATGGGGTTCTCTACCTGGTAGTACAATGGACCAGTTTTTGAGTCTGAGTGCTACAGTAGGGTGTGCCCGCCCCGACTACAGTTCCTGTGGAACAAAATAAATTAAATTAAAACCGCCAACAATACCTTTTTCCTATAACAGAACTTCGATTTCTCCGCAAGGTTATTCACGAACACAATATTCACGAACTACTTTCAAAAGTACAAGGATTTCTAAATGGCAATCATTGTCTTCGGAACCGAGTTAAGCAAACTTCAAAAGGACAATTTAATTAACTTGGTTTCCTGTATCTTTTATTCAAATAAACAAAACTTTAAAGAGCTTTTGGAAACAATTTACAATAGGCTAATGGAATAACGAAGTACCGGGCCGGGAAAGGATTCATTGCTTTAAGTGATGATGTGCTACGTTTTGCTTTATAGTTTATTTCCGCTTTAATTCGCCATTTGTTCAATTGAATTGTAGTCCAGTCATGACGGGAATTGCCCTATAGTCCATATTGGTTCTCTTGGTTTTCAAAAAAAAGAAAAGAAAAAGGAGTACTTCATCGTTAAATGAACGCGGACGTAGATACAATAGTATTGTAACCAAATAAATGATGTCCTGTAGTTCAGTTCAGGGTGCATTGGTGCCACTAGTGCAATGAGAACAGCTCCAACTGCAGGCATTGAGGCTATTCTCAACCTGCTTCCGCTAGACATATTTACAAGAACATCAGCAGCAGTCAGTCAGCGGACTGGAAGTCAACAGGGCATTCGACCATCCCTCATGAATTTTTTGGCTGTGTACCCACAATGGACTACATCACGCCATACTTAGACTCTATAATGCCTTTTACTGCAGCCTACCCTAGCAGAGAAGAATGAAAAGTGGACACATAGCTAATACCAGATCCATTGGAATGTACACTGACGGATCGAAAATGGACACCGGCGCAGGGTCTTACATCTTCTCCGAATCGCTAGGGATATCGAGATTCATTAGACTCTCAGGAGTGTTTTCCAAGCGGAGGTCTTGGCAGTGACAAAAGCCGCACGTGAGTCTGCCTTAAGGACAATACCCCAAGATGGTACCACCTTCTCTATCGACAGCCAAGCAGCTATACTGCTACTGAAATTAAATCGTGAAGTGCTGTCGCGAAGAGCTTAAGGTTCTTGGAGCACAGCACAAGGTATCGCTCTGCTGTATTCCTGGACATGAGGGTATCGCAGGTAATGAAAAAGCTAGCTAGCAAGGAAAGGTTCAACAAACTTACTAGAAATAACTGATCTTTCTGTAAGCAACCCGCCTTGCATACTCAGGCTTGAAGCAGGGAAGTTAGCCAGAAGAGAGGCGAACCTAAGATGGAAGTCCATGGAAACGTGTAACATCGCAAGAAAACTATGGCCGTCCTTGGGCAGAACAAGGACCGAGAGACTTATAGGGACGGACAGAAGATCCCTTTCTATCCTCGTGAGTATCGTCACGGGCCACTGTCCTGGATCCCAAAATTCCAGAAACAAATTCCTTGGTAAATACTTCTCCCATAACTTTGAAGAGCTTCCTAGCGTACCTACAGACAAGATGCTGAACTGTGTCAAGTCATCAAGGTGGTTTGTAAGTGGTAGTTAGAGTAGATTAGACATTTACAGGGTTTCAATGGGCGGGGAACACCTTTCCCCCCTATGGGTAGCACAATGGGTCAACACTGACCTGAGTGCGGCAGGAGTCTTTTCTCTCTCTGCCAGCCCGCATACTTAACCTAAGCTTCCTCCTCTTCCTCGTCTCTAGAGCTTCTACAGAAATCGTTGAAGGGAGCATCAAGTCTTCTGGCATTTCTGCCTAGCAGATAATGTCCAGTGAGGGCTCCAACTGTCTTCCACCTAATCCTTGCCAGGCTAATGGCTGCGGTATCCAATTGGAATTTTATCGATTTAATAGGTGCTAACGGTTCCCTACTATTGCCAGGGAGGTACCGGTCTGCGCCCTCCTTAGCTAGCTTGTCCCCTTTGCAATTGCCTAGAACATCCCTGTGGCTTGGAACCCAGCTCAGGGATACGTCGCATCTGACAGCGATCTCATTAAGACATCCGCGGTATTGCTCTACCAACTTGGACCGGATTATTGGCGATTATAAGGCTATAGCGTCTATCGAGTTAATTGGAAGCCAGGTCGCGACTTCAGGGACTGCTGTGACTTCTGCTTAAAATGCATTACAGTGGTCCGGTAGTCGTGTGGTTATACAGGTATCCAGTGCACTGGAGTAAACCGCACCTGTTCCAGACGCTGCCTTGGATCCGTCTGTGTAAATCTCTACAGCAGATTCGTTTAAAATATCTCTCGATTCGCAAGCACTTCTGCAAGGAGTCCCAAGGAATATTGTACTTGACGTTAAGGTCCAAATAGCGGACAAAGTAGTCCGAATTACTGGGAATAGCGTTGTGGCTATTAAGGATGCTTGCGAGGATTCAACAATACAATTGAAATGACATTCACGTATTCTATTAGGTTTTCTGGAGTATCTAGCAAACCAATGTCATGATCTGCGAACTAGAAGGACCAGAACAAGACTTTCACAAACATAAAGAGGGCTTCTTAAGAGAACAACTTATCTTCGCTAGCAGCTCCTTACTTTTATTCAATCACGCATAGCTCATGCCATAGTCTTGAAAATCGCATCCTTTTACCGGGGCTGGCACATCAAGTTTAAACAAAAGGAGTTTCCATTCAAATAGGGCATCTCTCTGTCGTCCATAAAACTCATTCTTCTTTGAAAGAACTTTTAGCAAATAATGACCGTCGAGGACGAGCAAATGTATTGAAACATTTTACAAAGTATCTTTCAAATCGTATCTTAATGAAACTCAATACTTTCCCGATAGAAGAGTGTAAAACTTTTACCATGCACCCACATAAAAACCCGCAAATATATGTACTAAACAACCGCATACACAGAACATCTATTAGTAACCGGATCCGGAAAATGAAACAAATCCGTCTTCATCCTTCAATGTACTTACGTATATTTGTTTCAAACTTAAAGAATTACTTCGATATCCCCTTCGTCCTGCGTTCAATCGATCCTCTTCGGTGACTGCTTTCACAAAATAATGTTCATGCACTCAATTTAGTTTCGATAAAAAAGTATTTTCATTGGTCCATTGGGTGCAGCGAACTCACATCTTTTATGAAGCCTGTGAGAGAAGAGAGAGTGTGGGTGTGGGTGAAAAGGATGTTCATCATTTTGCGTTATAGTCTGTTTGACACGAGGTTCTCTCTTTCAAAAAAAGACGAACGGAAGAGATGATTTCTTTGGATAATTTGCCAGACATTGAACAGTATCCTTTTTCCCATATAGTGTTGCTATAGTCGAGTGCTACACAACAAATGCTTTTGGCAGCGCCGTACTCACTGGAGGAGATGTGTGGATGGATGTCTGTTTTCTGATGTTTGCGAAGTCATTCTGAGCGATGATGATGATGATGATGGGTTCTCTGCTATTTCCACGACGCGACGCATCGGTACGTTTACTTAAATGTGCATTCTGTCAAAAGCATTAATAATAATTTATCAACACTCCTTCAAGGATATCACAATGCTACCATGGGACTCGGGAATGTGTTTGACTCGAATATAATATGTACATGTGTAGCAGCGAGTGCGTGTTGTATGTGACATGTACTCCGGTGTTGAAACAATGATAATGATTATGCATTAAAAATGAACAACATGAGCGTACATTCTCATCGTCGTCCTCGTCAGCACACTTTGCATCATCATCTGCAGCTGGCATTGTCGTAGACATCTAATCTCAATTTTTAACTACGGTACAGTTCGTTTGAGACATGAAGCTTTCGGGACAAGTTCCTACAATGCGCGGTGCATTGACAAAATCAGTACATGCAGTGTGAGTAAACTGAGGAAATTTGTATTAAAACTTGCGATCCATACTGGAAGCTGGTAGATCATGAAGTGTAAAAGGATAGACGACTCAAGGATATCAACATGCGAGACCACTCTAAGAAAGCTGTTAGGTAACTAATCCTAATAAAGCCAATTTTTTTTATTTATACCTCTCTAAGGAGGTAGGCTTATCTACCATGTCCTGTAGGAGCGCTGCACTCCGCAAGAGCGTGGAATAATTGTGTCGATTTTGTGAAGCGTGAATTTCGACGTCGATTTCCTAATTGTGTCGCGTCAACTGGGCAAACATTCCGGCGCTTAGCTACTTGACTCGAACAGACTGCAACCACAGGAGACCATGCAGGGCGTGGCCGCCACCGGACTGGTCGTTCGGCCGAGAATATCGCGGCTGTGGCTGCTGATGTCGCTGAGAACGAAGAAACATCAACCAGACGACGGGCCACGCAATTGGGCATCACCAGACGGACCCTACAGCGAATTTTAGTGAAAGACTTACACATGTTCCCGTACAAAGTGCAAACAGTGCATCAGTTAATGCCTCCTGACCGTCAGTCGTGTGTGAATTACTGTCAAGCCATCCTCAATCTCAACGACGAAGAGGGCGATTCTGTGTCGAAAATCATCATGAGCGACAAGGCGCATTTCCACTTAAGCGGTTACGTCAATAAGCAAAATCTTCGTTCCTGGGGCACTGAAAATCCGCGTGTGATGCACGAAGAGCCACTACATCCACTCAAAGCCACTGTGGGAGGAGTGATTGGGCCGTATTTTCTTGAGGACGCCATGATAAACGACTTCTTACTGCCAGAATTGGATGAGCGGGGCTTGGTCAACATGTGGTTTCAACAAGACGGTGCAACCGCACACACAACACGAGCCACAATGGATATTGTGAAGGAAGCGTTTCCTGATCGCGTAATCTCCCGTTTTGGCGCTTTGGCATGGCCAGCAAGATCGCCCGATTTAACCACCCCAGACTTCTTTCTTTGGGGTTCCTTGAAGTCGCGGGTTTATGCCAACAAGACTCATACAATCGCAGCCCTTAAGGAGAATATTCGACATCAATGCGAACAGTTATCACCGGAAATCTTGCGGAAAGTCATAGAAAATGCGATAAAACGGCAGCCACTTGGCGGATATCATCTTTTCCAACAGAAAAAATTTTAAAGGATTTCCACATTGTACTTGCCAAGTTAAGGTAAAATTGAGCATCGTGGACCAAGTGCTTAGTGCGTTGGACCGCTGAGCGGGAGGTTCCAGTTTCCAGGTTCGAATCCCAGAAAACACCAAAAGTTTGCGGTCCCAACTCTCCCGAATGTCTGACAAAGGTCCGAGAGTGATACCTGTCATGAGAAAGCTTCTCAATTTGCCTTTCGCTTATGACTCCAAGCTGTAGGCCCCTTCCATTCGTATGAAAAAATATAGCAAGCACGTCGCGAGAAGCTAGGTCCTGGATCATACATATACGAACCGTGACGCGAAGTATTTCTATTTGTAAAAATCTACATCAATTTTAATGGATACCTCAAACATGTGTCTCTGACTTCTTATATGGTCTAATGTAGTTGACCAACTGGTAAAAATCCTTAGTATCTCTGGCTCTACAAACTTAAGTCTAGTCCGGGATAAGCGAATCCAAGAGAGCTGAATGCAAACGTTACTGAAACAATTGTTAATTATGTCAATAGAAGAATAAACCGCAGCCTATTTAGCCCATCTGTTGACGTGGTCAAGTCTTATTCTCAAAAGAGCCACAGGTATAATTTTGGGCTGAAATCTAACATTGTTATGCCAGCAAACACATACGCTTCACCTGTACGCCAATAAAAGGCACATTCAACAACAACAAGGACATGCTTCTAAACCCTTTTCGACCTTCTCTCACTTGGTTTGCACGATAATCGAGACTTTTGCTGCGGCATGTGCCAGAGATTACCATCTTCCACGTAGCTTTTACTGGGCACTTAAAGATCATAAACTTGATCCTGCACAGAACCTGAAGAACTAGCTAGAGAACAGCACCGGGCGTCATAGTTACCGATCACTGAAGGAAAACTCACAATTAATGGAATGAAAACAAGCATCAGTTGAAAGGGCTGACAAATGAGTTGAGGACCTCAGCAAAAGGTATTAAAAAAAGCAAAAATTACGATTTACTGTATGTACAGGACTGGACTGGACTGTTTAGACCGACCAGTCGAGACCAAGGACCATCATCAAAAGTTAGACTTAAGGAAGAGTTAAGTACCTGACGTAAACCAGATTTAATTGCGGTTGACAGAAAACTCTCTTTTCCAGGATGTACAGACACGTTTCGAGTTGCAAGCACTGATTCGAACCATTATCCAGTTGTAGCGAAGGTAGAGATGCGCTTATGACCAGAAACACCAAAGTAAGGTGTTTCACTTGAAGCATAATTGAAAACCATTCCCAACGTTTTTGCCAATATGCTGTTCCATGGATTCATAAGACTAGCAACAACCAGTGCGAAGGACTCTTACCCGAATCCCCCGGTTGAATGCTGAATATAGACAGGTAAATGTCGCCTGGCATAAGAGCAAGAGATACTTGGTTAAAACTACGTGCGTCACCTGAAGTACGACCAGTTGCTGCGTAATATGTACATATGTATGTAGATAGTTGCTATTGAATTTACTTGCTAATAAAGGATGCTGATGGAGAACACTCGCACAGTCGTGATCATAAAAGTCATCAGCGAAACCTTCCAGTGGTTGTAGACACGAAACAGCTTTTTGAAGCTTGTGTTGGAAATACCCGTCCCTACCTCACAGACCAACACATTGGTCTATATACCACCAGAAGCGGTTGAGATGACAAGTATAAGCCGATGTACATACAATACGTCTACAAATCACGATACTGACCACCGATGCACAAAGTAACTTCGAGATTATTGGGAAATGTTCGCTATAAATGTTCATGGAGACATCTGCGTGGAGATCCTGCCAACCGTTGTTTTCTCCGGCTATGAAGCTAATTGAGTATCTATCAAGGAGAAGTATGGCCACACTTTCCCGCCCTCCCCTCCGAGAGAGATCATTGAAGGCGCTCTGAGCAAGGTTAGCGCATGGGCCAAAAGGTGTGGCCTTGGCGTAAATTCGAGCAAAACAAGGCGAATATGTATAGCCTTCTATGACTGCAACAGAACCTTCGGTAAAAGTTGGGGTCTACAACCAAAATTGACCGCCATAGTACGTCCAATCCTAACATATGGGTCGATAGTACGGTGGCCGGCTCTAAAGAAAGCCTATAACATAACCAAATTGAACAGGATACAAAGAACAGCATGCATAGGTACCACAGGACTCCGTCAGATGCTCTTACGGTACTTCTACATCTTCTACCTCTAGATCTACACATTACAAATATCACAGCACGTAGCTCGATTAGGCTCAGAGAGTCCAGGTGCTGGACAGCTAAGCCCTACTGGCACACATTGTCTTGTACAGACGACATTATCCCCACGATAATCTTCACAAAGCGTTTCAACGTACAATTCCCCACAAGAACAGAATGCAAGACGGACAGGTGAATAAGGATTGCGATCTTACAGTATACACCGACGATTCGAAGATGGACTGTGGTGTCGGTGCTCGTGTGTTTTCGGAATCCTTATACATCTCGAAATCCTATAGACTTCTGGATGTTTCCAGTGTTTTCCAAGGGGAATTACTCGCTATCCGTGAAGCCTGTCGCCTGGATTTCCGAAAATACTTGGAGTTGGATCGGCCAACGAAAACCTACAAATATCCTACCAAGGCACAAGATAGACATTTTTGCTGATAGCCAGGCTGCCATCAAAGTCATTGACTCGGTAACCATTTCATCCGAACTGCTACTCGAATACCGAAAGGATCTAGCTTTGCTAGTTGGCCAATTCATGGTTACTCTGATCTGGGTTCCAGGGCATTGGAACGTTTATGGAAACGAGCATGCCAAAGAACTGGCCAGGCACCGCTCAGCCCTCCATTGCTCAGTTGCGGAGCTAATTCACATCCCGTTCGCGGCAAATAGGGTTAATATCTCCTCAATCTTCCTTCGAAAAGCCAATCTGAGATGGACTAGGCTGATGAGTTATGTACGTCACATCCAGAAAGATGTGGCCAAGCAATAACAAGGCCAAAACAACCGATTTACTAAGTAAAACGCGCTAAAACATTGCCAGAATACTCGTAACAGCGATCACCACGGGACACTCGCCCATTGGAGTACACCCGGCCAAACTAGGTATCCTTTATAACACACACTGTCGCAGCTATATATGCAATTGTCCGACACTAGCTAGGGCCATACGACGAACTCTAGGCAGACCCTTTTTTCAACTCACTTAAGCAGATCTCAGGAAAAATTATTGGTCAACTTTTGCTACTTTTAAACTCCACGGACTGGGTTTAGAGACTCCTCACCAATCCACATAAATATCCAGGTCACATGAGGTGTGGTACCAAAACGGCACCATGGTGCTAATTCGGTTTTCTCTGTGTAGAAAACTACCACTTCTACCTAATTGCACTAGGACATCGAATACGCATCCAGCGATTCAGGATTAAAGCTCAGGTTATGAAAAGTGGATAATTATCAATACTCCGACGAACCTTCGTATTCATTCAACGCAGTAGACGCTTACATACCTCACTTTCGATATAAGCAAGTGTAAGGACTTAATCCACCATATAGTACGCAACTGGGAACAGCTGGCCCAGGATCGTGTGAGCTTTAGAAACTTGTAGCTCTAGGCGTAGCTCTATCAGAAAGTTAAGCACCATTTGAAGTAATAACGAAAGAAGTATCTACGGTCTTACAGCTTTGACATTCAAAGTTAACGTCGAAAACTTTTTTTTTTTTTGATCCAAGCAACTTCCAGTTTATCTCCTTTCTTTTCACCTAGATTCCGATAAAGTTCAGTTTGTTAAAGTTCCTGAAAAGTTCCATTTCACAGGATTGTTTTCCCTTTAAACGACTCAGTAACAGAAGATAAATTTCAAGATTCTAACATCGCATGTCCTCGCAGATACTCACGAATTAGGATAAACTGATCAAATTAAATTGCTGCAACATACCTGCAACGAAAAGAAAGGATAATAAAGTGTAAACATTTTCGTTTTCATTCTAAAATATAAGAAAATTTTTTACAAATTTAGGACAACAAAAGGCAGACTACATAGGACCCTCGTACCAATAGTTCTGCTTTAAGAGAGGAATCTCTCATCATCTCTAACTGAGCAAGAAGAAAGCAAAAAATTATATTTTGTCAATCCTCATAAAAAAAAAAAAAAAAAAGTTGATTTCCCAACGGTAACAGTTTGAGAACGTGTACCCATTCACTCGCAACGATAAGATCACAGCATTTTCCATTCTCCTTGAAATTAATTTTTTTTTTTTTTCTACCCTAACTCCGCAACAAGGACAACGCGGCGACGACGAAGAAAAACGCAGCAAAGAAAAAAAAAAAAAAAAACAATATCTCTAAACGTGGAAAATGAAAAAAAAAAAAAAAAAAAAAATCGCAAGGAAAACTGGAAAATAGGTACTCCGTGACTGAAAGAGGATATTTTCTTTACACAGAAAGAAAATCATTACACACAGTTATATTAGTCTTCTCAGATGTCCTTTCATTCTGAGCACTTTCTTGTTCGCGACGTCTCTCACGCTAACAGTTCACTTTTAAGGATATTATACGAGCAATTTTAAATTGATAACATTTTCGTTTTTTCCTCGCTCTTTATATTAATTTTTTTTGAGAATGTTTTTTTTTTTTTTTTTTTGTGGTTATTTTGTGGAGAGGAAACGAAAAAAACATGATAACGACGACTCAACAGGACACAAGTGCCCTTGTGTCTCTTTCGTTCTTGCTCGTTCTATATTCGGTTTCAAAATGAAGAGCATGGGATTTGTCACCATAATTTTCAGTGTCACTTGCAAGGAGTGATTTCCACAGGATGTGGTGTCTTGTCCTCCGGGACAGTGAGGTGGTGGTATCGGTCAGTCATCATCTGTAGTTGATTCTGTTGATGCACATAAGTTTTGCGATTGGTTAATTAAGGATGTTGAATGGGTCCTGTTTGATTTCAGGACATCGGGAAGGGGGTGGGTAACGTTACTGTGGGTCTAAATTCTTGAAATTATAAATTTTCTTTAAGCAGCACTGGAGATATTGAGATAATTTGAGTCCCAGATCGCTTAAGAATTTTTCTAGTGACACCACCTAAAAGTAGTTTCAGAATGATTCACTTTGTTCAATTTCCGGTCCGCAATTCGTTGGCGTGTCATGTATTTTATTGGCTCCTGGTACCACGTTCTGTGGTACAGTTCATTATTACAGATACGATACGGTCGGAAGCACAATGCAATGGTCACGTAGCTAGCTTTTCCGAAGGGGAATGAAGTATTTTATTGCTGTGCTCGTGCTACAAATGAAGATTCAATTCAACCGGTTACTTACAGTGTGGGTGGTTATCTATTGTCGTAGATTGAACTATGTTTACATGTACTCGTAACCATGATGTTTTTTGCTTAACCTGTTGTTCAGCATAACTTATGCTAGCACTAGTGATGCGTCCTTCCTGAATAATGGGCATAAGTCCATTATTCCGATATTATGTAGCTCCTTCAATACGAATGCTGTGAAAAATGGATTTGTATCTGGAATACAATACTTTCTTAGGGAGTTGCACAAGGAATAATAGCATCCGGTTATCCACTGATGGTTGAGTGCTGATCAATGGTGAGGACTATTTCAAGTGCACGTATCTACAGAGGTGAGAATAGTTCATCGTAGCGCGAGCAAAGCTTTAAGAATTTATTTCTGGGTGCAAAGTAAAGCAAACAATTTGAAATACTTCAGCCTTTCAATCTCATTCGCTCAACTTAACCTGGTTGGTGAGCTTGAGCTCTTCACTTATACCTCCATTGGGGTCGTTGTAATCCCCTCGCCTAGCTTCCTGTAAGGGATAGTTGTGTGATGTGGAAATTTTGTAGTGACAGGGGAAACAGGTATTGGGGCCGAGGGGAGTACAAAAGGCACTATATAAACGAGTATTGTAAAGTGATCGAGAAGGCGTATTAAACGCACATAGAATTTTAACATGTCACCGAAACCGAAAACCCAGGTTAGGTTAGGTTAGGTTGAAGTGGGTGCTAGCTAGGAGTCGCCAACAAACTTACACCAATGGTAGGTCCATTGTGATACCTCGTGGATCATGGGAGAAGTTTCTCTCCACCTACTCGTTAAAACCATTTTGAGCTTCCTATGATCAAGTCGCCTGTATCGCTACAATAGGGGGCTCCTAAGTGAAGCTTCCTTCTACGGGAGAGAGCTGGGCAGAAATAAAGAAAGTGAGGAATAGTTTCCTCCTCTGTTTCCTCCATACAGCTTCTACAAAAGTCATTCTCAAAGAGGTCTAGCCTTGTAGCATGCTTGCCTATTGGACAGTCTCCAGTGATGACACCTATTGTGGTGCCGATATGCAATCTATTGAGAGAAATCAAATTCTTAGAGCGTCTTAGATCCAGCTTCGGCCAAATCTGTTTTGTCGCTTGACATGTTGATCCACTTGTCCACCTAAGATTTGTACTCTCGACAGCATCCAGCTTAAGTTTGAGTTTGCAAGTAGCGATGGGTATACCTAAGGTGTCTTCGTCGCCTATTCTTGCGAGTTCATCGGCCTTACAATTCCCTGGAATGTCTCTATGCCCCGGCACCCAACACAGGTGAATGTTGAACTGCACAGCCATCTCCACAAGAGACGAACGGCAGTCTAGAGCTGCTAAAGAGTTTATAGAGGTCGATTCCAGGGATTTGATAGCTGCCTGGCTGTCTGAAAAGATGCAGATATCTCTAGCAGATATCACGTTTTTCTTAGCCAAGATTGGGCTTCTTTGATCGCCATTATTTCCGCCTGGAACACGCTACAATGATTTGGAAGACGGAAAGAGAGCCTATCAGAGAAAACACCTACACCAACTCCGTCTTTGGTCTTTGGCCCAGTCTTGGAAGACCCAGTATCATCTGTTCTAAACATTTTGTTGTAGGCCAGTGCTAAGGGAAGTGTTCTAGATCTTCCTCCTCCTCCTCGCAGTTGACACAAACTGTTGTTTGGGTACTCCGAGTCTAAACGAATCTTTGCTCTGCTTGAATTTGTTTACTCGTTTTGCTATGAAGTTACACGGCTCGATACAGATCTAGATTAAATAGTTGTTGAAGGGAGCCGTACTGCCTTGCTAGCTCCTTTCCTTGCCACTTCCATCTGCTTTTTCGTCACCTGGTGCACCTTCATAACCCGGTGCACACGAGAGAAGAAATCTGTTGCGGCTGGCAAGTGAATTCAGTTAAATATTGTACTCCCCCCCCTAGTAGCGACTTCGACATAGAGCTTGGGACCGCGCTTATTGCAGCTTTGATGTCCTAGTAGACGTCGCTTTGCCTTCGCTAGCATCTTCTGCGAGTTTTTCTATTATTTTCATAATTGCAAGGACTTCAACTTAACTTGCTGGTCAGGATGGCGGAAAAGTTGATATTTGACGGTGGCACTGAATTTAATGTTGCCAGGAGAATCGAGAAAGCAAAGGCTTCGATCGGCATGTCATCCAAGTCTGTAAAAGCAATGTACACAGTATCTACTTAAACCAAGTGGCGAAGGGAGTAGCTGCGAATCGGTCGTAGCTTAGAGCAGCTTAAACAGCTTACACCGTCTGGCAGAAGAGTAGGCTGCCCTAAGCAAAAATCGCGCGAGACAGTTAAAAACGAATCGAGGTTACTTGAGATGAGTTGGAGAGCGGTAAGCAGAACTCCAAACAAAATAATACACAAGAGTTGCGCAGAGAGACAGGCATCTATACGAGTGTAATTATACAACCATTGTTTTTGAAGAAAGCCACATACCAAAATATTTATAAAAATTCAGCACATTGAATCCCTGAATCCATGAAAGCATTTCTCTGTTCAGAGCTATTGTATGTAATTTGGCACTTTTATGATGTCTACTGAAACCTAGGCCGTGCATTGAATAAATGGGCGATTAAAGCACCACAATGTCTTGCAATCAATTCATCAGTTGTACACCAACTTTGTACATTTTCACTTACTCAAAGTTTAAACTATCCTTTCGCTAGGACCAGCTTTAAGTATTTAATATGCTTCATTATAAGTTTTCCAATC
Organism: Blera fallax; assembly: GCA_946965025.1. Taxonomy (NCBI): domain Eukaryota; kingdom Metazoa; phylum Arthropoda; class Insecta; order Diptera; family Syrphidae; genus Blera; species Blera fallax. Next base: position 30,011,622 of record OX337246.1, read on the forward strand.
CAAATTCGTATTCTCTTAAATTTTTCTCCTAAACAAAAAAAAACGCATCCCCATTGCCATGTAATAAAATAGGAAACTTTAATTTGTTTCCGGGCTTAACCACGCAAGTGCCTGCTATGCTAGAGCATGCCTCTAAATTTTTCAGTAAACACTCTTACCAGCACATGGTGTGTAATTGGCTAAGTACCTATACCCTTTTCCAGAGGAATAGTCATCCCCCACCAGATTCTCCCCAAATGCAACGAAAAATTTCATTAAACCCTTCCTTAGTAGTATATTTCCATTGCCATCGCCGACAAGGATATTTATAGGTCTGGCATTCACACAAACAAAACAGTCCTAGTCTCTCCTATAACCCTCTGTTATAACATTATTTGCAATAATTACACTGAACAGCGGCAATTAGATACGTTTTGCATTTCATCCACCCATGTCCTTGAGTTTGTCAAACTAACAAATAATTAAAGAATAAAGGAATCAAAATTATTTAAATCTATTCGCATAAAATGCATATATCTACCTACATACACACAAATGTATGTATGTTATCGTTGTCAGATATGTAGTTCCCGCTCTCTCCTTTGTCACAAAGTTCTAACACAGGCAGACGCGCTAAAATCGTCGGTCGTGTACAAGGAAAGTTTTGCGCCCGCCCTGAAGGAAAAAGTTTTATGCATTTGCCATGCCAGCAATCCTGTAGAATGAACACAAAATGGATACTAACAGAGGGTTGTAAGGGAAATCTCCAAATCCCCACATTTTTAATGTGATTACCTACAGCGATGAATTATTACATTCCCAATGCAAATGTAAGAGAATTCAGACTCAAAAAAAGGAGCGAAAATTCCGCCAAATCCTGTTCTATGCTGATTCCAAGAATTATTCCCGAAACTAAGAACCGTCTCTGCCTTGGAATCCAAGCAGAACACACTCATACATTTGTCACATTTCGACAATAACTTTCTGCAATCCGCATTCCATTTGATTCAGCAAATAAAACGGAATGAAAAAGCTTTATACTGCAAGGATAAGACAGACGACCGATGTCATCCTTATCAGCATTTCATCGTTTGCTGTTCTTTGGTCCTGATGATGATGAAACTTTTAAGCAAAGTCACATTTTTTTTTTTCAATTAGAATTAGTTCTTCATTTTGATTGAGGACCTTCGAAAAGGACGTATAAAAAGGAGTAGCAAAAAAAAAATAAAAAAATAAAGATAACACGTAGGGTTTAGAAACTTTTGTCCAAAAGTCAACAAATGCTGATAAGGAAATTCTTTGAAATTTATCTAGGATTAGCTTAGTCGTCGCCCTTCCCTCTTTCAGAGAGATAAAGTTTCTGCGGTACGGCAGATGGGAAAAAGTCCCAAAAAGGTCAGAAAAATCAACGAACTAGCGCAGTCTTTTATTTCACTTCATCAAAGATACCCCCCCAGAAATCTGTGATGATGAGTGATTGTTTGAAAAACACTTCGCCAACTGAGAATACTACTCTCAAAAAAAAAAAAAAAAATAAAAAATTTTAGTACCGCTCGAGTACTCTGGGGTTTCCCCTTTTCGGACAGCAGGAGACTTACAACACTTGGAACACCCGCAGCAGGGAAGTGATGTGCACAATTTATCATTCCAATAAAAATCTCTGATAGCACATGTACGACTACATGAGAATTGGACAATTTGATTCAATGAAACGGATTTGTGCTGCTTCAAGGATACTACAGATATTCGTATCTACTTCTGTTCGGTGTGCATTATCATTTCTTCGACAAAAAAAAAAAAAAAAAAAATGCAAATGGTGCATATATCCTTTGTAAAGTCAACGAAGTGAAAAAGTGCATACATATGTACATACGTATGTGTATGTAGGAATGAGTATCTTTTATCGGAAGTAAGACGTTAGCACAAGTGATGGATGGCAGATAGTGCTGACTTTTGTGCCAGCTATGTGCATTTGGACGAAGTGTGTGGAATTTTTTTAGGTAAATGGTCACTCAGAGCATGAGTAATGCATTGTGTCAAATGAAGTATGACGAAGTGTAAGAGGGTCCAAGTCGTTAGCACAAGTATTGACTTTTTTTCTTATCGTGGCTGTGACATGATGGCAAGGACGGATCTGTAAGCCTCTCTTACAACATTCCTACATGTGCATGTGGGCTATACAGGCACATACATAAATGCTCGTATATGTACGCATATTGAGCCAACTAATGCGATTCGTTTATTGTTTAAATTTTTCGAAGTGGGTCCTCAGTGGGTTAAGTTAGCTTGCGCTATTGCTGAGCGAAGGAAGACAGGGGCTCCGTGTGCAAAACGTGAGGCTAAAAATACTATATCCTCCTGAACGCACTCATTTTTGGTTATTCGCCACCACAAATAAAAATTTTCGGATCAATGCCCTTCCCAACACTCGTTAGCTGTCGTGTGAATATCGCAGATACAAAAAAGAAAGCTAATCTGCTTCATTAAATACTCGCTACACATTCAGCAGATAGGTTTTTTGCTCCATCTAACCTGGACATGATTCAATATTGCTTAAGGCTTTCGTGTCCTTAAAGATATCATGCGTAGCAAATTTACAGGTCCACATGGAACGCGCCAAAAATCCAAAGTTATTTCCTGGGGCTGAAGCTATAGGGAAGTTAAAAATAAGTGGAGTCGATATTCTATTGTTCGTTTGGATGAACCTCTCGCTTGTAAGTAAGAAAGATAGATAGATTGGTCATAGAGGTGTAGGCTCACTGCGACTATCTAAAAATCTATTGTGCTTCCCCGACTTGGAGCTATAGTCGATGAGATACTCGACTTAAAGCACCTCCTCAAGTCCATTTTCCTTGATGAATCGGAGTACCTGGAGTGGATCTAACAATGGTAGATATTCTTCTAATAGTTGGTAGGCATCAGTGCTTCACATTTCTTTAGAAGCTACCCTGTGGTTTCCTCAACATCTCCACAGAGTCGACAGTGTCGACGTTGTTTTAAGTTACACGAACTGGAACACATTGTTGGTCAAGTCCTTCGCTCATTTGCTCAGGGATGTCACAGAAATGTTCATGAGTTCGTCGAACTTATTTAAAAATGTTCTCTGAACTATAATGGCAGCTTCATCTGGAAGAGCAGTAGCCCGTTGAACACTGTTTCTCGGGGATTTCATCGATATCAAAGCTTCGGATGCGAAAAAGCAGTCTTCTGTACTTCCCGGTCCCGCGCACATTTCCTACAATGCCCTCTCGCTTTGATTCCAATTGTTCGTCCAAACGGAAGTAGGAAAGGTTTCTTAACTGGCGACGGATCCTCGTAAAGGCGCTATTTCTCGAGACTATGGTTGGATATAGAAACGTGCTCTTTTGTCCTTGGCAGTGATCGAGTACTTCTTTTTAGTCAACAGCTAATATTTGGCTCTGTAATTATTCATTTCAACTCCTCAGTGACTTGACGGACTTGATAAAAAAAAGTATCGTCGATGGGCTTCAAAAAGGCTTCACATGTTACGCTGGACAGGAAGCATTAAACCAAGGATTTGGAATAAAAAAGAGCTCCTCAAAACCTGGAAATTCCGATTGGAATAAATCCACCCAGTCATTTAGGTACCAATCGGCTGCACATGTTTATAATGGAGGAAGACAACGAACTACATGCTGAATTAGGAGGTACCAAGTTTCATTGGATATTATTTCGAGAGATTCAGAACCAGACCAGATCGATCTTAGCCCGAGAGACTCACTGGATTTCTCACTGGCTTTGATTCCTAGTGTCAACGCTAGCATCTGTTTAAGAGAAATCTGGTTCATCTTCTGGGTTTCTACCCAGTGGCACCCTAAAACCTCCCTTCTTTTGCTACCTAATGCCGGACATTGAAACAATATATTTTGGGTCTCCATTTCCTCCAGGCATAGTTCACAGATGTCATCCTCCAGAAGACCCATCTTCTTTAGGTGATACCTGATATTTCCATGACCTGTAGATAACCCATTTCAGTGCTCTTCGCTCCAAGCTTCCCTATGAGTGGCGCCAGTCGGCACTTTAATAGCCATTTTAGACTGCCTTCAACCTTCTACGATTGACCACCTTCTGTTGTTAATCAGGGGCTCCATCATTCCTCTGCCAATTGCAGTGAATGGTTGCGGATCAGAGTACTCCAAGGTTGACCATTCTCGTTAAGAGTTCTATGATACCTTCCGGTAACACGCACTCTCTTTATCCCGTCCATGGGCATAGTCAACTAATCTACTTTTTCACGAGATCCAGGATTTTCCCATTTCCATAGATGGTACCGCGCCAGTGCCAGTTGTCATCCCAGTGCAGACGAAGTGCCGTCGATGCCGCCGTTCACTTAATTAAATAAGTCCAGCCTAGGATCACTTCAATTGCGCATGTTGGGAGGCTTTTTTCCACCATAAAAATGACGCATACATACCGCATGCTGTCCTTCGTAAGATTCCCCACCTTTGTCCACATACCCGTTTGCACTGATGAATCATCCATTTCACCTTCCGGTTCTTCTCTTCTACATGAAAGTTCCAAGTTAGTCCAGCATCTAGGTATACTCCCAGATACTTAACCTTCTTGGTCACCTTTAGATTAATTGGATAGTGAAAGTACGTTCGACTGGTCGGAAGATTCGAAAGCCAGAACAGATAGAAATGTTGTTTTCACGGCCACTTCTCTGGAGAATGACGAACATAGCTAGAAGAAAGCTTCTTTTCTACTGCCTCCGGATACTCGATTAAAATTATGCATACCTCGCCAAATGGTTGCGAGAATCTAAGCCCATTGCCTCCATAAGGTCTGTTGCTTCAAAAATTTGCATTTGTAAGATTGTTCAAAACCTCTAAATCGAAAATATCCACTGAACTAGTTCCTTTTAAGGAGTAAGTAGATTGTACGTTTGGTATACGCTAAGGACTCATGTATGTATTTAGCTTTACTCTCTCTAAATGGAACTCAACAACAGGGCTACGTAAAGCCAAGAGATTGATCAATGCTTCCGATAGCAAGAGAAGTCAGGAAATTCTCACATTGAACAAGCGTGATGCTAAGCTAATCATGGACTTCCTCACCGGCACTACCATCTCCACAAAATGGACATTAGTCCTACGGACATGTGCCGATTTTGTCTGTGAGATCAGTAGATTGTAGATCATATCCTGTTCGATTGTCCCGCCATGGCTCGAAGCAGGCAAAGACACTTTGGAAGGGAGTTCAGTTCCCCAGACTTAGTCAACTAGTCACCCGCAAAAACGATCCTAAGGTTACTTCACGACCTTGATCTTTGGCCGGGATAAATACTCCCTCCATTACTAGGAGAACCTAGGGTTGCAGTGCTTGTCTGACCTTCCTAGGCATAGGCAGAAGGCCCCTTAGAGCCTGATTCTGGTTACGCAGAAGAGGTGCCTTTCGGCTTTTGCCACGAAGAAAGCAATTCTATTATAAGGTTAGGTTGAAGTGGCTGCCAGCTAGGAGTTGCCAGCACACTTAGACCAATGATAGGTCCGTTGTCATACCACGTGGATCACGGAAGAAAGTTTCTCTCTACCTACTCGTTAAAACTTCTTATGAAGTGTAAGAGGCTCTTAATGCCAATATTCATCAAGTGGCTTGTATCGTTATAATAGGGGGCTCCTAAGTGAAGCTTCCTTCTACGGGAGAGACTGGGCAGAAACAAAGAAGATGAGGAATAGTTTCCTCCTCTTCTTAATCCATGCAGCTTCTACAAAAGTCGTTCGCAAAGGGGCCTAGCCTTCTAGCATGCTTGCCTTTTAGACAGTGGTGAAACCCATTGTGGTGCCGATATGCAATCTATTGAGAGAAATCAAATTCCTAGATCCAGCTTCGGCCAAATCTGTTTTGTCGCTAGACATGTTGATCCACTTGTCCACCTAAGATTTGTACTCTCGACAGCATCCAGCTTAAGCTTAAGTTTGCAAGTAGCGATGGGTATACCTAAGGAGTCTTCGTCCGGAAGGTGGGTATAGCTGTTCCTACTCTGGCGAGTTCATCGGCCTTACAATTCCCTGGAATGTCTCTAGGCCTCGGCACCCCACACAGGTGAATGTTGAACTGCACAGCCATCTCCACAAGAGACGAACGACAGTCGAGAGCTGCTAAAGAGTTTATAGAGGGATCTGATTGCTTCTTGGCTGTCTGAAAAGATGCGGATATCTCTAACAGACATTACGTTTTTTTAAGCCAAGATGGGGCTTCTTTGATCGCCCTTATTTCCGCCTGGAGCATGCTGCAATGATTTGGAAGACGGAAAGAGAGCTTAAAATTAAGCCTATCAGAGAAAGCACCTGCACCAACTTCGTCTTTGGTCGTTGACCCGTCCGTCGGTGTAGAAGTGAATTGATTCATCTTCTAAAAATGCACCGTATTCCCAGAGTAATTCAATTATTAGCTTTTCTCCGTTCTGCACCCATGGAACACACCTTCCGCAAAATGATCGTCTTCCTATCAGCTAGACAAACGACTTTAAAGATTGACATATGTATCTCTAATTAAACGGACTTCTGAACTACCAAATTGCAGATTTGTGCAAGTCCTTTGACAAATACTTTTTCTCAAAAAAAAAACCCGAACAAAATAAATTGAAAAACACATTCACTCACATGTGCTCGCATTTTGTTTAACAAACGTCGTCCCGTTCTATTGATAAATTCCTTGTGATACTAAGAAAATTGCTGCACTTAATACAGATGTAGTTCCTGATGCACACAAAGTTCTGTGACATATCTTTGAATCTGAACAAGTTTTCTCGGGAAAAACAGGACGAGCAAAAAAATTTTCAAAAGTCGTACAGCAACTAACTCTGGATCCATTCATTCATTCAGTCTGCATCCTGAACATCATTTGTTTGAATTCTGAATCCACGTGAGTTTTTTGTTATAGCCAAGCACACATAAAAGGATATCTCCTGCAAATGATTTCTCAGAACAAATGTCATTAGTTAACCGCGGCTTGCTGGCAATGTGTATGTGTGTGTTCCATAAAACAAAAACAAATATTCAAACATTTTTTCATATTTTCTCTCGATGGCAGAAAGGATAGAGGTATTCATAGACCGACAGACTTTTCTCCTCACCGCACTTTATGATAGCAACAAGCAGGAGCGCACAGAAAAAAAAAATAAAGGATTTTAAAAACAAAAACCAGGAGCAAAATTTTTCACAGAAAAATACCTACACCTACATCCTTTTCTGACCATGCCAAGGTAGGGGGAGGTGGAGGTGGAGTGCTCATTTCTAGACCATACTTTTGGGGTTTTGATTCATGACTCACCTGCAGAAACATAGTGAAAAAAAAAAACCTTGAGAGGTGGAATAAAAATATGAGCATAGGGTTCAAGGAATGCTGATTCCTTGGGGGTTGTCCATTAAATCCGAATGCAGTCTGCAACAGGCACCGCAGGTGAATTTAACACCTCAAACCATCGGAGGATTCGCTATGTAGAGAGTTAAAGTGCACTATTTCCGGTTGTGAACAGGACCAATCGGGATAGGTAGCCATTACATTTTTATTATTTATGAAAACTTTTTGATGGAATACATGCATGAGCCTTGGAGTTGGCTGTAGCGAACATCCTTTTTGGTGCTTGTATACGTAGATGTGCATGGGAATGTATAATTTAAAAAAGAGGTTGCAGTTGATCCTTTTGTGTAGTTCGTTTCGCCAAAGAAAAACATTTTTAAAAGGGTGGTTATGCATTCAAAATTAGTTGTTAGGTGGTGATGGGTTAGCTGATGTGCTTTTTATTTTAAACGAGCGTGAAAGTAGAAAAAATGTGCGACCAATGCTTAAAAATTTGTAACTCGATTGCTGGTAAGGTAGTGGGATTCTAAAAAGTCCTGTGTCCAGTGACGAAGCGTTAAGTCTCGACAAGGAATCTAGATAACATCGGTACCCGATACGATATTACAAAAACGGGATATTGGCAGAGGAGGGTTCGCCATAAAAAAAATCAAGTGAACATTTTGTATTCCCTCGAAATGCCTGCCTTTTGCTTCAAGACGGGCTTTTAAACGTTGTGGCCATCGGGCTATAGCGGCACGCACGGTTTCCATAGACATACGCTATTGCGGTCAATGCTGCTCTGAGGCTTTGCAAATTTCTGTGAAGAGTTCTCCAATTCTGACCGTAATCCAGTGGATTGAAATCTGGACTCCCCGACGGCCAATCTTCTGCTGCTATAAAGCCATTAATATGGACCCTGAGACATTCCTGCGTGGTTTTGGCTTTGTGCGGTGGAGCAGAGTCCTGCTGGAAGGTCCACCTGTATCCATTGAAACGGGTATTGGTTAAAGCCTTCATGACACCCTTTAGCACATCTTGTTGGTAAACTTTTGCACTAGTTCCACGCCTTTTTCGCAGAAATGGAGGGATGTGGCACCTTGGTGAGAGACTCCCCACCAAACCATTGCGGAAGCGGGATGAGGGCCACGTGGAACCCTTGGAACAACTTTTATCGCATCCTTAGATGATGTAGCAATAATTTTATCATTTTGCTAAGGCGTTTTAAACGATAAGCACTGGAAATTGCGTGACAGAACTTATGGCAGGACTAGGACTAGGCAGATTCGCCATCAATCTGCTCAGAGCAGCAGTAACTGACCCAGCCTTGTCAGGCGCCCGCCTTATGTGTTCCCAGAAGGATAGCTTAGTATCGATGGTCACTCCCACATAATTCGCGCTAGAATTTGTCTGCACCATCTCCATGCTCACTGACATTGACACTATGGTGGGTATCCTATGTTTTGTGAGTACGACGATTTCAGTTTTGGCCATTGCCAGACTCAGGCCGTGCTGCTCCATCCACTCCATCCATCACCTGATTTAAACTGAATTGGGCCAAATTCCGAAATACTATGACAGCTGCTACATCGTCTGCATATCCCACCAGGAATGTGTCACTCGGCATCTCTAAGCAGAGCAGGCTGTCGTAGGAGGCATTCCAGAGATGTGGACCAAGAATAGAGCATTGAGCTGCTCTCTCCTTCTTCCGTGTCGTAGACTAGGACTCGACTGCTAAGATAGCTCTTTAACATGCGAAGAAGATATTTTGGCCAGGATGTCCTTCCACCCAGCCGAATTGAAGGCGTTCTTGACATCAAGTGTAACCAGAGTACAGATTTTTTTTCGAGTGGCGATTACCTTACTGAGCGGATCATGCTGTACTTATTACCTGTCGCGCCGCATCTGTAGTCGAACGTCCGCGTCGAACCCGTACTCGTTATCTGACAGCCCTCCAGCTATCGAGAGGAGTACACGCGGTTTCAGGAGCCTTTCGAATAGCTTGCCTGCTGTATCCAACATGCAAAGCGGCCTGTAAGCTGACGGGGAGCTTAGGTCACCTTTTCCTTCAGCAATGAGGGCCAGCCTGGCTGTTATCCATCGTGATGGGAATATTCCAGCCCCCAAGCAGCGTAAGTACTTTGTGTGGGCATGTATATGGACCAACCAGTCTGGCACCACATACTTCATGTTGTCTCAAAAGCTGCTAAGTACTAAGGAATGGGGGGAGCTTGTTTGTGATGTTTGAGTTGGACAATCTGAGTCATATTGTAAGTTTTGCTAGAAGATATGAAGTGTGAACCCCGAAGGGACTTCATGGTTCCTACACAGAGAGATCCAGCGAAGTGAATGTGAATGGAGCTGGTCCATGTTAGGGCCATGAAAGCAAATACTTTTGTACTCACCGTGCTTGGAATAACAAACTGAACAATTTAGAGGAGATGGCATGGCAGTTGTACTGAAGGCCCCGAGGATAGTACAAGTCACTCGAAAACTGGTGTAGGAAGGGCAAGGGATAAACCGGATTGTTCATTGGCAGCGAGATCTGTCTCACATTGGAAAAGATGTCTCAAAGACTCCTCAGAATTTTTAAACGATAATTGGTGTCAGTTCAGCGAAGGTTTTGTAAAGAGAAATGGTCGAATCCTGTGCACGTAACTGCAAAGTTATTATCGGCGGGCCCTACGAGCATATCCTGCCTCAAAAGTGAAGATCCGACGGAGTACTTTTTCTGTCCGAATCCTGTTCTTGGGAAAAGTCTGACTATCGATGTATTGGGAATGAAATCAGTCCAAATTCATCGTTTCCTCAAGAACATGGAGAGGGTGCCGTGACACAAGGCCAAGTGACATAAGACCAAATAAGGTTTTTCATATTTCTCAATAACAAAAACTTGTTTTTTGCATACACAGTGGAATATGTATGGGGGCATGTTGGCTCCTGCAACCCCCCTACTTAGGGTCACTGTTGTCACTTACTTATTTCTGCCTTAGCTCTACATAGCTCCATTAGCTCAACGTGTCCTAGCCACCTCAAGTGACTGATCCGCAGCTTACAGCTAGTAAATTTCACCGCTGAATCTTCTCCTCCAAACCCCGTCAACGCAAGCGGAACCGAATATCTTACGAAGAATTTTCTTTCGCATCGACCCAGGATATCTTCATCCGCTCTCGATAGAGTCCATGCTTTAGCAGAACTAGGATGGTTAAGGTCTTGTAGAGAGTCTCCTTAGTTGTTCGGGATAGGGCCTTACTACTCAATTGCCTTCTCAGCCCAAAGGAACTGCGATTCGCAAGATTTGATTTCTACTGAGGCGTCATTGTCTGAACTAATAGCAGAGCCAATGCAGACAAAGTCCCTTACTGCCTCGAAGTCCAAATTGGCCCTTGGAAATCAAAGAATTTTGAGCCGGAATATGACGGTTGAAAAAGAGCAGCAAAGAACAGCTCTGCTTCATTTTTCCAGAAAAAAATCAAGCGAAACCGTTGAGTTGAATATTTTTTTCGAAGGGAAGATGAGAATGAGCCAAATAGGGTCCTATCAACTCTGACTTTAAAAAGCGAGAATAGCACAGCCGACTGACTGTTTTAGGGCCGACCGATTTCGAATTTGGCCGACACACAACCGACATTCGCACTCGTCGTCTATTTCTTATGGTTGCGCTATCATAGTAGCACAGATAATAAATATACCCAGATGTCTCATTCATATGGGAAGAAGTGATATATGAAAACGAAATTCACTAAAAAAAAAGCTTTTTAAAAAGCTTAAACTTCTTACAAAAGGGAAAAAAACAGAACACAGAACATTTGTTTTTTCTGCTCACTTTTTAGTCCATCGTGTCACTCACACATACCCTTGTTTACCTTCACTGAAAAAATGAAACAAAAAAAATATTTTGTGCAACTGCGGTCACGGAGTTCTGATGCCGACACGTTGGTAGGATGGATACGGAGTATAGATCGTATATATACATATATGTATATGTGCAAATGGTTGGGCTTATGTTGTGTGCTTGTAATCTGTATGTATGAACCTTATTTTCAGCACTTGATTAAATAAATAAAAACTCTGTAAATTTTGTGGACACAAATTTGCTCTGAAAATGGGTATGAATATGAGAGGTGCATACTGCATTTTATTATTTATCTTTATGCCCTTATAGTAACTGATCACTGCTCTTGGCCTACTTAAGTGAGGGTGACTAATGTTCGAAATTATTATAAAAAAACTAACGAGAAATAATCATTAACTTAAATTAGTTAATTATAATTATCCAAGAGTTCTTAATTTTTTGTCGGCGAGAGAAGGACATTCACACAGCAGGTGGCAAACAGATTTGTCCTCGTACCTGTAGCTTGTGCATTGGTCGATGTAAACTATACCGAGATGCTTCGCATGAATAGCAGTGGCATGGGGCTCAGTAATGATCCCAGAGATCACCTGTGCGTCACCCACGCTTAACCAGGGAGAGAGATCTAGTCTTGCTGCAGACCGGTCATAAGGTTCAGCGTGCGTAGCTTAACAAAGAGCTTCAATTTTTTTTAGAGAGGTGAGTGGAACCCTTATAAAATGGACAGCCTATGACGTATGCAATTGTGGCCTCCTTCTTACAAGTTCATCAGCTTTCCAACGCCTACAATGTCTATCGATAGCAGGCAATGCTATCCAGTACTAACACTGTTCTAGTACGACAGACTCGTTGACGGTTAAATGCTGCGACGCTGCCTTACAGACCCTGGCCAGACAAAATAAGTTTAAATTTGGGTGGGCACCCGGTCACCAAGGTATTGAAGGCAAAGAATTCGCGAACGAGCTAGCTGGATCAAAATCCGCGTTTATAGGACCAGAACCGTATTGCAGAGTCAATTGGGATGCTGCCTTAGGTCAAATTAATGATTGGGAATACCAACTTCTTCTTGAACGCTGGGAAAATGTCCCTGGCCTAGGCCACTAGGGTAGGCCTATTCGCTTACGACTTCTGTAGAAGCTGCATGGATAAAGAGGAGGAAGAAACTTCTTCTTTGTACATGTGAAACTCTCTCCGCTCGTAGGAAACTGCATTTAGGTGCCTACTTCTTCAACAACCTTGGCGAACTGGCTAATGTTAGCATTAGCAGCCTCCAGCGCTTCATAACTACATAGCTCCTCCTAGTTCAACGGGTAGCTAGCTCTCTTTGGAGATGCCGATCCTGTGGCAACACAATGGACCTTACTGGTCTAAATGAGGTTGCATATTTGCAGCTCGCCACGTCAACCTAACCTAAGCTATGTATATAAAATGTAGGTGGATACCGGACCCTGCAGTTTCCCTTTTCGTCTACCTTCCACCAGTCACAGTATATGTACATATGTTCCACGTCTTTCAGACAAGTCTGCAGGTATTATCTTCCTGCTTAGGTGGCGCTATGGAACCTGAGCCTCAACCAACAAACCTCTACCGCTATCCCGAAAGAAGTAAGGTCTGTCAGCAAAAACTGGCCGCGTATTCCTACAAGAACACCTTAGGAAACCGGGTATTAAGCAAAGTGGAGACTCTAGATTCGGCAGAGATGTTGAGGAAACCCCAAGGCACTTTCTAAAGGAATGTGAAGCACTGATTCACAAAAGAAGAAAACGCCTGGATGCTTACCAACTATTAGAAGAAAATCCTTTCCAGATACTCTGATTCCGGGTAGCATAATAGATCCATAAAGACCGCAGTGCACCCACACCCCTATAACCAAACAACAGATAGCGTTCACTGCCTACCTATATTATGGAAAGGAAATAAAAGCAACCATACAACAAGGCCTAAATTGACAGCCTATTGCAGAAGGACAAGAAAATTCTTGTAGGATTGATTAAGGACATACAAATCTGCGTTGCCACATAAAATGCTAAAATTGGCGAAAAACGATTTTCGTTTTCTAGTTGTCAGGACTTCTATGATCTTAGGCATAAATTCCTTCGAAGAATGTGATAGTATGTAGATAGACTTCAGCCTGAAAAACCGTAGTATATGCACCGAGTGGTATAGCCTTAACAAGGCTTCCTCCGCTTCCTTGCTTCGCATGGACGATTCGATGATTTTTCTGACCGGCATCCGTTCAATTTAGAAATTTTCCTCATGATTTGGGGTGTAGCCAGTGAATATTGAGTGGAGCCACGTATATCAAAGCTTTGTTGTAGGTTGGAGATGTCTTGACCATGAAGTAGAACATGTCATTAAAAAGCGTGTTGGGAAGGATTTGGGTACTCCAATTGGTATTTAGGAAACCAGAAAGCCCGTGATCATTAATACTAAGACTGGCAAAAGATTCTGGAGGACCAAGAGAAAATAGTTCTGAGATTCAACCCTTAAGGGGACGATGCAGTTCCAGGTACAGGGTTCGCTCCCTATTCGTTTTTCTTTCCCGCTATGTGGCTGATGTTGGTCTTGCGCCGACGGGGCTCCACCAGTCGAGTCACAAGGAAACACACTACCTATTAAACCGGGGCCTCCTGCTTGGATTACATTACTTCCAGAACAATGAAAATCATCTGGTTAGCCGGTGGGTCATATTTTTAGATACATCATGCCTTCAATGTGACTCTGATGGGTGTACATAGAGCGGAATCATTGACAAAACCTGTTTATGTACCAAACCAAATCCCGAATAAAGACCTTCACGTCCACCATTATCCAATGTCATCACGTAAACCTAATGAGGGCTTTAAAACGAGGCAAAAACTCGTCCCTCCTCCAAACAAGTCCTAGGTTGTCTTCAAAATCACCCCGATATCCTAAGGTTTGATGCTCAAAAGACTACCAGGCTTTGAAGAGTATTCCATAAAAATGAACATAAAACTGCTTTAGGTTAGGTTAGGTTAGATAGGGTGATGAGGAAAACTTCATAAAACACTACGCACCAAATTTCATCACAAAGTGCAACGAAATGATTGACTTTTCCCGCCCTTCAGATACACCTTTTCATATACAACGCATACGCGTTTGCAAAACTTCCATTCAAGAAAATTTATTCTTTTGCTGCGGTTGTATGGAAATCACACCGTTATGCAATTTCATCCCCCTTCCCGCATACCCCTTTACACTTCTTAACCTCGTTCGTTTGCATGTCACAACACACGATGAGAAAAAGAACTTTCCCACACGATCGAACGAAGTGACGAAAAAGAAAAAGCTTTATTTGTTGTACTTATTCTCAAAGCTCTTTGTCTGCTACGACGTTGTCTGCTACGACAAAAATATGCTTCATATTGCGTGCGACATCTGGGTAGTTTATTATCTGTGATAGTAGCTTACAGCAAAGGAGTAAGCGGGACGTGGGTTCACGAAGACATTTTTTTTTTATAAAAACAAGGATAATTGCAATGGAGTTCACCTTCTTGCGTTCCACCGTTCGCGGGATTCGGTGTACCTATCCGACCAAGGAGGCAACTGCAGTAGTTTCATGAGAAAAGCTTTGTATTGAGGTAGACCGCCTAATGAGCTTCAGTTTTGTTGGAGCTTATGAAACACCCTGAGGCACATATGTATGTATGTACCTGCAATCATATACAAAAAATCTTTTTCAAAGAGAGAGTGTAATGCAGTCTCATTCTCACAAATGTCAACGCTCCGGGCCAAATACCGATTTTACGCATCTCTTGCATTAAATTAACATCTGTTGGAATATCCTCCGGTGACACCAGGATCCCAGTAAATCCCTTGCCAAATGACTGCCGGCAAAGTCAATAACAAACAATATCATCACACTCGCACGCAAATTGAATCCCGAAAAAGAAAAATCTCAGAATAACTTCAAAGCGGGGCAACATCCTCTCGTCGAAGATCACATTCCTGCCCTCAACCCCATTTGGAATTTCCTTGAATATTTTCACACCTCAAACGCAAATGTCGTTGTTGTCGTGCGTCCCTGTCAATATCTGTCGCACATTAAACGACTTCATCCCAGTGAACAAGTTATCATCTTGTACCTGATTTAGCAAGTAAATTGTAAAATCAATTCGTCGCAATCGCATAATGATACACACCAACAGTCTCACTCTCATCCTTGCGCCGCTGGCAAAAGTAATTGATACGCAAATCACAACGAACGCCAACCATCAAGTGCGCTACAAACAAAAAAAAAGAAGAGCAACACTGTCACATTAAACGTTCCGTAAGTATCTAGGACAGCTCAGTTGTGAGTTGACAGCGCGCAGACTACACCAATGACAACAGCTGTGCGTGTGAAATTTAATGTTGCATGTTCCCTTGTGGAAATCCTTTACGTGATTATGTTTCGAAAATTTCTTTGCTCTACTGCGCATCAAATTCCCATCCCCCCCCCCCCCGACCCCAACGTATTGGCTAAATTTAAAGAAAAACAAAAGGGGACGACGGGTGAACATCCTTTTTTCCATGTGCCTCCTTTTTTTTGTTTTTGCCTACTCAATAAAGGAATCATCGTGTTCTTCACTTCGATGATTTAACTTAAAAGAGGATTCCGTAAGGGGCTGCCTGGAATAGTCAGGTATATGTATGAAGGATCAACAAGGATATATGTTTGTGTTGAAAGGATACGGTGGCTGTTTAAGGAAGAACTGACTAACGTTATGCAAACAAGATATGAAAAAAAAACGAAAGGTCTTCTCAAGGATCAAAATTCATAAAGCATATTTAAATGCCAGGATTGTTCCTTGTTGTTTGTTGTGTGTATTTCCTTACAGTTTTCCCTTCTATTCCATACGACAAGAACAAAGATGGAGGCAGTAGAATAGGATTTACGGCGTTACTCTGCTGAGTGGCACATCTGGCTGTTGTTGAGCGTGTCAAAATGTTACGTATTCCTATTTAAGACATTTCCTTTTTGGCAGTAGACAAATTTCAGGGTTATCGCTTATCGCATCCTTTTTTTAACTTTTTTTTTTGTTCTTATTACAGAGAGTTCCGCTGGTGTAATGATACAAAAAAAAAAAAGGAAAACGGATGCGCAATCCCATTTGATGTTTGTGTAGCTAATATTTTTGCAGTTTTTTTCATCCTTCGTGTGCTGATGGTCCTGTGTGTGTTCATCAAAAGCAATTTCCGAAGAATACTGGCGTTGCGTGTTTCCTATTTAAATATCAGAATATCCCCCCCGAATTCATTTTTGATGTTGTTTTGGGATTGTGGGGATACTTTCCTTCTTTTTTTTTCCGCGCGCGATGAATGTGTGGCACACATTTCCAGGAACGAAAATGAGGCAATTCTTTAGTCATGCTCTCCTCTGTATATTTGCGTGTGTGTGTGTTTGTGTTTTATGAGAGATTATTATATGCACACCAATGGGATAATAAATTGCCTCCTGATTGCCAAATTGCTCGGGTAGGATAGGAAATCGAAAAGTGTTGGGGATTTAAAGTGCGATGACGGGGTTCGGAACGGAACTATTTTTTTTTTTTTTTTAACAATGCAGTTAGCCGGTATGAATTTGCCGAATTTACCAGGAAACAATGAGGGAGAATAAGGACGAGAGTATGCTCGGTACGGTGGTACTGTCAAGGGCGAGAGTAATTTATGTCCTTCGAATATTTTGGGATGAAAATTTTCAATGATGTTGAGGATCTGAAATTATTTGTTTGGCTATCCTGTTGAGAATGAGGATGATATGGCTTATGATTGTAATTTATTGAAAGTTGAATGACGTCAGCGAATTGTTGAGAATCTTAAGCATGCTTGTGGCCTAATGGTTCGAATTTGAGGATTTACTTGTTGTTGTCGACCTATGCCTTGGGGTGTAAGGTAAAGACTGAGAAGGGCAACCAACTCGGTCAGTATCGTTTTATGTATGAGTGTAAATAACTTCGTCTGGGAAGTATTTTTTTCTTTATTTTATCTGGAGTGCATTCCTCAGTATAACTCTCGTCCATCGCTGTTTCTTTGAGAAGGCAATTGAGTAGCACGGCCCTACTCCCGAACAACTAAGGGGAGCCTATACAAGACCTCAATATCCCTGTCCTGTTTTATGGCGCTGAAGCATGGACCCTGGACTCATGGACAAAAACGAATGCAGATATCCTCGGTCGATGCGAAAGAAAATTCTTCGTAAGATATCCGGTCCGTTTGCGTTGACGGGCTTTGGAGAAGATTCAACGATGAAATTTACGAGTTGTACGGCGACATCGACCTAGTCAAAAAACAGTCGCCTGAGATGGCTAGGACATGTAAAGCCCGCATGTAAAGCCCGAATCTAACCCGGAGGGGCAACGCAGTAGAGAACGACCTCGCTTAAGGCGGTGCGCCAAGTAGAAGACTACAACCAAATTGGGATCCGCAACTGGAGGCAGTTAGCTAAAGACCGGATTACCTCGAGAGGCTTGTTGGTTCAGCTATAGGTACACCTCTAACTAAGTAAGTAAATAACTTTGAAATTGTAGAGTCACCCTGGATACATTTCAATGGCAGTAACTCTGTTGATCATGGAATCTCTAAAAGGAAGCTTATATGGCTGACAATGCTACCTAAATACAGCGGGGAGAGACGTTGATTTGTAAGTAAAAACTTCTTTTTAAAAAAAGAGGAACAACGCCACTTGAACTATCCACAGTCAATATAGGTACAACTTGAATTCTGACATCCTGGGTTTATGCCATAAGACAGATTCATGAGACATGATCTTTATCCTTGTCGTCATTAAAAAAAAATGGAAATTAACTTTCATGAACACTTAGGTATGTATGTATGTATGTATGTATACTAGACGCGTCAAGGTTGTCTACATTAATGCTGTTCCCGCACCCAAAGAACGAGACTTTTGTCAAATTTGTATCCCATTATCCAGCAAAATTCGACATTGTATTGTGTGGTTATCTCTATCGGTTTGGTCATCTCTATCTTGACACATGACAGTAATTTACTGCCCTAAATTTCATGGTGCTAGATGCAAGAACACCTATGGCAGCACGACATTTGTGTGGTAAAGTTCGCAATGCCAGTTTCCAATGCAGGTGGCAGTTTGAAACATGGTGATTCAGTAGGCAAAATGAAAGGTTAATGCACCTATCAGACAAGAAGACACAGGCACCGAATATATCAGCAACTTTCAAGACACATGTAAAAATAGAGACTCTCCTTATGAAGAACTAACGTCCAAAGTTAAGTTTTAGTCGATGGGCCATAAAACAACGCTTCTGGAGGCTTAGGTCAGAAATCGAAGCAACGAAGGATGATGAAAAGTAAAAACTCTATCATCACGGGAACAGTACTTTCATCCACTTGGGATTATGTGTCTTCGCAATGCAGTTCATCTGCTATGCTGTTTGATCTGGAGCATCACAACTGCTTGCAAAACTTCAGTCGCCAAGCTTAAGCCAGTCAAAGGTAGGAGCTTATATCTCCAGGATATAGTTGTAGTTTCTGAGCAGTTAGAGGCTAACAGTTGTCCATAAGAAGTGCCCACATTTGCAAGAGTAAGTGCCCTAAAAGAGGCTTTCAAGATGTAGTATTCAACATCGCGTTTATTTAAATTGCTAACCGAAAAGGTGGGAGCGGTTTCGTTGTATGACAGTACGGATTTAAGGCAATCTTTTGAACATTTTTAGACAGAATAGCTAGTCGAGTCCATACACAGAATCAGAGGCTGAATATCCCTTGCAAGTCTACTTCAATGCGTTTTAAAAATGGAAATAACTTATCTGTCATCCTTGGAGTTGAAGCAATGTCAGTTTAAGACCTGATTCCTAAATACAGATTGCACAATTTCATCACTTGAAACTTGGAAATGTACCTTCTCAGATTGGGGATGCATAAATGACTTAGAAGAGGGAAAAATGTAAACCTTGTCCATGTAGTAATTCAAAAGGGGGAAGTCAATAATTGTAATGAAGAAGATCCGCACAAACATGAAAGAACGGAGGTACTGGATACACTGAGGCCATACCCACGCCTAGCAGCATCATAGGTAGACAACGAAGAAGATGGAGTCCCGGCAATGGCTGACTTTTATTTAAGGCAGAGCAGATTTAATCCTTTCTCCCTTATGAGAGAGGAACTGAGAAGAGGTGCACTTCTTTCGAATCATACCTACTCCATCATCTTTGATATCGGGAGACAGAAGTCCTAAAAAGGTCGACTCTCCCGTATAACTCAACTTGAGGCAAAAAAAAGGACAACATAAAAAGAGCGGTTCACTGTATAAGGGACAACGCTCTTATGCAAACCTTATTCTAGGCTACAGCCGTGCGCGCCTTTTGCGAAGTAAATATGTATTTTCCCAAATAAAGACTGAAGGCACGATTATGTTATCCTTTCTAGAATTCAAGAACCAAGGTGTCACACCCAGAAAGGTTAAAAAAATGTGCGAACTTTCGTTATAAGGATCAAATATCATCGTGGCTATATACCTTCTTCTTGGCGTGACATTAAAGTTGTTTCAGATTCAAAGAAGACTATGCCTTTTGAACATTGATACACGGATTAAGCTATTATTCTTTTCCTGAAGAACTAAGATATAAATAAGACCTTCTATGTAACTAGGTGTGTGTATACACCGTCATTGCTGTCATAGTGTTAGAACCTACAAATCTGATCCTCACAATGCAGACCTTAAGACTGGAATCGACCACAAACGGGAAGAGGGAGAAACCTTTAATCAATTTCCTGATTGACCCTTGTGGGGTTTCAATCTAATTCAGAAAATCCTTCAAATTAACATCGTTACTGCCGAATATTTTTCGATTTTAAAATCGCATATAATCATTTTCAGTCATTTTTCAATGAGAGAAACCGATGGGAAATGCACATTAATTTGTCTGGACCATTTGATGTCAGAAACGGCTTCAGCATCACACTGGAAGCAGTCTGAGAAAGTGTCTTGGAGAAGACCAGTCCGTTTGACTCTATATAAGGTCGTATACATATGTCCTACTATATGACGCAGAACCATGGAAGTTAATACTAAAAAGCGGATGAAAGTATTCTTAGTTGAAAGG
Organism: Blera fallax; assembly: GCA_946965025.1. NCBI lineage: Eukaryota > Metazoa > Arthropoda > Insecta > Diptera > Syrphidae > Blera > Blera fallax. The sequence goes on from OX337246.1 coordinate 30,031,842, forward strand.
ACGGTTCTTCGTATAATTTATGGTCCAGTTTGTACCAACGAAATGCAGAGGAACAGATTTAATAACGAACTTTAAAGGTCCTACAGCGACATTGACTTGAAAGGTGTGAATTCAGTGACTACCACGTATGTCGCCAGCAACCCCACTCGAAGAGATTTTCAGTCCACCTTGAAAGGAAAACACAGCAAAAGAAGCTCCCACCTTAGGTGGTATGAACAATTAGGAACAAGGATTCCAAATAAGCTGGAGACGCTACACTGGTGCACCGCTGAATTGTGCACCATTTAAACCAAACCAAAAGGAAATGTCGATCTTTTTAGTGTCACCAAAAGGCCAAGAACTCGGGTTACACACCCACTCGAAGAAGAGTTCCATACGGATCCCTACTAAGCACGGATATATCAAGGCACAAGCAACGACTCAAAATCGACAAGGACTCTTTAAAATAACTGGGAATATCGAATACCTGTCATTCCTGCCCTTTCTCGAGCAACTAAAGTGACCCTATACAAGACTTCAATCATCCCAGGCATGGACCCTGTCAAAAGTGGATGAGGTCGCTCTTGGCTGCTTCGAGAGGAAAATTCTTCGGGTGATTTTGGGTCCCGTCTGGGATAGACGGTGAGTGGAGGAGGAGATACAACAGCGAGCTGTTCAGCGACATCGACTTGGCCAGAAGAGTGAAGGTGCAACGACTGAGGTAGTTGGGTCATGTAGAGCGCATGGAAGTAAATGCTCCGGCCCGGGAAATCTTCGAATCCATTCCCAAGGGAAGACGCAGTAAAGGAAAACCACGACTCAGGTGGTGCACGCAAGTGGAAGGGGACCTCAACCAACTTAGCGTGCGAAACTAGAGATGCTTGTTGGTTGAGGCCCAGGTCCACCCCGGACTGTAGCGCCACCTTAAGTAAGTAAGTAAGTCATGGAACGGGAGTTATTGTCTTTACTATTGCATGTTGTTTGCACTCAATTGAAGCACAAAATCCAAGGTTTCTTGAGGCAGGCTCTAGAATCACAGGCTTCGGTACTTTCAGGAAAAAGCTGTTTTCGGCTTTAACAAATTGGTTTATGCCTGAAAGATAAATTCGCCTTACCGTCCCTATGCTACAACGCGGTTGTATGGCATGCAAAAGGCAGCAATAAGGGGAGATCTCACCCCCTGCACGAGTATCCTTCTTCGAACATAAGCCTTGCAAATAATAATTAATATTATAATCGACTGTTTAATAACAGCAAAGGAAGGTCGAATATTAGAAAAACTTACTGTTCTGTTCAGCATTTATTTTGACAGATGCTTGTACGAGTATCTTCCACGAAAACTCTTCAACATTGAAGTTCGCTAAAGACTGCGTACATAAAAGTTAAATTCTTTCACTCAGGTATTTAAATGAAATTATATTCAAAAATAAAATCCCATCAAGCTACCCGTTATACAACCGTATTTATTCCCTTCCAAACCAATAGTGACCGGGTTTTGAAAGAAAGTTGCTAGTCCACCTGCTGTGAGGGGACATTCATGAAAAATGTGCGCCCGAACTCAAAACAGCAACACAACAAAAAAATCTAAATTTTAATGAATTTCCGTCGCAGATTTTCAACATCCTGCTGTTTCGTCGTTACACACGAAAAAAGGATATTTACAAGATAAAATCCAATTCGCCTTAAACATTGCCCCGTTGAAGTGTAAGATTTTCATTTCCATAGCAGAGCACCAACATCTGTGTACACCCCGAAAAGGTGTGTGCAAGGATTTATAAATAACGCAACTTCCAACAGAAAACCGGGCATGAGAAGCACAAGAAGTAATCCCTTTTCAACTATGTCATGCCATGAATTCAATATCCCTTGCCAAAGGGCAAACACAATTTTACTTCAGTGACAATCCTTGAATTATACACCCCTCTGTTTTAAGAGCTCTCTACTCCACTTCCACTCTCAGGATGTACAGATAAGAGGCGAACGCGAGGGCAACTCTGTATCTTTGTACGATTTTAATAAGTTCATTGTATGCACACGCAAGGACACTAGAAAATGCATCGCTCACTAGAATGGGCCAATCTGCTTTAGGAATAGATGAAGGCGTATACACAAAACAAATCCTGAACCATATGAAGGCGACATAGTTGAAAGCAAAAGCTTCCTGGTGACAAGCGCGCATACACACGAGGACTTTGTAGGACTCTTCGTGATGGTAAAATCCTTTGCTTTCCGGCAAAAACAAAAAACTTCTTACCGGAGCGTAGACGGCATTTTGCATGCATCCTGCAGCTGCATCATGAGACCCCCCAACAACGGTTCGGTAAAGTAATCTTGTTAGATAATTATTACAGAGTGAAAGTTTTGAGGTCTATTCAGGGCCAGAAAGTGTCATAAGTTTGGCTTTGTATTTCAGCAGTTTTGTGAGGCGGGAGATCAAAATGGACATGAAAGTTGAAAAGGACTAAAGATGCAAAAGTTCGCCGTGGTAATAGTTTATGCATCTTGTGGGAGACATCGCTTTTATGGAGAGACTTTAACGAGAGACAATCTGAGATTTATGAAAGGATATCAAATCCTATGAACGGTACACACGGTTATCTTGATTGAAAATAAATGAGCAATTTGTGTGAAATGAACATGTTTTAATAAATTTTTGTTGATGCACTTTTAAAGGTCTCTTTAAAATCATGTTGCAGGTGGTAAAAGATTGATTTAGAAGCTTCACAAGACAGTTAATGATGGTTACTTTCAAGCAATCGAAGCTATAGTTGTGTACTTCAGAAGAAGCACAAAGATGGACTTGGGTTCTGTTCCTCAGATTTGTGACATATTGAGTACTTTCATGAGTAAAAAAATTGGAATTGCAACTCGCATATAAAGATCCAAATACAACGTTCTAGGTCGGGGAGGTACTGGCTATGCACCCTAGTAATGACGCATGTCGTGAGTGGATGATCCAAAAGTTGGTTGCTAATTTCAATACACGTGACAATAGTTATTTGAATTTCGTAATAAAGGAGATTGTCATCTGGACAGTCAAGCTGCACTTAAAGGATTTAGAAATAATCTGTTCCCACTTATACTACGTTTCATACTTAGACTGGTTTGCTCACAATAAAGTCAAGGGCTATTGGGATAGAGACCCGAACATTTCTAAGAAAATAACCGCATAACCGCTCTTTTCACTCTGGGAGGACGATGCATTTTTAGAAGAGGAATCAATTCACTTGTACACCTACGGGTCAAAGACCAAAGATGGAGTTGGTGCAGGTGTTTTCTCTGATAAGCTTAACCTTAAGCTCTCCTTCCGTCCTCCAAATCACTGTAGCGTGCTCCAGGCGGAAATAATGGCGATCAAAGAACCCTATCTTGGCTAAGAAAAACGTGATATCTGCTAGAGATATCCGCATCTTTTCAGACAGCCAGGCAGCAATCAAATCTCTGGAATCGACCTCTATAAATTCTTTAGCGGATCTAGACTGCCGTTCGTCTCTTGTGGAGATGGCTGAGTAGTTCAACATTCCAGGGAATAGTAAGGCCGATGAACTCGCAAGAATAGGCGACGAAGACACCTTAGGTATACCCATCGCTACTTGCAAACTCAAACTTAAGCTGGATGCTGTCGAGAGTACAAATCTTAGGTCGACAAGTGGATCAACATGTCTAGCGACGAAACAGATTTGGCCGAAGCTGGATCTAAAACGCGCTAAGAATTTGATTTCTCTCAATATATGGCATATCGGCACCATAATAGATGTCATCACTGGACACTGTCTAATAGGCAAGCATGCTTCAAGACTAGACCTCTTTGAGAATGACTTTTGTAGAAGCTGTATGGAGGAAACAGAGGAGGAAACTATTCCTCACTTTCTTTATTTCTGCCCAGCTCTCTCCCGTAGAAGGAAGCTTCACTTAGGAGCCCCCTATTGTAGCGATACAGGCGACTTGATGGATATTGACAGAGCCTCTTACGCTTCATAAGAACGAGTAGCTTTTAACGAGCAGGTAGAGAGAAACTTCTCCCATGATCCACGTGGTATCACAATGGCCGCCTATATCTTTGTAACAGGCGGCTCCTAAGTGAAGCTTCCTTCTACGGGAGAAAGTTGGACCTTGGTCTAAGTATGTTGGCGACTCGTAGCTGGCAGCCACTTCAACCTTACCTAACCTTTCCATGGTTTCTTAATGCGATTATCTATGATCATTTTCTACTTCAGTTTGAAGGTCCAGTTCAACTCTTTCTGTTCTTGGAACTTCGAGTGCACGTATTGATGAGAAGAACGTTGTATATTTTTAGAGGATTGACTCCCAGACCACATCTATCCGTGCACCCTGTGACTACGCCTAATCCAAGGCGTAATCTTCTAATTACAGGCAGACCGTAAGTTTCATTGTCAATGAACATATTTGCAAACCCAATAAAAACATTTGAAATGCAGTGGAATATAGAGCCTTAACTGCTGCCTCCTGCCTTTCTGCCAAAATGCCCTTAAATGATGTTTTTTTCAGTTTCAATGAAAGCTTCGATTTCGGCTTGAAAGACACTACAGTCGATATTTATTCTAAAACACTGACTTGACTTAGGTATGTACATAGGTAGATGTGGTTGTATCAGCCAACCCTGTTGACACATCTTCTTCTTCCTTTTGTTTGGCGAGATTCTGATCAGGATTATAGGCGTCATAACCCTCCCACTATACTGCATCCCTGCTGGTCCGCCTGTGAGGTTCGCCAACCATGCTGAAACATAGTTAGCGCAAAAGCGCCGTTTTAGTACCACAACTCAAGTGACTTGTCAGATGCCTTGACTTCTTCTTAGACTTTAACAGTGAATCCAAGATTCTTCGCCGTCATCAATTTTGAAGTCCGTAGTGTAGAACGCTAGCGTCTCTATAGTCGATCTTTATCGGTTCACCTAGTCTTTCTGTCAGGAATTCCGATGGTCACTATCCTCTTTAAGGCAAGTTTTAGTGTAACATAGTCGGTTCTCTCACCTTTTTTTCAGGCTTCCAGCGGTAGGGTAGTATGGTTATGACTACAGTCCAGTCTCAGTGAACCTCTAGCCACCATATTATTGTGGTAGGAACTTATCCAGTATTACGCCGTGGATATCCTGCTTATGGCTGCTATGATCCTGATGCAGCCTTCCCTAGCGTTAAGCCATATGCTGAAATTTGTCTCTCACAGAGATGTGCATGTATCGTCTGAGCAAAAACTGTGTTAAAGCCCAACGTTTACTTTACTATCCGCTCTTTTCCATTCGAAGAAGCATGCTTTCTTAATGCGATTATCGGTTTGCAGTCTAAAATTTCATGCTGATCTTTAAGGTCCAGGCTAACTCATTCTAATCTAGGGAGTTTGAGTACAGGTTTCAATGATTTCGATGTGAGAAGAACAATGTCTCTTTTTAAAGGATTGATTGCCAGGTCACAGCTACTACTGCACTGATTGACTAGTAGCACTGCGTAATTGTGCCTTTTATTGAAAGGCATCTACATGATACCAAGATGATGTATAGTAATCTGCCAAAGGCACACTGATGATGTTATCCCTTCTCGCATTTTCAAAAGGACCCGTTTGAAAGGCAAACGAAGGCCACCCTGTGGTGTTCCTCTTTTGTCATTTCTGCTTCTATTCACGACTTCCATGGTTGAATTTATCACACACGACTACAAACCATTTGACTAAGACTCCACCTGTATCGCAAAAAGGCCGCGGAGTTACTTCCTAGTGCAGGAAAGACTTTTTCACTATGGAAACTACTGTACGTAGACTCCTATCTATCGATCTACCTAACGCGTATGCATAGATAGCTATCGCCAACTATAACCCTTGACGGACAGATCTATCAAGCTCTCCAGTAATTTGAAGGACGCCAGTCTTATAGGTCTGAAGAGAGTGGAGCTAGAATGATTACCACAGTATTGTTCGGAGGACTTAGGTTAAGTTACCTTGGTTATGGGCTTAAATTACAGAATAAAAGTTCAACCAATTCTTGCAGCAACACCGGTCGATCGCTAAGAAATGAGCAAAGAAATGAGCGCCGTGGGTCAGTGCTTTGGATTACTGAGGTTCGAGGTTCGAATTTCAGAAAAAAACTAAGTTTTTTTTTCACAGTCCTACTTCTCGAGAAGGTCTGACAAATGTCCGAGAGTAATAACAGTCATGAGAAAGCTTTTCAAAAAAAGCGGGTATGTGTCTTAACTGTACGTCACTTTCACTTATAACACGCAAAATACGAATGGTGGTGACAAGCTAGGCCCTGAACCATATACGGTCTATTGCGCCAAGTATTTTCGATTACTTTATCCAAGCTTTTATACGTCCTCCGACCAATAGACAAGTCATCTTTTTTTCTGCTTTGCGTCAGGTAGTCCTGGAGACAATCCTAATACTCCCTACTACAAATTCAATTCAATTCATCTTTTGTTGACTGAAGCGATTATGCGTGCAGATAGTCATTTCTAAGAGCTTTTCGATTGTGTATAGCACTTTTCTCAGATAAGTCCACGAGTCGTTATGTCCTAGTTTAGATCAGACTGAATAAAACCACGCATCATAATGCACTGCACCCTTCGTGATATGAACACTTTGATGTACCAGAAGTAATTTTGCTTCGATCACCTTCTTTCCCTTTTATTCGGCGAGGTTATCAGGACTATAGGGATCATAACCCTCCCACTTTACTGCATCCCTACTGTTCCGCCTGTGGGGTTCGCTGATTTGACATCAAAACGTATCTGCAGGCCTCCCGGTTTCGGAGCATTTCGTCACTGAGGCCAATCAAGTGCTGCTGTTTGTGAATTTGTGTGATCCAGGAGTTTTTTGGTCTACCCCTCTTCCACGCTTGTATAGGAACGATGACTGACATTACCTTTTTAAGAAGATTCATAGGATTTGAACATAAAAATACTAACTGAGCCGTTCGTGTACAATATTTTCAAGATGGGTTCCTTGACGTGAAGGCTTCCTCGGATCTTTGAACTTCGGATTCGATCGAGCTTTGTTACTCCTGCTGTCATGCGAAGTATCTTCATCTCAGCTGCCGTTAATTTGCCCTCATGCTTTTTGTACATTATCCGTCGAACTGCGTCGTAAAGCTTCCGGTCGCAAAAGAATGCATGCATGCTCCTGTTATTTGTCGTTGCTTGACTTTTCCTTTAAGACACCAGCAATCTCAAGTCGTATCATGCGGGACAGTTTTAAGATGGTAAATGTGTCGCTAGGTTTATCTGGATTGTTAAAGCGCCTAAAAGTGATTTCTCCCCTTAGTGGCCTTTTACGACAAGCGTTTTCGATAAATGGTTTCTAAAACCAGCATTATTCTGTCCGTACCACAATACATATAGTATATCTCCTTAAACGTCGAAGCCCAAAGTCCTTAGCCCAATCTCAAAAGATTATACTCTCAACGTGAATTTGAAATTTCTTCAATCCTGTGCGATATGAAGAGCAAATCCAATATAAGTGTATATATGGCAATACTCGCATCTCCCAATTATTTTGATTTTAAAATTCAAAAACTTCTCAACAAAGCCTTAAAGATATCTCCTTCTTACGGCCAACATCAATGACGGAGTCCTAAGTATTAAAATCGGAATTTACAAGCTTTTATTTTGTTTTCCAGTAAGAAGAGCTAACATGACCTGATTCCACCTACTTTCAATTTTCTTGGCTTGAATAATTTATAACCTTTCTAAGATGTAAATGTAGGTACACCAGTAAGTAGTGGTTGAAAATTCGAAGTTCTTAAATTCTACTTTCATAAGCCCCTCCTCAACCGATCCTTGTTATGCGTAGGACAACAATGTATTCTCATCCGTATTCACTCCTAAATTCCCATTAAATTATTTACCTTTGATGTTCATTGAAATTGTTTCTGTGCACATAATCGACTTAGGATACTTTGTATTCACATAGAAAAACAATAGACAGCCGTAGGCTTTAGAAAACCTTTTTGACTCCCCTCACAAAGGGATGAGATTGAGTACCCGAACAATATAAATTTCCATCTCCACATATCGTATGTGTGGAACAAAGTGGATGTTATCGATATGTGGGATACAACCCCGAAAATTTAATAGAAAAACCAAAGCAAACAAGCATTTTCTACCGATTCTCAGAGTTTTTTTTTCCATCTTCTAAAAAAAAATTATTTTTGTATTCAAAAATTCAAAGCTTCCCCGTCCCCAAATGTATATTTAGCACGAGAAAATCATAACCATGTCAAGGCTGTCCGTTCTAATAGAATTTGAATGTTTACACAACAAAATACCATCACCGTCGGTTCCAAATGAGAGAATATGCAAGAATGCGTCAAATGATATCCTTAGAAAATCCTTGCTGGCTCCTTTACGTTGGAGTCTATTGTTAGAATATTTTCACTGGATGCAATGATGGGTGGGGGGTGACTTGTGTATTCAATAAGCCTTTAGGCAGTTTTCCAATTAATGAAAATTAAATGGTGGATTGAAATGGTACTCCTTAAGTTGGGTGTGCCCCACTGCTTCGAGAGGATAAGCAATTTTACGATGAAAAAGGCAAAAGGCGAGAAATTTTCTTATTTTCCTTCCAAATGAAAAGAGGAAAGTCTATCAAAGCAGTTACCTTGGGAATTTCGCGAGGACTAATCGTATTTGTATGATATGACGCCAGTCTGTCTGTCTGGGTTCCGTTTGAGTTTGGAATCCTGAGATTCATTCCTGCATCTCAACGATTAGATTCGATGGAATCTCATGACACTTGGAATTTCAATCCTTAAGCGAATTTTGCATACCTTTTAAGAACTTAAAGAGCAATTTAAGGCTCTTGGTAGGAATGATTGAATTGGTGCTTGGATTTAACTCAGCGTCATAGATACACTTGCAGAAACGTGCACGTTTAAGAAGCTTTCAAGAGACATTGAAAGCCTACACAAACAAGGTTTTTCTTAAAGAATTGTAACAGATACACGTGTGTCCAATTATGATATAGTTGGGAGGGAAGAGGGTAGCATTACAAACTCATGTTCTACAGAAAAATGTCTACCTGCCTACGCTACATCAACACCTTGCGGATCATCATTCAACAATGTGTCGAGTACTGATCTCCGCTACTCCTGCTGTTCATTGATTTCTAGAAGGACTTCGACAGTTTAAATTGAGATGCTATATGGCGAGCCTTGCGCAGGGGAGGCTTACCAGAAAAACTCGTCGCTATTATAAGGCTGCCTATGATGGCGGTAAATGACATGTCTCACACAAGGTCAAAGGTGTCAGAGGAATGTGAAGTCCGCAGCGGAGTACGACGGGGATGCATTCTTTCGCCACTTTTTTCCTTGTGGTAATCAGTGATTTGATCCGGACAGAAACATGGGACTGAGATGGACCATGACATCATATCTCAAATATTTTAAACTACGCTGATGACTTTTGCCTGCTCTGTCGCAGGATAATGAACCTGTAGATAGGGCTTAAAATAAACACCGCAAAAACAAAGGCCCTTAGCACTTCAACTTCTCAAGAAAACACCAGCGCCGCTCCGCTCAATATTGCTGGACAACAAGACGAGATAGTAAGCAGCTCTCTATATTTAGGAAGAATGGTCATGGAAGACGGTGGTACCGATCTGGATGTAGGCAGCAGAATTCAAGCAGAGACTGTTTTGATCAAACGTAGAATCAGTGCTACTTTAAGAGTGTAGTACCTGGAAAGTGATCAACACCGTCACGAGGAAGCTGCAAACCATCACAAATAGATGTCTTCGGTAAGGATCTTCTGGGCGCACCGTTTATCGAACGACGAACTACACGCGGTAACAGGCCAGGAGCCAATAGACGTCAAAATACGGAGGAGAAAGTGGCAGTGGATTGGTCACACCCTACAGCGCGAAGACAGTTCCATTGCGAAGTACGCCATGCAATGGAATCCACTTACCCAATCAGCCAGACGAGTGGGCCGCCTTAGGCAGACATGGAGAAGGGCAGTCGAGGAGGTATCTAGATGACTTGGAGGGAACTCAAGCGCGTTGTAGAACTCCGAACATTGTTGATGAAAATGAAAAAGTCTCCTTCGCTGAAAGAAGAGCCCTCCAAAGAACCCTTCGGTTTGAGTCATACAATCCGGGAAAATAGGCCCAGAAATTGTATCTCAAAGGAGCAAAGTTCAAAAATGCAATATACACATGTAGGTAGATCGCAGTTCGGCTACTATTCACCAGCACAAGCCCGGTTCGACCACGTAAACATAGACTTAATCGTACCGCGGCCTACTTCACATGGCTGTCGATGCATACTGACGTGCATCGACCGATTTACGAGATGGCCGGAGGCGTTTCTGCTTCCTGATATCACAGCAAAGACCGTGGCGAGGTCATTAGTATCCGGCTGGATTTCACGATTTGTGGTTCCACTCCACATCACCATCGATTTGGGGAGAAAGCAACCCTTCTGGAGCCGGAGCAAAAGTCAAAACGAAACCGAGTTTGTCATGGAACTACGACTAGCAATGTCCAAGGTTCGCCTAAGGTTTTCATACAGCCTAGCTTACTAACAGGTAGCTAAGTGTTTGTCCGCAACGATGTAGTCACAGGACGCCTCTGCAGCAACCATGCGATGGAGCTTATGAGGTTATCGTTCGCCAAGACAAATACTTTCGAGTGAGAATTAAGAATCGTAAGGTAAATATCTCTATCGATCGCCGTAAAACAGCTTTTCAACGATGCAGCAGTCAACGACAGTAATAACCTGAGTGATGATACGAAAATAGGGTCTCCATCACATATACTACGAGACCTGGAAGAAGAGTTAGACTCAGAATACCTACATACAGCCTTGGCCAAATGTATTAGGCACCCTTTAAAATTCTTAAAATCCTTAAAAAAAAAAAGGTTAAATGAAATAAAAGAAAGCAGATACGATAAATTTGGAGATTTGGTCTTATGTCACTTGGCCTTACGTCACGGCACCCTTTATGACTACAGCGACTCTCTTGGGCAAAGTGCTGACCAGCTTGTAACACTCTTCCGAAGAAATACCGCTCTACTCTTGCTGTAACACATTTTTAAGTGTTTCTTGTGATGTAATCGAGTACTCCTGGATCCTACGCTTTAGAATACTCCATAGATGTTCCATAGGGTTGAGATCCGGGGACAGCGCAGGCCACTCTATATTATTCTCCTCAAACCAGCTCATAGTTAGGGTTGATTTGTAGCAGGGTGCATTGTCTCTTTTGAATTGGATTCGGTGGCCCCGAAAATATTGGAAAAGGAAAGTTAGAGTACATTTTCCAACACATTTATGTACTTGCAGGAGTCCATCCGACCATCACACACATGCATTTCACCCACACCGCTGGCAACCATGCATCCCCAGATCAGTTTGTCTCAGCCTAAGGAATATATTTCTCAAGGAATCTGTTGTTTCTATACCGAGTTTGTATACCGATTTTTTAGTCGGACGAAAATCGATTGCCTTTAAGGCCTCCCTTCAGGCTTGAAACTGAGAAATACTGTCCAAGTCTTTAGTACTTCAGAGCCAAAGGACTTTAATTTGCTTCTATAATTCAAATTCGATTCGCACAGCTTTCAGATTGATGAATCTGCACATATGTGTGTAAAACCAAGTCCAAATCTGTGCAGTGCTAATAGACAAGCAGAAGCGGAACAAAAAAAAAACCCTCAACTACCCTCAACGTTGGATCGATTTTCATCCAACTGCAATAGATAAAATATTACCTCCACATATCTCTATGAGGTATCACGTATATTTCTTCGTTACCAAAAGAAAAATTCCGTCTGTGGCAGACCAAACAATTTCTTCGAAAGTAATTCTCACCATCCTGCACTCAGGATTTATCGCTAACATCCAAAAAGAATCACAAATCCTTTCACCCACCGTACATATAAAATCCGAAATTTGAATGAAGATAGAGATGGTGCGAAGGATATACCCCTTCGCTACTACATACGATGCTAACGACAACGATGACCAACAACGAAAGGACATTAGACCATATTACGTCATATGATTAACTTAGACTATCGCACAATTTATCTATTTCCATAACTGCATACTTCAGTGACAGCAGCAGCAGCAGCCGTAGCATTGCAGCACAGTTCCGTACTCGTAAATTCACTTTTCCGAGTAAAGCTTGTGGAGGTATGCATATTCCACTGAAAAATTCCAGATCACTATCACTGGAGCTGGGAGTGTGGTGCATGTTGTATGTCCAGTCCACACGTCCAAAGTCCGGAGCGGTTTTACCGGTTTTTATTATTATTTGTGGTTCCCCTGATGCGGTCAGGAAAGGAATTTTCATTAGTTTTCGCTATCGTTGGACATGAGCAATTCATATTTGTGTATGCGTACGGATGCATCTAGTGGCTGATATTCAGGTGGCATTGAGGATATCCCGATGACCGCAGTGCTCTGTGTTAATAACTGATGAATCGGAAGATATCACCGCCATGATTCGATAGAAGAGAATTTGGTTAGCTTTGTGTGCGAAAGTGTTTCACCAGATCTCTTGGTGAGGGGGTTGAATTTTGGTCTTCCATTTGGTTGGGTGTTATGTTAGGGATGCCACTTTAGGCGCATTATTGACAGACGTTGTTGACAACTTTCAAGGTTCTCTGCTGATGGCAACGTTCCTTTTCTACCTGCTGACGCTGTAGGCATCGAACTCCATTCCATGTCACGTAGAAGAGCTACCACAAAACCTATATTCTTAGGCCAAAGTAATTAAAATAAATTTCAATTCATTATTTCCATTTTCCTATAACCACGTTTACTCCACTATGACAATTTATAACGATAAACACGTCCTCTATTCGACATCATTGTTAGCACATACTCGTATGAATAGATTGAGACATTGCAAGGATTCGATATGCTCTAGCACATCCCCTTTTTGTCCAGCTAACACTCAATAACGAACATTATTACTGCTCTAGGATACCAGTTGCAGGATTATTATCACGACACATATCAAGAATTTCCTCCTTCGCATATACAGCGAATTGAGAAAGCAAAGAGGAGCGATGCAGGATATCATAATCTGCCAGTGGATATCCAGAAATTGCTATGAATTGGCACATTTCAACACTTCCATGCACATTGAGGACATGCATACGATTAGGGCAAAACATTCGATGTGTTTGCTGAACGTGGCTATTTTAAATTGATTCTGACGTACATGACAATAATATTAATTGGAGAATAACTGATGTTATTAGTCTGCAGGATACGAGGAAATGAGTGAACCATTGTATAACAAATGCAGGCTCTAAACCGTTTACATTTAAAGGCACACAATTGACAGCTTTACTATTCCAAAAGAACGGAGCTGAATTAAATTAGTTTCCCCGATTTGTCCGCAAATAGGTAAGAACTTCTTGCGAACTGTCAAATTTAGTTCGCATTCCACAGATGTGGAACGCAATCCCCATTCCCGCGAGCAAGACTCGCAAGAGTTTCACCTCACAAGAGAAATTCACAGATTGCTGTGACTTGAAAAAAAAGTTTCTGTGAATGAATGTCAAAATTTGCGAATATTCGCTTGTTCGTATTCGCAAGTCGCTGGGCTGGGAATGGACCCTTAGTCCTTTTTTCCACTTTTCAACGAGTTGGAGGGTGCTGCGACCCACCTATGTACATATTTTAAGACGCAATAAACATTCAACCCATCCCGCAACTTGTCAAGCACAACATCGTATTCATCAGGACCCTGGAACGTCGATCTCAACGATTGCAAGGAACCTTAAAATGTCTGAGCCACCAATTCGCGAACAAGGTACATAAGTCTTGTACCATAACAACTGGTCAGTGCAAAAACCAGAGTATACTCCGTGGAAGGCGGGTTCTCAGCAAGTTGAGACATCTGAAAGGTCCAGGCCTTCTTTGGTTTCATTCCATAAAATTTCGACAAGGACCAAGAAGGCAACAGATTTTTGCAGAGATGTACACCACATTTTCTGAAAGTGTGGTGGTCCAGAGCAGCGAAAGTCATGTTATACTTCCCTAGTTTTCTCATTACAGAGTTTTTGAAAATTTTGAGCAGCTTTTTGATGACAGTTATTAATCCTGCCAGACATTCGCGAGAGGTGGGATCGTGAAAAATAATTTTGGTACATTCTAGGACTCGAACTTTAAACCTCCTGCTCAATAGTCTAACACCAAGCCACAGCAACCTATTCAGAGATGGCTATAGGAGCGGCTTTCCAGGAAGTGTATAAGGTAGATGATAGCGACCTGGAAAATCGAGTCCTTGTGCACAACTTCTACCTTCGAAATGATATGCAACACTGGCGATCAGAGAACATCGGTTTCACAGAGTTCAACGACGAAAATATGGCAAATAATGCCATCGCCGATGAGGATCGCCGAAGATAGAACTACAAGCGATCTTCGACTCATTGAGAAGGAAGAAATCCTTTGGTATCGACGGAGTGTCTAACATTTTGCTTCGACACCTCCCTCCAGAAGCGGTGAGTATTTACACCACCCTGTTCAACAATGCGCTGAATAATGCACATTATCCGGCGCACTGGAAAACAGCGGTGGTTCATCCTATTCCCAAAAGGGGTAAAGATACGTCCAATCCGGCAAATCTCCGATCGATAAGTCTCCTTCCGAACATCAGCAAGGTATTCGAGAAGGTTGTCAATAGAGCCCTGTCTAAGTGGGTTGAGGACATGAATATTGTTCCGGATAACCAATTCGGTTTTAAGGCGGGGCCGCGTCTAGACATGCCGCGTCTAAACTGGTGTCGGATATCCAAAGGAACAAAAGCAAGAAGCAATGCATGGGTGCCTGCCTGATTGACTTGGAGAAGGCCTTCGATACCGTATGGCTAGAAGGACTCTTCTACAAGTTGAGTAGGCTGGGCATAAGTAAACCACTGCTATACATGTTTTGTAAGATGCTCACCGGCAGACAGTTCAGACAGGGTGCGGTTAATTCACCGATCCACAAGTGATCTTGTAGGATCTACCATCCTATAGCGTACGCAGACGACTTGATAGGGTACAGATCAGGTCCAAAGATCGAGGTCATTGCAATACTCTTGCAGCGTGACTTTGATAGATCAGGCGATATTGCGACGACTGGAAGTTGAAAAATCAACTTCCAGAAGTCGGAAACCATCCTGTTTAGGACTTCGTTATCTGGGGCCTCTGCGGATACCAGAAAGAATTGGCGAAAGTTCTCAATCGTGGGACAGAATGGGCAACCATTAGCGTCTCGAAATGTAGTCAGATACCTTGGGTTCTGGCTAGACCAGTATCTATACTTTAACAAACATATAGATGCTGCTCTGGCCAGAGCCAAAGCGGCTGTCGCCCTCACAAAGAGACTGTTTTATAGCAGCCAACTCGATGCGAGGGTGAAGATAAACTGCTACATGGCCCTCATTCGGCCCATGCTCGTATATGGTTGTCCCGTGTGGTTCAACGTGGGAGTAAGCTCAATGGAAAGGATTCGGGCGTTTGAGAGGGCTTGCCTTCGTTGGCAAAGTTGACCTTTATACTATGGTACGGCTAACATAAGTTAGGTTAGGTTGGCAACGGCGTCAGATGTGTAGAGTCACTCCTCCTCGGTAAGGGGGGGATCATTCTACGCCTGGACAATGCTAGCAAATAGTTAAGAAAAATTTCCAAAGTTTGTGCTGTGTGTGAGGAAACTTTGAAACTCAGCGGCTGGTGTCAGGACGACGATCAAAGGAAAGAATTGCTACCGTTGCCCAAAGTGCGGTTGAAGGCGCAACAATTAAACTTCATTCGTTTATATCTGGGGAGAATACTCTATAAACCTCTCGGATTATTTGCTGATAAGGCCAACTCACCCAAGAGTAGAAGTAAAATAAATGAGCTCTAAATACGATAGAAATCAATGTCGATGTTGGTTCAAAATCACCCCTTCAGACGAGGAGAGGTTATGCTAGCAAGTGAAACTGTAAAAACTTGGGGTTCCGAAAGCCACAAGTAGTCGTAGAGATCCCTAGAGAGTGACTGTTTGGTCGCTACTCCTTTGAAAATGATGTTGGCAAGAAAAATCGGAGTGCGCATCTGATACGCTATAACTGGCCACTTTAGACTTGAACAGTCTTTGGGTGAAAGAGGATGACGAAAAGTCCCAAAAACACTTCTTCCAGGATAAGAATTATCCAACACATCAGCGAATGACTTAAGTTCGAAAATCAAGCGAAATAAGACTGAACATATTTTTCTACAGAGAGAAAATGCTCCGCACTTGAACAATTCCTCCTGGAAATTGTCGTTTAATCGACACCTACATACATACAAAATATTTTATACCACGCCACAGACGATGTGAATTGTCATCCTACAGCTTCTGCACAAACCAGCTTCCACTCCAGAGATTATAGATGCAATGTGGTATGTTAGACACCTACTGCACAACATTTTTGAATAAAATTTCTTGTGAATTTTGCGTATCATAGGTGACCTATCTGTGGTTGGTTTAAGTCCGGTCCGGTCCGGTCTACGAAACAGCAAAGCTTTCAGCTTGAACTATCCTTCTTCCACTGTCATGATTTCACCAAACAAAAGAATATCCTGCTGACGCCTGTCTTCTACATAGTTACCCATCACACTTTCACAGCCAAACTAAAGAAAAAAATTAACACAAACCACCCACAATGGTCACAGTGTCTGTGCATTTCCATTGCATTTTCACCGGTATACCTATGTACCTATGTTTGACAGATAAGCAAACCAAAACGTTTACAAAAACCAAAGATACCAAGTAAAACGAAGAAAAACCAAAAACCAGGATACGAATATTATTCATGGGAGAACATTTATTTCGGCTTTTAGTCCGTTTTTGGCTTTTAGTCTGTATGCTACAGTGGAGGGCACTTTTCATGAGTTCATTGAATTTAAGTAAAACGGGCGCATTTTTACCCAAATGCACATCCTTTCGATAGATGAGAATGTCAAGGATTTATGGAATAGCATGATAATTTATCTTATTGCAAAACTGGGCCTCTATATCCCTCCATATAAAATGCTAATAGCTTTATGGAAATTCTCAGTACTGTGTGACAGAAGCCTGTACCATCGCATGTATCAGGATGTGTGAATTGTGCATAACAAATTCGATGTCCTGTCCCATATCTGGTCGGTAACCGAAGCATAAATACACACCCGGTCTCTTATGTTATATGCGTGTGTGTAACCACAAAAGGACAATGGTAATCACCACCACACGGTGTATTTGGCCAGCATCTATCTGTTGGACACTGCATGAGTGCATCTATTTGATTGCACCCTGGACGGTGATGATGTACATACGTACATTCACATCCTTAGAATTAATATTGCTCTTCTTTATGTACTTTTACTAGTGTGATTCTTTTTATTTCTTTCGCTCCTTTCGTTATCATCTGCAATTCCTCTCCGAATGTAGATGCAGTTCAAGTTTTCAAAACCATAAAACTTGACTCTCAATGAATCCCCTGCGATACGCTAAGGTACAATATCCTTTTTTTTCCCCCTTTTTATGGTGCTTTCGTCATTTAGAGAACCTCAAACTGAAATGGAACGTAAGACGTCTGAAATAGTTCAACTGTCAAAAACGATGTTAGATCCTTTACGACACAAACGCGATTAATTTCCACAGATGCAAGTCGCTCGAAATATTCAATTAAATTTTTGTTTCCTAATGACAGTCACAGGACTTATGTGACATTCTAAAAAAAAAAAAAAGAAAAAAAAAAACACAACCATTAACCGGTATGGGAGTTGTAATTCAAAGGAAATTCAGAAGGAAAGTAATTTCCTTTTGCAGAAAAAGGACAGATTTCATATGAGGAAACATTTTAGAAGCACACACAACGCATAAAGCACGATGATGTACGACAGGAGGATGACGAAAGTTGTAAACACAACAGATACTCTCGTATGTTAGATGTGATTTCTTTGGTAAACATATAAGTACCGCTCTAGGCAGGACATAAAAATCTACGTATTTCGGGGATGAGCACTTTTATGTGTGACAGTCGTAAATGCGTAAACGTTTTTAATGCAACGTCGTGAGGTGTACATACAATCTGCCATCTGAGCTATGCTGCGGATGACAATGATTTTGGCTTAGTCTACTTAAAGAGGAGCATAAAAAAAATTGTTCTAATGAAAAAGACATCAAGGTCCTTTTTTTATTCATCTTCCTGATACGAGTTGGTGAGTGGTTAGGTGATTAAAAATCAATTGGGACAGATGGGCACGTTTTTAAAAAGCAAAGTTTTACAGAATGAGTTCCTCAAGTCGAGGTCAGGTGATACCCGTTTTAATTTCAATCCTTCACCCGAGGGAGAACCTATACACAGGGTGCGCCATCTTTATGTCGGTATGGGAATATTGAATACAACATCAATCAAGTGGCGGCCTCTATTGACCAAAGCAGAATGTGCCCTTTTTGCTGCGTTTTCCATCACTTTTCGAGCGATGATTTCGGCACGAATTGCGGCTTGTCAATGGTCTGAGGTCCGGAGGGGTCAAATCTGGAGATCTGGGTGGCCAGTCAATGTCGCCATTTTTTGACAGCACATTTGCAGTGTGGCATGGCGCACCGCCTTGTTGGAACCAGTAACCGTCTTAACCTTTTTTCAGACTAACATATGAGCCAACATCCACCGATATCGATTCCCATCGACTGTTTGGCCTTCTCTGGAGAAAAATGGCGCAATGGTGGTTTTGGCGCAAACGTCGGCCAAAACAGGCACTTTTTGATCATGCAATGGTGTCTCATGGATCTCGTGTTGATTCTCCGTTCCCCAAATGCGGCAGAGAGTGTGAAATGGGCCACGTCGCGTCGGTCTTCAAAATTTCCTTCCAACAATCAGGTTCAGTGTCAACCATTCGAGCGACTGTTTGGCCGTATTCCAAGCGACGACGGCAATATTCTTTGAGTCAATTGCACTTTATACGGAAACAAGTGTAAATCATCCTTCAAAATGCGCCGCAAGGTGGCTCCACTGACGCCAAAATGCAGAGCGCGGTGACGATACGAATACGATACATGTGGGTTCTCGGCAACACTTTCTCTTACCGCTTCAACCAGTTCATTGGAACGTCTTGCGTGTTGATGTCGACGATCTCCCATGGTCCCGTGCTTAACAAAATTCGACACCAAACGACGAATAGTGTTGTCAGGCGGTGCTTGTTGGCCACGAAATGCACGTTGAGTTAGCACAGGGCACCCTGTATATATGTATATACGGACATGCATAGTATTTACATGCAGATGCAATATGAGCGGAACAGTTTTAAAGTTTAAGTCAAACTATGGAGAATCGGATTGAACAACTTAAAGAACGTTTGACAAAAGGATCCTTTCTGTTTATATGAACAATGGCCAAACCAAGACAATTTTTTTTTCTCCATTACTAGAGGTTGCTACATACTGGTCCACTCAGAATCAACTACTGGTCCATTGTACTAACCATACAGAGGCCCTACTGTAATGATATTTTTTACCAACTTCTGGAGAAAGACGAGAAGAGGTGAATTTTTCAGCGGTAAAGAGCGCTTACATAGTCAGCACTCACCATGGCGGGGCCCAACGATCGGCCACCTGGTGTGAGCATAGGCCGGACAATAAAAGGGAGAAAGAGAGAATGTTGCGTTGCACCATCATTCCTCGCATGCAACGGTGATGGTTGTCACTTAAGCGCAATACGTTAAGGTTCTTGGCAAAAGCGGAGACAACTCTCCTGAGTGACAGAAGAAAAGCCGCGGATTTTCGATGAAGGCACAGTTTGATGGACCTTTTTGATTTTTTCAGTGGCAGTCAAAATTGTTGGCCATCCAGAGCAAAGATCATAATTCTAGCTGGTGGGACGATTAAATTCAGTCGCCAATATTATCATGGCAAATGATTATAATGGAGCAGAGTCCACGTATACAACGTCCAACTTGGCTTAAGTTTTCTTGGATCAAAATTTCAGTGGCGCCTTTCAAAGCACACATACATACATATGTATTTTTAGTACGAAAATATTTTTGATGTGTTCGCAACGGCCCATTTATGGCTAAGAACAGGAAAGAGTATGCTCGTCAGAAGCCGAAGACATGGGCGTCTACGCTTTGTCTCAGATGGGAAGGCCATGGCGATGAAATAAGATTTGCATTAGGGTCTGCTTGAAATAGGAATACCTGTCAAACTGAAACATTAAAGAACGATGATTATGTTTTTCCAAATTTCAATCAGGAAGAGAAGAGGTTCCAACAGTACGACGCGCGCTACATGCCATAAAACGATCGTAACCATCGCATTATTAAAACCTCAATTCGGCGATACCGATAGATTTCGAGATATAGACCTAGATCGCCCCATATGACACCCCTCTTGATTATTTCCTAAGAGGGTACGTGCAATCATTGGTTTATGCTGACAAGCCAGCAAAACTTTATGCCTTGAAAGGGAATATTGGTCATCTTATTCGCCACATACGAGCACCATTGCTCACAATAGATAGTAGTCGTTTAGTCCACCTGCAGCCTGGAGAGCCGTGCCGCACACAATTGTGCTCGTGAGAGACCCAATTGTCAATGGAGGCCCTGCTCGAGGACACGAGAAAACCCAACGCAGGTTCAGGTCCTTCGAAAACATTGCCTGAGGGTTGTTTAGCAATCTCATCGGAGATCTTATTACCCGCAATCCCACTGTGACTTAAGACCTAAACAAGAGTCAAAGAGTTCAGTCTTGCGACCGAATTTAAAGAGTTCTTGCACTCTCGCAGTACTTTGGAACAGGTTAAATGGTGTAGTAAGGCCTTGACCGCAGCCTGACTGTCACTACAGATGCATTTACTCCGATCCCTCCACCTATTCTTTACAAAATAGTCGGTAGACATTAGGATAGCATACACCTCTGCTTGGAAGACAAGGGCATGCACACCTAATGAGTAGTGAAGGCTAGTATTGTCGGTCTCCACGAAGTCCAGTTTTGAAAAACTCAACTACAGCCCAGTCCAGGTTCAGACTCTGACCGAAGCCCAATTCTGAACGCAAGGAAAGTCGACTCTTAATTTGCACGGCAGCCGAAGTGCCAGTGTCATTCCATTAGACGGCATATCGTGGGATAAGTGTTGCTCAAGGTCATCGAAACCTCGTCTGAGACGTTATATTGCTTTGATAGTACAGCCCATAATATACGCATCAAGGTGCAGTAAATCAAGCTGAGCGTCTAGAGCAGAGCCCGGCGCACTCGGAAAACTTCCCAGACAGACTGTTCTTTGAGGCTTAGTGCAGAAACCAATCACATCCTTGCGCGAAAGCCCCCTCTACCAAACAACCGACGCATAAGCTAGAAAAGCTCTTATAATAGCCGCATAGATCCACAGAATCTTTTTCGGTGATAAGCCCCACGTCTTGCCAAAAGCAGCCTTACACTATCAGAAGACTGAGAACGAAGTTTTCTATCTAGGATCACTCCTAAATCGGAGATCTGGATAGTGACGCCCTTTAGCACCGGCTGAGTCAGACCGGTCACATTCCATTCGTAAAGAGAACAATATCAGTTTTTAGAGGGTTGACCCTCTAGTGCACCATTTATCGATCACATCTAGAACTGGCTAAGCGTTAGCACAGACAGCCTTCAGGCATGACCCGACAGAAAGTATGGTTACATCATCCGCGTATGCCTGTGCGTAGGCATTTGAACTGTTAAGAGTATGCAACAAAGAGTCAACATAGCAGTGGAGAAAGAACACCACCTTGTGGGCAGCCTCTTTACACACCCGACATAACAGCCACAATCCGCATCTACACTACCAAAGTTCTGTTCATCAGCATTCTCGTAATTCTCCTCTTCTAACAGAGTCCGTGTTATCTAGCAGAGTCGCACACGCAATCAAAAGTCGCATTGTCGGAAGCGCCCTCTATGACGATGAAGATGCCCATAGCGCACTCTTTCCTGTCAAAGCGGACATTCAATTCTAGAAACTTGAGTTTAAAAGCGGAGTCTCGCAGGATTTTCCACGCTCAAATGCATGCTGCATCTCAGATAGAGGGTCCGTCTTCAGTGCAAACCTGCGCATGTGAATCTCGACTAGTCTCTCCAAGCTTTTCGGAAAGAAGAAAAACAGACTTAAAGCTCTGAAACTCTTGGCGAAGGGGTAGGCATCTCTGCCAATTCTTGATATGAAAGCCCCTCAAACCGTTCGCCAAGGCGTCGCAATATATGCCAGTGTCAGACAAGGATTAAAGAGTTGGTAGCAACTGGCTTATACCCCGTTGCAGCAGGGCTGGATACAGGCGATTTGAAGCTATCAAAGGATGCTGGAGAATCTGAGAGCCTTGTCTTCGTCACCAGGCCCCATACAGTACACCAACTACGCCAAGTTTTATGACTAAGATCAAGCTCAGCCTGAGTAATCGGGCCAAACTGTGATCCCATCAGTTTCAAGCAGAAGGCTTGAAGATTTACTCTCACACGTAACACAGCAATCATTGACCCTGCCGTGATGACGCTCCTTTCATAGGTTAAGTTAGGTCCCTATCTACTACATTTAGCATCTATGTATGTCTCGCAGGATTTTCCACGCTCCAAATTGAAAGTTTTAAGGAGCACCCTTTACTAAGTAGTTTTCAATTACCTTTGATTTTAAAGTGCTGTAGGAAGTATTCTAAGTACTACTGTACTGAAACTACTATCAAATCAAGAGTTGACTCTACGCAGACCAACTGACGTACATACTTCGAACAAGGAGGAGTTAAAAGCAGTTGAAAACAATTCCTTCATAAAAATCGCATTCGTAAAATCGCATTTAAAGTACAACTCGGAGTAGAGTGCTGCTTCGATAGAAGACTCAACATTAGACTCTCGTTGAACGACAGCACAACGACATCGTAAGGAGCTCAAGGTCCTTACATTACAACTGTTACTTCGGGAGAAGGTTTAAATTCTCTAGAGAAAAAGAACATCTTCTACAAAGTCAATGAACTTAACTCAAATTTACATTCACATCAAAGCAATGAGTTCCAGGAGTTCAACCATCCTGTAATCCTGCTCCCGTTCAAATGATGTAATCTCTCCTCCGCGCCACTCTTGAGTATTTATTTGCTTCCTTCCCTCCAACTCATACAGTGGATTGTAAATTAAATAAAGTCACAACTCTTACTGCCAATTAAAAATTCGTAACACCTACTTACTGTATGCAGTTGTGCCAATCCAAAAATAAAAAAAAATAAAAATTATAAAAATCTCACTTGAAAGAGCAAACAACAGCAAAAACATGTCCTTTAAGGATGTTTATTTGATTTCTTGTATTCCAGAGAGGGGTAAACTTTCTCGTTCTAGTTTGTTAGTCAGAAAAAAAAAAGAAAACTTTCTCCGTCGTAGATACTCTTTTTTTTCCGACATCTTCTCTGCTACTTTGCATATCTGATGCTTTCTATCCTTCAAGGATGCAACTTTAAATATGAAATCTGAAAAATGCTAAGAGTTTGCCAAGAAATTCACTATTTTTCATCTCAACTACCAACTCTCTATCCGAAATATGCAATGCGGAAATTTTCTGATGGAATGCAGTACGGTTCCTTTGAACACGTTAATTTAATTAAGATTTTTTGGCAAAAGGCCGATAATAAATTTCTGCATATCAGAAAATGAAAGAGAGCAAGCAGTTTCCCCTCGAGGAATTTTTGTTTTGCCAAGAGACACGGTGAATCGATGTTTACAAAAAAGTTTCAAGTATTCCACTAGGTATGCATTCTAATTACTTCCACAGAAGAGAATGTCCTTGTGGATTGGAATAAAAAATTGGAATTTTGAAACCATAAGTTCAAGTTCGACAAGGAGAATGAATAACACGTTCCTTAAGTAAAAGAAAAGTTTTATCTCAGTATCTTGTCCATGTCTGTGCCATGTTATCCTTGTTTAATATTACAATAGCT
Source organism: Blera fallax (assembly GCA_946965025.1). Classification (NCBI taxonomy): domain Eukaryota; kingdom Metazoa; phylum Arthropoda; class Insecta; order Diptera; family Syrphidae; genus Blera; species Blera fallax. The sequence continues at coordinate 30,055,716 of OX337246.1, forward strand.
TTGGTGGTACTAACCTGAATTTGGTTGTCCATTGCTATTCGGCCGTGCTGATGGTGCTCCATCACGTGCTTCCACTTCCAGAGCGTAGGCGCCTTTTTTCTCTCTGTCGAAAACGGTCTTTGTGAAGATCTCGCCACTTTGAAGATTTATTTCGAAGAACTCTTTTCCTTCGTTACGTGGTGAATCAACGATATAATAGTAAACCTGTGTAAAAAAAAAAAAAATTAAAAATTATACATATCTCTATAAGAAAAGGATTAAATATTATTTTTGTAGGTATCTGCGCTTCAATTTCCATTTAAACTGCATTATCTCACTCACGATTCCCATTCTTAGTCAAAGCTGGCCAACAAAGTTATACTCCTTTGCCCTGTAGTAGTAGGATGAAATGTGAATTTTTAGTTACCAGGATAATGCTATGTGGTTTAAGTTTCCTTTAGTCTTATTCTTTATTTTCACTTCAACGAAGCGTGAGCAATGGAAATCCTAATTATCTAGTTTTTGTTCTCCTTCTTTACTAAACTCACAGTAGTAGTGGTAGTTGACGTACTGTTGCTCCTGTTTCCGCTGCGGGCTGAGATGGATTTAGTTTGAAAACTAGTTAAGCTTATGCATCCTTTTTTTTTTTTTTTTTTAGAGAGATGCTGCTGCTATGGTATCCTGGGCGACTACGCCACAATCGCTGAAACTTGTAGTTATAGTCGTTCGCAGATTATAATTAAGTTTTGGCCTTTTTTGTTGCCTGCTTCCACTTTGCCATGACAATGGTGATGGGGAAGAGGAGGTGGTATACAGTCGTTACCTAAATTCGGATTTTTTTTCCAGTTTATTTCCTCTAATTATTCGAATTTGGTTTGCGAGCGGAATGCGGTGGCATTTGGGTCCACTATTTTCAATAATGAGATAGACGCAAGGATTCGTTTTGTTGGGAAATGACAAAGGGTGACGACAATTAAAATGATTTTAAAGGACTTTTGCATAGACGGATGGGCAAAAGTAAGCGGATTCCCACAGGGAGGGGGATTCAAAGTTCATAACTGATAGAGCTTCTCACATGAATGACCAGACAGTTTCGGTATTTAGAGTTGGGTGAAGTAAGCGATATTATATTCGGATTGTCGTCCCAGAAAGGAGCAGAGGTATAGTGGATACCGAGATCGAAGGCATGGAAAATTTCATACCTAAATGTCTGAGGTCCTGCCAATTGAATCTTTACCAAAGCAAGGGAGCATCAACAACTACGATTATGCCTTTTGTGGAAGATAAGATTGCGATAGCTCTGCTGAATTCTTAAGAAAAGGATCCAAGTACTGTTACGCATTAGCTGAGGTTCAACTGGCGCGACGGCTAAAGCGCCTGTAGCCATATACATAGCTATCGCATGCAACATCGATCTAGAAAAGCTCACTTGATGCGTTATCCCGCCGACCTGGCGCTGACGAGGCATTTTCGCACAAAGGAGAAACATGCAGTAAGGCTGGCTAGTAGCGATGTCGATGTAGAGGAACTAAGGAACTCTCAGAGAACCGATGAAGTCCTATCAACAGTACTCAAATGGGTTACACGGATGGTGTTTCATCTCAGTGCGTTTCAGTGCGTTTCTCTTAGTATCATCTTTTGTGCAAGAAATGGGTACCGACCGCACGTCAACGTCCAGAGCGCCTGCTCCCAATTATCCCTCAGTCCCTTACTAGCGAATTCATAAATAAGTGCCACGGCACAGCAGTTGGGGGACACTTTGAATCGAACAAGACAAGAGATCTCGGTTTTATTGCGTCGGTGTGAGCAAGGACGTCGAGGGCTACTGTACGGAATGTGATATTTGTGCGACAAAGCTGGGCCCGCAGAACAGAACGCAGGGAGACCTACCGCTTTATTTGGTTGTTGACGTCTTAGGAGCGCTGCCACCTACCAAGCGAGGTAATAGGGTACATACTCGGTTTTTGCTCTCCCAGACTAAGCGGCAGATACTGTTGAGAAAACATTAGCCCAGGAAATTTGCTACCGCTTTGGAACACCACTAGAATTACATTTAGATTAGGGTCGTAATTTTGAGTCCGTGGTTTCTAAGCATGTTATGCAGATTATGGGTGTACGGAGGACGCCCAAAACAGCGTTACATCCGCAGTCCCACGGCTTTGTAGAACGGGTAAATCGAACCATTCTACACTATCTCGCCAAGTTCATCGGTGATAAGCAGAACACCTGGGATGATCTTCTTCCTTTGTTTGCCATGGCAGGAAAATCCAATCAGGGAGACTCCGTTCGCGATGCTACATGGTAGGAATATGCGACTTCCTCAAGATCTCCTGTGTGGACCCCCACCGGAAACGGTTTCCTCTTGCGGATTTGCTCAGTTCCTAAAAGACCAACTGCGAGAAAAGAAATTGAAATTCTTTCAAATTACAGGTCGGAGATTTTGTGTGGTTCCACAATCGAAAGTGGCAAGCACGAGTTTGTCCTAAACTTCAGTCGGATTGGGATGGAACTCATAGAATCATGGAGATTATAACCGACTATCAAAATTCAAAAGACACCTCGATCCAAAGCGATCCAAGCTTATGCATGTGGATCGTCTTACAAAAATACCGAGGAACAAACTTCAGTGCCTGGCATCCAGAGAAGAGGTTATCGATGGACAAGGTTCCTGTTCAAGAAGGGGAATGTGTTACGCGAACGCATCCAGGCACTGCCTTTCGAAGTTTGACAGATCAACGCCACTGTCTGTCATTTGTCATAAGTTCTCTATAAACGAAAATTAACCTCGTGTTGGATGCAATTCTTCTCGCCATCCTTTCACTGAGAGTATCACAGAAATCCTCAAAAACGCAACAGTACTACCAATGAGCATGACCACATTCGCAATGCTTGGCGGAACTTCCTTCCGGAAAGGAGACAGAATTTCAGGTAAAAGTTTACAATGACAAGACAGAAAAGGTTGTAATTGGTTGCGATGCAAATACACTGTTGGGGAGCACCAACGATAGAACAGTAGAACGGCCTTACTTGGTCTACGAAGGATGTGCGCGTCTATCTGTCGTGGAAGAACAAACCAAACTTTGTTGATGATAAGTGAAGTGAGGTGAGGTAGCCACAGATAGCATGTTCTTACTCGTATGTGTACTCTGTCCAATTCCAAAAGAAAAGCAGTTTCGCTGTGAGATAATGAAGTTCAAAAGGACTTGGTACTACCACTCAAACAGTACCAATCACAGATGGGCAAATAGTACTAGCTCTTTAATCACTAGACAGATGTCGCCTTAACTGGATCTCAGACGCTCTAACTGACTTATACAGACAGAAACGGGAGCTCATCTTCAGCATAGTAGCTGTCGTTGCAGGGTACTGCATTATCGGTAGGCAGACCACTAGGCTAGGCCCCTTGGCTAACGACTTCTGTAGAAGCTGCATGGAGGAAAAGGTGGAAGCATCATAACTAGCTAGAGACTACCAACAGATCGACGGAAACTGATCACATGAACCCGATATTAGCTTTTAAAAGGAGATTCGCTACAAGAATTCAGACAGAGTGTACTGAAAGAAGCGTAGGAGCATGAAAAAGGAGCTGGCATTCTACACCGATGGTCTTAAGATGGACATTGGCACGGCAGCCGGAGTTTATTGCGGAGCCCTAAGAATAAACCACTCCTTTAGAATTCACGACGACTGCAGCGTCTTTCAGGCCGAAGTCACAGCCATCGTACAGGCTGCTGAAATTATTAACGAGAGTTATATTGTTGGCAAAACGATCACTGTCTATATAGACAGCCAGGCAGCCGTTAAGGCTCTGGACTCCGCCGTAATCAGGTCGAGGCTTGTGAGAATCTGCAAGTTACTCCTAAACGGGATATCTAGAGCCAATGCGGTGACCCTCTGCTGGGTACCAGGGCACATCGATATCAAAGGAAATGAAAAGGCAACGGCCAGAGCGCTATGGCCGGCCTTCAGCAAGAAGAGATCAACCTCTCTGGTAAAACTTAGTCGTTATAACGCACGGGTTGTTTCCGGCATAATTACTGGACATTGTGCGTAATTGGCGTTCACGCAGAGCGACTCGGTGTGCCACATAGCGACTTTTGCAGAAGTTGCAGGGACGAAGAAGAAATTGAATCTGTTCGTCATTTACTGTGTGATTGTCCTGCCCTATCCGTCATAAGAATGAGGAACTCTTGGAAGTTACTTCTTTTCGGATCTGGAGGACTTAGGAAATGTAAAGCTGACGGACCTCCTGAGATTCATATCATTATCTGGGTGGTTCTAACAGCGGTTTTCTCACATGTTTCCAGGGTTAAAAGATTGGGCACAATGGACCGACCTGGTCTAAGTGAGCAGTGACTCTATGTCACATGGCACCCATCTACCTACCAGCATAACTAGCTCCTCCTGGCTCAACGGGTAAATGGAGATGCTGATCCGGTGGTAACAGAATGCACCTTATTGGTCTAAGTGAGGCTGCATACTTTCAGCCTGTCACGTCAACCCAACTATGGGAGTGTCTGTCCAGATAGTATTGTATTTCCACAGACTGCATTCCCTTATAAAGTTCTTAGAAACGTTATTGCTTACGGCAAAGGTGTTATCCTCCGCAGGACATGAGAACTACGACAGCTTAGGAAACACAAAAATGTCCAAAATATCGCTCAAACAAATGCTAGCTTTGAAAAAAGGACCTCTAACAAGAAAATCTCATAGAAGGGAAAGTAAAACAAACCCAGAACCCTCAGAACAATGACAGAAAATTTGTGGATCATTGTCAACACAAATAGGGAACAGACATGCCGACAACAGGGTAGGACTTCAAATGATCTGTGGAAGCAATCTGTCGAGATAAGATGTGATATCACAGTGAACCCTACCGTTTGTGCATTTGTCTAAGAGTCCTTCGCTGAGATGGGACTGCCAGCTCACCTCATCTAACCTAGACGCTGACTGCATCAATTTAATGGCTTCCTCATTTCATTTGACATTTGTACAGTAGCATCACTGTCAGACCAGTTTATGTCGTGGACTAACGTCAGCTCTATAAATACATATGTACTTCGGACTGCCTGGATATGGGGCACTTCATTAAGAATAAGTCTTTGTCGTATCTCGACTTTCCAATGTTTCTCCTTCTTCTTCTTTTGCCCGGCGAAGTTATGATCAGGATTATAGGGTTCATAACCCTTCCACTTTACTGCATCCCTACTGATCCGCCTGTGGAGTTCGCTGATTCGACCTCAGAAAGTATCTGATCAATTCGTCACTGAGGCCAATCAAATGCTGCTGTTTTTGCATTTGTGTAATCAAGGAGTTTTTTGGCCAGCCTCTCTGTCGCGCTTGTAAAGAAATGTAGGTTTCGTTGGATCCATCCTTTAAACATGGCAATTCCAATTGAGCCGGTCGTGCTCCAATTTTTTCAAGATGGGATCCTTAACGTGAAGGCTTCCTCGGATCTCTGAACTGCTAATTCGATTAAGCTTTGTGACTCCTGCTGTCATGCGAAGCATTTTCATCTCCGCTGCCGTTAATTTGCCCTCATCCCGATGGTTAAGGGGGAAATCTTTAAACACGCCATCGCTGGATCAGAGATGTTAAAAACAAAAAAAATCCCAGCTAAAAACCTTGTACCACTGGAAGTCCACAAACGGATCTGAGTCCAAAAGTTTGTGCGTTTTTATTATTTTGTTTGACTTTCGTACATTGTCCTTGGGATGTGGGGAAAACTTCCCTTTTTTGTTGTTTCATTTCAATTAGCTTTCAATTTTAGGCGGTTACTCGCAGGTCATTGATATGTGTTATCATCACTTAAAACAGGACCGTGATGATCAGGCATCTACCTAAACTCTACTTTGTCCGCAGGACATTCTTTCGTTTCTATTTTATTTTCGTTTTCAAAAATCACTTTGTTGACTTCCTTCTAATGACATTATCCATTATTCTGACAGCTTCTTTTTTTCTTCCCAACAATTTCCATGCAAGTGAACTGAGCTAATCATTTAAATACCAACCCTCATCCCCTCCAACCCACACCATTAAAACACACTTAACATCCGTGTTCAACACCCCCACCCATCAAACCAACCATCCACTTGGAATTGAATTTTAAAGACATTAGCGTATCTACCGAGGTGTATACATACTGTATGCGGATTGTGCGTTCACATTATATTACCTGATTATTTGGGAAGGTTCCATCCTTGTCAATGGCATTCACTTGAGTAACCTTTGTGCCAATTGGTTCACCCTCAAGTACGGTCTCTTGTTCTCGTTCTGTGAACAGCGGGATCTCATCATTAACATCCTCGAGCATTATATAAACAGTTGCCTCTGAAGCTAACTGCTGTGCGCCATTGTTCTGCAAAGAAGAAAAATAACAGGATAAGAAATTGAAATTTTCATTTTCATTTGTTATATTTTCCGTGGAGATTATTATGATTTTTTTTTTGTTTTTTTTTAAATCGGATCACAGAAGTAGGTTTCGATTTGCATATGTCCGCGTGAATCAGGGTTGAATGTATCACGTACAATTGTGGTGTTGAATTATTAAATTATACAGATCGTATAAAACGAAAAAAAAAAATACATGTCCTTTTGTAAGGATGTCAACTGAATCATTCGTGTTAATTGCAAAAGGAATTGGATTCTCGCATATGTACCTTTCGAGATATCACAACGCTGTGGGGCTCATAGAGTCCTATAACTTCCCCTGCAACTGCCGCAAATTAGAGAAGGATCATCATATCCGTTATCACAATGTCAACATTCATTGATTGGGCAAATATAAACTACACAAGTGCTATCGGAATAACAAAAACAAGTTATAAACAAAAAAAAACTTATGTGTGTATCCTTTACACTCTCACTTCAACGTCAATCCACCTCCGGCTCAATATTTAATCTCAATAATCCATAACTCAGCTGATGGATTTCCGCCTACATCCCCCCCCAGGCGGATATACTACGTCCCGCCCACACACATGGACTGTACAAAAACAGGATACATGCTGATTTTTATGACCACACTACATGATTGGTATAACCTTTGAATCCCCCCGCAAACAAAAATATCCTTAGATGCTTGACAATAAAATTATACGTTCTTGCTGTGATGAAATTATTCGTAAGGATATTCGTCTCGATATTTCGATATGACTTCTTCTGCTCTATGTATGTAGGTATGTGTATGGGTGTGTGTTTAAATCGAATGAAATGTTTTTGTTGCCTGCGAAAGTTATAACTCAAAAAATTAATAGGACATAAAAGTAGATAAGAAGTTTTTTTGTTTTTTTTTGCTGGTCAATCTCTCATCCTTCGACTTACGCTCAACTACTTTTATTGTGTAATCGATATACAAGAACTAAGAGCATTTTTATGTCCACCAAAAGTAGACTATTCTTGTGTCTAACTTGGCAAGCTGAACGGACTCAATTGGTAATAAATTCAATTGGAATTACTACCAGCTTCGATTAGGGGGTGGGGTGGGTGGTGATTTAACTGACAAGACAAGAACCAATGATACAACTTGCAAGGATAATCTTGTCTGTTATGTCGACAAACTAAAATGGCTCAAATCGTCTCTTCAGTTCTCAGGATAATAATAAATTGAAAATCATTTTGACAACTATCATGGTGTACAACATACGAGTTGGCTGCCATTTGAAAGGATAATAATCAATCAGAGTCCACGCAATTATATTGAAATCGATTGCATTGAATCCCCTTACACATGTGCTGTATAGAATTTGATGTGAAGAGCGTACGCAATGTGTTTGCACATCAAATGCGAGGAAGGACACGCCACGAGCTAAATCTCTATATCTGCGGTGATGAGATGACCTACATTCAGGATTTTCAATATGAAGAGGAGAATGAGTTCTACGTTTCTGTGGTCAGTTTTACAAACAACGACTGTTTAAAGGACTCCACATCATCATTGTCATCAGCATCTCTACCTTTTTGCTGAGTCAACAAAAACATCCTCAAATTGGATTACAAATTTAATTGAATGTTTGCGTTAAAGCTGAAAGGATTTCAAGTTTTAAAAGGACTTTTAAAAGTGAAAGTTCGAAGTAATTAATTGGATCACGGAATCCACGTATGTGGTATATAAGTAGCATAAATAACGAGTTTTTCTACACAAGTGGAACGTAACTAAGCTGGTTAAGGGTGAGGTAAACAAAATGGATGTTATGCAAGCTTTTTGTGTTTGTGAAAGGTTAGAGGTAAAGTTTCTTAAAGCGCAGCGAGAAAATACCAAATTGTGCAGTTTTTCAAGAAAAGCGAAAGACTCCAAGTGTAGAGCTGCGAAATCTTTTGTGGAATAAAGTCCGGCTGAAGTGTTGAAGTAGGATTTATTGGAATTTCATCCCGATGCAGTTGTCTGGAATGTCCCTGTCGCCTGAAATTCTATGCAGTAAGACACTGTATCTGTCAGTAATGCTATTTCGAAATCTAGGGTATTGCCTGAGCAAGTTGGTTCATTGGCCACTCCACTATCCAATTTTTCGAGCTGCGAACATTTCTGCCGGAGTCTACAGAGAGCAACTGAATGAAGGACTCTCCAATATGCAAGTGCCTTCCACAAACGCCAACAATGCAGCACAGCCATCAAGGAAGTAGCCGAAACTACTCTGGGCTACCAACCGCCCCCAGCAAGAAATCCGTGGTATGATGATGAGTGTGTGCAGCGACCGACGAGGCATGTCAGAAGGCGCTCCAACGAAAAACCAGAGCAGCGCGGAACGAGTACAGAGCCAGGAGAAGGGAGGAGAAAAAACTACTGCGTAAAAAGAAAAGAGCCTTCACAGTCTCCCAGCTCAAGAATATCGAAGAGTCCAGAAACATAAATCAGTCACGGAGCTTTTTTTCTAAGAACCTTGCTGCTAGCTACAGCCCGACCATTCAGGCTCTTCGAAATTGTGCGGGAAATCTTGTCACCGACCCGCAAGGAATTGTGGACGTGTTCAACGGGCATGACCAAGAGAGAGTGATAGGGTATGTTGATAACTCAGCTTCAGTCGATGAAATAGTCCTTCCTTCCTTCGTTAAGAGCACCTCCAGATTACGAAACCCTTTTGCTAAGAGCAAAGGTTTTAAAGTCGCCTATCAATGCGAACATAGAGATGACGAACTAGGCTTCTCAGCCAAAGTTGTCCGTCTGCATACTGCGATGCAAATTTGAAGTCGACTTCCCTCATGCTCAGGACTGGCTTTGGCCAGAGGCTGAGCCAGGAAAGGAATGTAGTCGCATTTTTATGGAAGGCTCCAAAACTGGACAGAGGTCCGGCGCTGGTATTTTCGTGGAATGCGACAGCATTAGGTTTCATTTCTCATTGGGAAGGCATGTATCTGTCTTTCTGGCAGGGGTGTATGCCATCCTAATGGCTGCGGACTGTATTCAGAGAAACAGGTGGAAGGGGCGAAATATCTACATATGTAGCGATAGCCAGGCTGCGCCTAATGCACTAGTCAACCCTTTAACCTTCTCCAAAATGGTTCGTGAATACAAAACCTCCTTGAATGCGATCGGAAGGCTGAACTCATTAAATCTCGTCTGGGTCCCAGGAGACAACGGGCTAACAGGGAATGAGATCTCCGATGAGCTTGCTAGGCAAGGTTCAGAAAAGGCTTTCTCCGGACCTGAACCCACGTTGGGTCTGCCATCGTCCTTGGTCAGGGCTTCCATCGACGGCTGGGTTTTTTAATGAGCACAATCAAAGGTGGCATAGCTCTACAGGATGTAGGCAGACTAAACGAATGGTCCCCGACGTCTGTAGGAAATCGGCAGTTTTCTTGCTATCCCTTAGCAGGAAGACAACTTAGAGGCGTTCTTACGGGCTACTACACCTTTGCCAAACACCTTAGTATGCTAGGTTTAAGTCATACCCCTATCTGCGACGCCTGTGGAGAAGGCGACGACACGGCGGAATATTTCCTATGTGATTGTCCTGCCTTTGCATGGATCAGGTGGCGGATTTTCGGTGGTGCTATGGTGAGTGCTAATGATGTAATCCCCTCATCACTGAAGCTCCTTCTCGACTTTCTACGAAAGACGAAAAAACTCTAGAGCAAAATGGGGTTCCCTACCTGGTAGCGCAATGGACCAGTTTTGAGTCTGAGTGCTCCAGTAGGGTGTGCCCGACCCGACAGCAAAAAAAAAAAACCCTACGCTGTACCACTGTTCACAAAACGCGATATAAGTCCAAAAAATTTTCACAAAGCCTGCGTTGTTAAAGGGATCTAATATATTCTAACCTTCTCGTTAGACAGCACTGCAGGTTAACATGAATAAGCTCGCTTATTGGCATTTGGTCAATCCGAGCAGCTGTCAAGTTTGAGGCTTAGAAGTCCTTTGAATCTATATGTAGTTCGCATGACCCTACATATGTACATAGGTGGCTTGGACGCCATATATTTGTATTTGTATGTGTACAAAGGCTGGTAATCCAGATTGGAAGCTTCGCGCCGTGTTGAAAGCATCACATTAAAAAATATATTTGTTAGCCTGCGAAAAAGACATCCTTGCAAAAAGGACGGAAAACGTTGTTCGGATTTACACGCAGAATCTTCGGATAGTAAACATACCGCATGCAACGAACAACTAGAAGCCCTAGACTGTTATAAAAGAGACACAAAAGCTATCCAGGAAATGCAATGGGATATCCAAAAGGAACAGAAGTAGCACTTATTTGAATGGGGACTGGTTACACGAGCCAGACTTAGGCAAGAAGTCTTGACCTTTCGGCTACTAAGTGAACGTCTTATAAAAACTTGTTTCAAAGCTGAATTTGCCAATATACTCGTGAGCATAATATGTGCTCACGCCTTCACAGACGAAAAGGACGACGATTCCAAAGAGCTTTTCCATAAAACCTACGAGCAATATCCAAAGTATGTCGCTAAAATTTGGATCGGTGAATTTAACGTTAAAATAGGAAAATACGACATTTTTGGTATTCTGAGGGGTAATCATAGTCTTGATGATACAAGGTCTGGAACGGGTCTACTATCCCCTCAATGTGTTGCCAGACGAAAACCCCACTTAAGTCAGCGCACAGTTTCCCTACTTTAATATTCATAAAGGTAAACGGCGGTCCTTAGATCAATAAACCGTCAACCAAACTGATCAATAAACTTCGCATTGTGATCGAAGCAAGACATATCGCCAGTATTCTGGATACTTGAGACTTTCCAGCGGCCAAAATACATATAGACTTGGGTTACTACCTTGTTGTAGCCAAAGACATCCATCACGCTCTTGCAAGGATATATGACATCCAAAAGCTGCGATCGTAACAGTTCGCCACAACTTCTGACGATCCTGTATCTCACAATCTCTCAAGACGTCCAATGCCGCCACCACAAACTGTCGAAGGACAGTAACTTGGAAGTTGCAAACAATATATCAAAGGAGCCGCAAGTGATGTGCTGTATGTCGGCAGGCACACTCAGTAAAACATGGACGAGAACTATTTGCGAGCTCTAAGAGAAGAAGAGTCGGCAAGAGCATCGGTTTCTGTAAAATTAAACATGAGAAATGTGCGCTTGAGGACATAGAGAAGTGCCACTGCACGGAAGTCCTATCAAAAGATAAAAAGAACTTGACTGATGAGTTCTTAGCCACTTGCTCTACTTCATCGAATGCGGTTCAGTAATTCAAAAGTTGTTTGGCAAAAAGTCCGACAGAACGACTCATCAGCTTTCGCATTGAAAAATAATCATAAATCGCAATCACTTTCTTTCAAACGGATCAATTGAAAATCGAGGACTTATTCATCCTTGCATAAGCCACAACAACCAAACTTATGTGTTTTTATTCGAGTGGAAAGCTTCAATAGTTGTTTTCGTTTCAAGCTTATTTTTTCAGTCGTGCTCGTCAGAATATGAAGATGTGTTTCATTCTACAAACTGCACTGTTGAAGGACGAAATTCGTCCAAACAGGTATTCGCCATAAACACCGCTCTCTGAAACAAAGTTTTGAAGAATTTGTTTACTGCTAACGTAACATACGCCTTCCCAATCGGAATTCAAAAAATACATTTCTAGGGCTGAGGGCATCGCAGAAGAATTCATAAAACCCCTTTCGTTGTTTTGTTTTCGAAAGCCCTCAGGATTTCAATACAAAAATCACATTCAGTTTATGTGTGGATAGAAAGGATGGAGCGGAAAAGTGCTCGTGCATTCCCAATCGATAGAGGGTTTCGCTGAAGTAGTACGAAATTACAATACGCCTGACAGAAGCCTCCCGCATTCATGCATTTCGTTTACATGGAGGCTAATTGTGCACAAAGAATTTGTGCCCAAGAAGGTGAGTGAAATATACTCGTATGTAAAGTCATTTTTGAGTTTTTGCTGTCATAGTGAAATTGGGTGATGACTTTGACAGAAAGATATCATTTTTGAGTGAAAATATCTCGAAAACAAAACAATGCACCAACAGATTGTTTTAGACGAAATTTTCGGTTTTGAACTTCTGTATTCGATGTTCTACAAAAAAAAAAATACATACATATGTATCTATGTATGTCTTGGAATTTTTTTTACAAAAACTTGGCACAACGGACCTTTCTTGGTCCAGAGGGGCTAGCTTCTCGCGACCATTCGTGTTGTTTTTCACACAAAACGAATTTTTGTTACTTAAATCCAAATATGTACCTCCAGGAACCGTGTTTCCTACCCTATGGGAAGCTTTACTCATATGGCTGATCTACTATATCAAAGAATGGAAGTAACTACCTAAATAAACGTACCACCTGCCTTATGAATTTAGTAGGTCCATAGTAGAAAAGTTTTCCAACTCCATTGACGAACGTATTTCTTTGTCTCCTTAATCAATAGAGTACCGAACATTCATAGAGGATATGCTCGGGTGATTCATCCTCCTCCTCCGTCATTCCATCTCTAAGCACAGATTTCAGTTGTGAAGGTAGCACACACATCAGGCCAGAGTGATCTGTGAGAAAGTTCACCAGCTTTTCAATACTTTTTAGTTATCTAAGTAAAGGATTCACTTGTAAAGGGTCTTTCATTAAGCTCTTCCTATCTTTAAATTTAAATAAAACAAAGTGTGTGTGAGACATCATCGAAATTTTGATATTCGTTTGAAAGGCCTATCGATGCCATTATGTATGGAATGTAACATCGTTCAAATGTCCGCCGCGGCTTCTCTGGGTGGCGCGCATCCGAAATGTCCAATTTTCCATGACTCTGACGCATAAATCAGGCTGAATTTGACCGATGGCATGGGTTGTGTTGGCTTTGAGGGCCGCTGTGGTTTGTGGCTTATTCGCATAGACCGGCGACTTCAGAAAACCCCACAAGAAAAAGTCTAACGGGGTCAAATCGCACGATCTCGGTGGCCAGTTCACATCACCTTCACGTGAGATGACCATGCCTTCGAATCGCTCGTGCAGAATTTCCAATGTGGCGTGAGCTGTGTGGCACGTAGCGCAATCCTGTTAAAACCACATGTCGTTGGTGTCCATATGATCCAATTCAGGCCAAAAGCACTTGGTAATCATCGACCTGTGGTCTGCGAAAGGCCGAGTTTTTGTGAGTGACACGAAATCGACTGCCTCGGATTCTCCTGCACACTCTCACGGACAGCGGCGATGTTTTTGGCAGATCTTGCGTTTCTTCGACTTACGGTTGTTGGTTGATCGTTTACTGAATCAGTGGACTCAAATTTATCCACCACACTGCGAATAGTCCTCTCGGAAGGACGATTATGGCGACCGTAAAATGGGCGAAGCTCGCGGAACGTTGCCCGAACAGAACACCCATTTTGATAAAACAATTTTATTATTTGCACGTGTTGTTGAACGCTGTATCCGTCCATGGTGATTTAGCAAAACAGGCTGAATTAATGACAGCTGATTTCACAGATGTATCTTCAACAATATGGCCGCTATCAACTGTCAAAGTTCGGAAGTCCCTATTGGAAGACCTTTTAGTAACAAGACTCGATTAATAATTTGGATTGTCCAAGCCCCGGGACATTTTTTCAATGGGCAGGACGAAGTTTGAGTTTGAGCCCGGTTGACACTTTAAGCGCTGCCCCACTATCTAAGAAAATACATATGTATTCTGGTGCCCTTAATGGCTTTTCGAAGGTTTAACCTAGCGCAGATCTTAATGGCATAGGCTTCAGCCTGGAACTCAGAGGAACATGTTGCGCATCGAGACCCGGCTTCAACTACAGAGTCAATTTTTGATCCGTCTGGGAACCAAGCCAGACTTCTACTACAGCCGATGCCTTCGGTTTAAATGTAATACATGCATACATCATACTTTTCAAAAATTTTGACAACTGCACGAAATATTCCAAGAATTTTCGACCCCATAGTAACTGCAAGTCAATAAAATGTTCACACTTCGGCAGATCCTGGAAAAAACCCAAGAAGTCCAAATCGATACCCACCATCTTTTCATCGAAATTAAGCGTGGCATATGACACCACTTGTAGAGACGAGCTATACAGAGCCATGTCTAGTTTTGCATCCCTGCCAAGCTCGTCCGTCTTTGCAGGATGACGATGGAGAACGCTCACTGTTCCCTCAAGTTCGGTAATGACCTCACCGAGACCTGCGATGTCAAAAAAGGCTTTAGACAAAGTGATGCGTGGCTTATTTGATATCATTCTTGAAATAATTGTGGGAAACTCACAACCCAACACCGGAGGCAAAGTCTTTCAAAAGTCAGAGCCACTACTAGCTTACGCCGATGACATCGACATAATTGGCGAACCACAGCGGCCTGTCACTATTCGCTAGTATCGAAACAGAAGCCGCCAAAATGGGTTTAGCTGTAAATGAGGGCAAAACAAAGTATTTGCTGTCGACAAGAAGGGACACACAACATCAACGAATTGGACAGAACGTCACAATCGACAACTACAACTTCGAAGTAGTGGCTCTGCTATACATTCTGACAACATCGAAGAATAACTCTTGCCAATCGCTGTTTCCTTGGGGCTGAGAAGGCAATTGAATAGTAAGGCCCTATCCCGAACAAGTAAGGAGACTCTCTACAAGATCTTGATCATCTCAGTCCTCCTCGGACTTTTCGGATGAAAATATCCTCTGTCGTTTCGAGAGAAAAATTCTTCGTAAGACATTCAGTCCTGTTTGCTTTGACAGGTTTTGGAGGAGCTGTATACGCTCGTCAATCGCTTGAGATGGCTAGAACATGAAGAGCAAATGGACACGAACGCTCCTAAGGACTAAGGACTGGGCTAACTTGAGTGGTTTGTTGGTTGAAGCCCAGGTTCACCCCGAACTGTAGCGCCACCTAAGTAAATAAGTTGTAAGACTTACTACAATATTTCAGCAGCTATCCCTCTTTATACAGGGGATGCTTAGACTAAGGGATAAGTTCATTCATGTTCTACCAATTTCCCTTTTGGGTGAAAAGGTTTAGTTAGGAACGCCCATTACGGTTTCCAACTAAAAAACTTAAGCTTTTCCATCTTTTCAAATGGCTCTGAATCCAGAGTGAACACTGTCCTTAACCAGCATTATTTCCCTGCCAACAGTCTTGATTGTTAACTCCTGGCTGCCTTTCTTGTCGACGGCACGTTCATACTTTATTTTGCTCTCTTTCAACCCACATTAGCTGCGTTTGCCTAAGTAAATACTCACGAAAGCTTCACTGACCTTGAGAGGTTTTTATTTTGTAAGAGCACCCTTTCTCCGGGCTCAACGTTGTCAAGGATTGAAATTAAATTTGTTCACCCTTAAATGTGTAGATATGTATGTAGAGTAAAATTTAAGACCCTTATGTCAAGCTGGTTGACGACCAATACATCTAACCTGACCGAACTCAAAGCGTCTCTGTAATTACTGACCGACATAGAAGGACTGCCAACTAAATCCAACAACAGAAAAAAAGAAGAAAAAACTCAAACTAACCACAATTGCCATCCTGAATTAAGTCAGAAGCCAATTTCACCAGCAGACCACACACACAGCCAGCTTCAATCATGCGCCAACAAAACACAGACCACACGAACTAAAGCGATTTTAAAAACTTCTCCGAGAAATTAATTCCGACATTCATAATCGTCCAACAATTTTGTGGTGAGTAACATGAAACGTGTCCTTCCAAGTCTGCATTTCGTTGTTGTACAGCAATATCGCCTCCTACCCATTTCGGTTGGTCTCCAAAAAACTGTTGTTCAACGACGACGACAGCGTGGTTGTCCCTTTCATGTTTTTTTTATTTTTTCCCCTTTTTTTTGCGTTCGATGTGTGTCATCATCATCATCGTCGTCCAGGACAAAAAGGATCTGGAATATTTTATTTTATTTTGTGTAAAATCCTTTGCTTTCCCTACAATCAGAGAAATTTGAGTGAACATGTGTACACTCGACAAAGCCTTTCCGAGTAAAAAACAAAAAAAAAAAAAAAAAGGAGCAGAAAACTCCTATAGCGCCAGATGACAATATGGGACAGGCAGCTGCCTGCACGTCGAGAATTGTAATCCTCTAGATATGACAGACAATTTCAATTCATTATACAAACTTTGATGGGGCCCAGTCAGTAGTAGCAGGGTGCTACGGTGTAGTCGGTAGTGTGATGTTCCCTGTGTGTGTCCTTCACTCAAAACTCGTATTACTAACTAGTTTTATAAAACATGGAATTTTCGGGAAATTTATTCAGGAATATGTCCATGTGTAGCTAGCACGAACAAACACTTTATTTTGGGTAATATGTACCATACACAGGAGCCGACATAAATGGGGATGTCAGCTGGTGGTGAGTTTAGTGTTAGGTGTTGTCCTGTGGTCTCCCATAGGTATAGGGTAGATTAACTTTAGTCGATAGCTTGCAACCGTAAAGCTTTAATTGAGATTAATCATTTTAGAGGATGAATGCAGCTATTAGTCGACCTCTGACTTCAGTAATGGACTAGTAACAGTTATGAATAATTTTAACTCATAAAGGACCTACAGCACTTATTTATTTATTATTTTTATTTATTATTTAATATTGTCACCAAAGAATGTAATCTTTCATAAACATAAGGAAGTACAATAAAAGACGAAAGTAAAAAAAAAAATAAAACAGAGCAAACAATTATGACTGAATAGCGTCAAGTAGTATCCTTTTTATAAAGGAGGTCGGCAGGTTAAAATCCATTAAATTGACATTTGCATTGTACGCAATCATTAACCCGTTAATTGAGGAAGAACGACCGTAGTTTGTCCGAGAGTGGGCTACTGTAAAGAATCTAGTGCTTCGTAAATTGAAAGGGGGAATGCTAATGTTGAGAAGGCTTAAAATTTCCGTAGAATCAATCTCACCTACTAGAACGCTATGAAGAAACACAATTCTTGCCACAGTTCTCCTGACCTCTAGAGATTCTAAGCCAATCAGTTTTAACCTTGAAAGATAAGGAGGTAGGTTATTTAAATCAATCCAATTAAGTCCTCTTAGAGCGAATCGAAGAAATCTTTTTTGTATTGACTCAATTCTATATATACAAACTTTGTAATACGAATACCATACAATAGAGGCATATTCTAATAAAGATCGCACAAAAGATAGCTTAGTGTCTAATAATACACCCAAATCTTTGACAACAGAAACACGGGGAATGACTACACCATCAATAGAATACGTGTACATGAAATGCGATTTACGCCGAGAAAATGTTATGACGGAACACTTACTAACATTTAAAGAGAGGTAGTTTTTAGAGCACCACAGATAAAATTTCTGAAGGTGTAAATTCAAAATGTGAAAACAATGATGATCATTGCCGGACATATAAATTTTGAAGTCATCAGCAAACATTAACAAGGAGCACTCAGATAAAAAGGTAATAATATCATTCACAAACAAGACAAAAAGAAGGGGTCCAATATGACTGCCTTGTGGAACACCAGAGGTCACAAATATTTTTTTAGAAATATTATTACGAAACTTAACATGTTGATATCTATCGGAAAGAAGAAAGCCATCTAACAAAAAAAATAGGAAAACCTAATCTTGTAAGCTTGTAAAGAAAAATTTTATGATCAACTCGATCGAAAGCTTTGCTAAAATCCGTATAGATGGCATCAACCTGGTTACCTCTACCAATTTCTGAGATCACGAAATTCGTAAACAATACGAGATTGGTTACAGTCGACCTTTTTTTTTACAAAACCATGCTGATTACTACAAATAAGGGATTTACAATAGAAGTTTAGCCTTTCTGTAACTAGCAAGTCAAAGAATTTTGGGAGAGATGATTGCTTACATATACCTCTATAATTCTCAATTTAGTTTTTCCTACCAGACTTAAAAATCGGAACTATATAAGAAGTCTTAAAGGCAGATGGAAACGTGCTAATTTTCAAAGATAAACTGAAGATGTGGCATACGATTTTATGCAAAGGTATGGCACAATTAATAAGAAAAAAAGAAGGTAAGCCATCGGGACCAGGACTCCAAACCAACTAAATTCATCAAAACAATGTCTTCAGAAAATTCTAAGTCATTGAAAAGAGGAGTAGGAGAATCACAAGATAGTCGAAAAATTGTTCATCGACCATCGAGTCATGATTGGATTAAACTGATTGGAAAAAGCAAGCAAAATTATTGCAAATGTCCATTGAAGGAGAGAGTGGCTGGAAAGCCATCACTTTTGTTTTTGGAATTAATAAATTTAAAAAATTTATCGGGCCTGGATGTGAGACTGTTCTGTACATCATTTATATAGAACAAGTACGCGTGGTACAGAGATGTCCTAAGCTCAGACTTTAGCCTTCTAAACAATAAGTAGTCCTCATTAGCCAAACTACAACGCCATTTTCTAAATGCTCGGTTTTTTAAAGTTTTCAAAGGACATGAGTCGATTATATTTTTCACTAGAACTACCGGAACAAATTTAAGAATAACGCGATTGATTATTTCATAAAATTTGGAGCAGATGTCATTGATTTCTAATGATAAATGAGGATCCCAGTCGTAATTGTTAAGCTCTTCACAAATATCACTATAATTAGCATTTTTGAAGTCAAATCTGAAGGAATTACATGTGAATAAAGTTCACATTTAAATCTAATTTACAAAAAAGGTTTAAGGATGGATGATACAAATCTTCAGGAACGAGATGAGTGAGACTCCTGGATACAAAAGTTTCGTCACAGTTATTCGTAAAGATGAGATCCAGAGTGCGCTGAATGTGGTTTTTCACATGATTTACCTGAAGTAGACCAAGTGAATGGAGCGTATCCACAATATCCGCACCAATTGAAGATAAGGAGTTGATTGGATTGAGATATGTACAATCAGCATCCCCCGATGCCCAATGAATATTGGGTTGATTAAAATCGCCAAAGATGTACATATATTGAATCCGAAGAAGATAAAAGATTCACAATGAAGCGAATAGCATCTACATACCTAGTTACAACATCAGATCGGGCACTAGGTGGAATATAGACACAAACGATGTATAGCTTAGCGGATGAAGTTATGGCTAAGTAACTGCAGCAAATTTCAATATCATCGTAATCACTGAGATCAACAACGTTCGTTGTAATACATCGCTTAGTTGTCCATTGAAACTTTGTTTTATGACTGTGATACATTTTAATGACAAGACATTTTATATAAAAAAAAAAATAAATATAAAATTAAGAGGAACTCTATAGCTTGAGAAAATCAGTCTGTCTGCGTCATGGTATTCAGTTCTGTACAGTATTTAAGGATACGGGGAAAATTGTTTATTAAAAATCAGGAGGACTTCTGAGAATAAAGCTAATAATAAATTTCCAAGAATTTTGGTGGTCGTGTTGCCTTCATCGATACACTCCTTAATAATGTTCAGCTATTTTAATAAGTATACACATGTACACATGTATGTATGTAAGCATGTATGTATGAAAGTGAACACGATATTGTTGCCCAAGATTGGTGTGCGTCTTGTGAGTTTCCTTCCAATGAATTTGTTTCCTTTGTCGATGGATTTTTGTTAATTAATCTTAATTGATTTTAAAAGGATGGACTACGAGGATGCTCGTCTTTTTTTAAGGATGAAAATTTATTAAAGGATCTCAAATAGCAGGAATCACGCAAATCTGTTTCATCTCGAAAATTGCTTTCGCAATTTTTCTTTATAGCCAAGACTGTGCCGGGCATGTTACGCTAAAAAAATTGGAGTTCCCTTTTCATGGCGGTGGCTAGGATTAGCTGAAGGTGACCTAATTAATCTCCAATTTTAGCGGAATGGACTATACTCTGGCTACATTCTTCTAGAACACGTTAAAGTAATGGTAACCACTACGTCTGCTTTCGAATTTGCACATCCTTGAGCCAACAGTTGGAAAATGACGTCGATTTTGGTTGAAATATCATCTGAAGGATTTGTGGTTCGAAAAACCTACACGTAGTCATAGAGTAGCCAATAAAATCCTCAAAGAGTGAACTGATTTGTATTATTTTTAGAGTGATGACATCCTTGATCCGTACTTCTTTGAAAATGAAGCTGACAATGAGGTAATGGTGGGCGGAGTATATTTTACAGAGACATGACAATCGACAATATACCACAAAATTCATTTGACAGGATGTGCCACTTCCAAGTCAACAGCGGCATCCATTTGAATGGAATGGAACGTATACTCCGTTCAATAAGCCAACAATCATTGAAAAGCTTTGAACGCTGCCGTTTAAATTGCATTTTCCAAACCGAAACAAAGATGGCGCTTCTTTTTTAGGTTAGGTTAGGTCCCTATCTATTGCATTTGACAGGACTTATGTACTTTGATCAGAAGTGATTAGTCTGGGGAAAAATACGTCAGTCTATCAAGCCGAGATGATTGCTCTGTTACATGCGTTGGATCACCTGATAGAAGGTCAAGTTGTTGGTAAAAATACAACTGTATCACTCGAATCAGTGATTAGAAGCATGGAGCAAACAGATATAAATACATACATCCCTGACTATGGAATGTGTTCATAAGCTCAATGAGTGCTCATCTCGAAATGAGGTGACGCTGCTCTGGGTTAGACCGCACGTAGGGACTGAGGGCAATGAAAAGGTGGACTCTGTACCAAAGCAAGGGTCAACCTCGGAGTTCTCTGGTCCGGAACCATTCACTGCAATTGGCAGAGGAATGGTGGAGCACATAATTAACAACTGGATCGCGACAGAACACCATAGAAGGTGGTCAACCGTAGAAGGTTGTAGGCAGGCTAAAATAGCTATTAAAGTGCCGACTAGCTACACTCATAGGAAAGTTCTAAGCTTGGAGCGAAGGGCACTGAAATGGGTGGTAGCGTTATCAACAGATCATGGAAAAAAGATGGGTCTTCTGGAGGATGATACCTGTGAACTATGCCTAGAATCGAGACGGCGCGGCGGCACATATACTGTGTTATTGTAGAAGAAGGAAGGTCTTGGGACGCCAGTGGGTAGAAACCCAGAAGATGAACCAGATTTCCGTTAAACAGATGCTAGCGTTGACACGAGGAATCAAAGGCAGAGAAGAACTGTGGGGAAATCCAGAGAGTGTCTCAGGCTAAGATGGATCTGGTCTCGGAATCTCTCGAAATAATATATATATGTATATAGACCAGAAGTGATTGACTATCCCACTTATGGAATCAGAAGCGGTAATATCTAAGAGCTCAGCAAAGACCTCAGGCAAGGCTCGTCTGATTTGTTAATTGGGCCCGAACATTTTTTTTGTAACCAATGATTTTGGTTTCAATATTATACACGCTACACAGATGGGAAAACAATATGTCCATATCCCATTATAATCACATTCAAGGACGTAGGCAGGCTACACACGCCGTCAGACCCTTTCATAAGAAAGCAAGATATACTCTTAAATTTCGCAGAGGTGGCATAAGAAGGCTTGTGAGCTTTCTTCCTGGTCACTGTCAGCCCAAATACCACCTCCATACAATGAGCACCACTGAAGATACCATCTGCCGCATCTGTCTAGTAGAGGATGATACCGCAGAAGGCATACTCTGTGAATGTGTGGCTCTGCATAGAAAAATCATCTCTCAAATTGATCTGAGGAACTCTTCCGCAGCAGCACTTCTCGGCTTCATTAGGAAAGTGGAATTGCTATTGGAAAAGTATTGACATATGCTACAGCAGTTCTTCCTTGGTCGCACTGTCCTTATGATCATGGGCGTAGCCAAAAATTATTTAAACTTAGTTCACTGCCCCCAGTGCATTTTTAGTAAGTTATGATCCCTTTCTACATGTGCCACCTAAAGCGAGACCTTTCTCTAATGGTGTCCAGGCGCTTTGTATGTCCTAGCAATTGCACTGCGCAGTGCTTCAATAGGTCGATATGACTTAACGACTTGTATAACTCGTCGTTAAATCACCTCCTCCAAAGACCCTACTCTTTTCAGATCAAAGGACACGGTCAGATTTTTGCCAAGATTTATGAAGAAGTGAACGTTCTCCATTGTCATCCTGCATAGACGAACGAGTTTTGCAAGGATGTCAAATGTGGACATGGTTCTGATTAGCTCGTCTCTATAAATGATGTCGTAGCCAACTTTGAAATCGATACGAAAGCGATAGTGGGTATCGGTTTGGATGTCTTGGGTTTTCGCTGACGCGCTCTTTAATCGTGTTTTTTGTGTTTCATTTCTTTTCCTTGACCTTAAAGACCCAACTTTTCTGCCATGCCTTGTGGAATTTCCAATTGCCCAATCAACGATAGCAATGCTGACTGGATTGCTTGCAAGGGAATCTGTGGGAAATCTTTCCATGCAGCTTGTGTCGGTCTAAACAAAAGAAACACGGTCTTCATCAGAGAAATCCCGATCAACCTATTATTTCTTTGTGATGAATGCAAAAATATCACTGTATCGCACGTGCTCCTGGCGATTAAGTGCCTTAGTGATACTAATGAAACTCTCCATAACAGTAGTGCTAAAAAGATTACGTCCGAACTCTCCAACCTCGATAATTGCGTGAGATGTGTGGACGATTTAAGTATTGCGGTTCACTCCTCAACTGACGTTATTAAATCTAAGCTTACCAATATCGAGAAACAAATCGCCGGTCTTTTCGAGTTGGACTCCGCGAGGTCCAGAAACGATGAAACCACACTGTGCCATCTTAGCTCCTTGATAAGTGATCTGAAAGCGATGTCTACTACGCAAACTAACTCTATCCATAAATCGTGCGAAGCCGTTTACTCCATGCGTGAAAACTTAGATATCCATTTTCAATCCCCTACAAATCCTCAACCCTCTGCCAAACAATCAGATCCGATGTTCGACATAATTTTCGATAAGATCAACGACGTCGGTGACGAACTAACCGCGGTACGGTCGACTTTTTGCGATATCGAAAGTCGCATTGAAGTGTTGTGCTCCAAAATTGACAATATATCAGCACATACCCAGTATTACCCGAATGTTCAATACAATACTTCAATCTTGGCTGAACTATTGGACACCGAAGTCATTCCCCCCTCTTCATTTTCCCCCTGTCTCCAAAGGACGATTCAACCAACAAATTCATCCACTGCAACCCCAGAATCTGCAGCCGTGTCATCCCCCCAGCCGCCACCCCAAGAACAAGAACTTATCAAACAGTTTGGTACTACATGGACTCCTTCCGATTGGCAGCGTAGATTGGATAAACTTAGTCTGAAAAACCAGATGGCTACCACTTTCTTCATCAAAGGCGCCCCTCACTACGCCGATGTTGCTTGGATTAACCAATATTTTAAAAAAAGGTTCGGTTTCACCATCAGCAATTGTGAATTGTTCCTGCCATCCAACCACAAAAGTAAACGAAATTTCAAATTCGATCTCCCAACTCGATATGAATGGCTTTTCCAGAACCCCAATAGCACAGATCTCAACCTTGGTAAGATGCGCATCTGCAAATGGACCGATAAACTCTTCAGGAATAAACCTAAGTCTATTAATAAGGGCACAAATAAATTTAAGATTAGAAATAAGTCGCCAAATCCTGTTCCCAACTGCCCCCCCAATCTTGACCCTAACTGGTCCCTCAAAACCAACGTATTCCCTAATTTTATCCCTTCATTCCCCATCCCCCACCAACCCTGCCCTTCTTCTTTAAATAAACTCTCTGCCATCGTCCCCCCCAAGCCTAAGCAGAAGCGTATCTCGTTTAATTTAACCCCATCCACCCACACTATTACCTCTCAACCGCAACGAGCCCCAGCACCGCCTACCCCCACCAGCAACTTTTTTCCTAATTTCAACCTCAAAACCGGAGCAAAATACCCTAACTTCATTAGCTCTCATATCCTTAACCCCACACCTACTGACTCATCAAAATCATCCTCTTCAATCTCCCCCCCAACCGATCCCATTCTTGATCCCCTTTTGCCCCCTCCGGTTAAACTCACACAGCAAACTGCAGATACCACAGAATGTCGTTATGCACTCTCCAGGCTTAGAGAAAAAAAAGTTTACGAGAACATACGCCTCTTTCTTGCGTATCTTCACGACAAATCTGACTCGGTTTGTTTTGAAGGTAAAACTAAGACCAGCGTTATGGTTTCCATCCAGCAGGAAGGACTGCCCATTGAACTGAACAGTCTTAAGAAAATTTATATAAGGTTCCATGAGATTTTCAATATGTCTCCCCAGAAAGTAGCGGATGATCTTGCTGCTTTTGGTAATTACGTACATTCCAAAAGGATGTCACATCTCCAACGGAGCCGTAATGACCACAATAAATTTTTTCGTCCATAACTTGCCACCATCACCATCACCTCAACCTCCCTCCTATAATAGTCTTCCTCTTACCTTTTACTACCAGAATGTAAGGGGCCTGCGCTCAAAAACCCAAGCTGTCTTGCGCCAATCACATGCTCTCCCCTTCGATATCTATGCTCTGACCGAAACCAACCTGATCCCAAGCATAAAGAGCCAAGAGTTATTTCCCTCTACTTTCAATGTTTTTCGAGACGATGACCACGACCATCCCCTGGTTGACGCTCCCTCTCGAGGCGTTCTCATTGCCATCCACAACGACCTTGACTCGTCTCTCATCGCTATTTCTTCTTCCTCTAAGATAGACTTTGTTTCAATAAAAATAACTCTTCCCCATAGATCCCTGTACGTTATGTGTTGTTACATCCTTCCAGCCCAACCTATTGAATCTTACCAACTTGCCATTGACGCGATTGATCAAATAACCGACTTATCTGATCCCCTCGACGAAATCTTTATATTTGGCGACTTTAATTTGCCCCAATTACACTGGACTCCCTCCGATGATGAATCCTTTTTCTTCGCTTCTAATACCAACTCAACTAAGGAATGTCTCTTCATAGATCGACTTACGGATTCAAGCCTACGTCAAGTTAGCAATGTCCTAAACTACATGGGAAGGCAATTAGACCTTATTTTCACAACTGACCCCATTAACTCCTCAGTCTCGCATTGCCCTCTATCCCTTTCGACTATTGATAACTTCCATCCCCCACTTCTTCTCTCATTTTTCCATAACGCTCCGCTCCATTCCAACTCTTCCACAGTCTTGTCTTACGACTTTCATAAAGCGAATTTCCACAAAATTAATACCTATCTGAGTAGGGTTTCCTTTGAGTTTTCAAATTTATCTTTAAATGATGCCCTCGCCATTTTTTACAGGGAAATATTTAATTCTATCTCTCTCTATGTCCCTTTGTCACGCCACAAAACATCATCCACATCTCCCCCGTGGTATAACCGTAAACTTCGCGCTATACGTAACAAAAGAAACAAGTTATGGGCAGTATTTCTTCGTACCAATTTCATCTCTGACTTTTCCAACTACCTCGGTTCTTACCTTCAATTCATTCAGCTTTTTAACTCTCTCTATCAGCGCTATCTAAATAACGCGCAATCAAATCTGATAAATGATCCTAAGTCTTTTTTCAAATTCGTCAACTGTAAAAGAAAATCTGACGGTTACCCTCCCTCTCTATCCTTTGATAATACATCATCAAATGATCCACACACCATTGCCAATTTTTTCGCCACCTTTTTCAAACAATCTTTCGCCGACAACTCCTTCATACCGGACCCCTCTTACTTCAATTTCCTTCTTAATTTCTCTGTAGGTCCTTTTCTGCATCTATCCTTTGACCCTGCTCTTATCGAAAATAAATTGCTAAGTCTTAATGATGAATTCTTGCCTGGCCCGGATGGTCTCCCCGCCATTTTTCTTAAAAAATGTTCATCCAATCTCTCACTCCCTCTCTCTCACCTCTTTCGCCTTTCTCTTTCACAAGGAGAATTTCCGCAGATCTGGAAGACAGCTTTCATAACCCCCGTACACAAAAAGGGTTCAAGGAGCGAAGTAACAAATTATCGCCCCATTGCTAAACTTTCTCATATACCTAAACTCTTTGAAAGTATTTTGTATGAAGCCTTAAGCTTTCAGTGCAAATCTCTCATTTCCCCTAATCAACATGGCTTTCTGAAAGGTAGATCTACTACGACAAATCTCGTCGAATTCGTGTCTTTTGCCCTCACAGCCTTAGAGAATGGCAAAGAAGTCGACGTTATTGCAACTGATTTTAGCAAAGCTTTTGATAAGATATCTCATAACCTAATTCTTTTCAAATTGTCTGCCCTCGGTTTCGAACCCATATTGTTAAAGTGGATATCATCCTACCTTGAAAATCGTTTTTATAGTGTTCGCTTTAGATCAGTCCTATCAGCCCCTTTCTTGGCCACTTCTGGTGTTCCACAAGGCAGCCATCTTGGTCCTCTCTTCTTCATTCTAACTATTAACGACGTTGATAGGGTCATAAAACACTCCTCCCTTTCTCTCTACGCGGATGATACCAAATTTTTTAAAACCATCTCCTCACCACAGGACTACTGTCTCCTCCAAAAAGACCTGGACAGTTTCTCGAACTGGTGCTCTAAAAATTGCTTAGAGCTCAATATCACCAAATGCCAATCTATTACCTTATCACGGAAACACCACATGTCCCCTGCCCGCCTTTATTTTCTTCATGGTCAGCCTATATCCATCGTTCAATCTCTGCGTGACCTTGGAATATTGTACGATAGGGAATTAAATTTCCGTTCCCATATTGACGAGATAATTGTTAGAGCTAACTCCTCACTTGGCTTTATCAAACGGTGGTCCAAGGAATTCTCCGACCCTTACGTGACTAGATCCCTCTACATTACCTTTGTCCGCCCTCTCCTCGAATATGCGAGTCAAGTGTGGTGCCCCTTTCAGCAAGTGCATGTGTCCAGAATCGAAAACATCCAACGTCGTTTTCTTCGTTTTGCCCTACGAGGTCTTTCTTGGAACGACCCACTTATCCTGCCTCCCTATCAAAACCGACTCAACCTCATCAACTTGAATTCCCTCGAGAAACGCAGAGATGTTGCAGACATTCTTTTCATTCATCGACTTCTCTCTGGCTCTATCGATTGCCAATCTCTTTATAACTCAATTTTCTTCAATACTAACCCACGGAACTTACGATGCCCTCGGCTGTTCTATTTACCAGCCCATCGCACCTTATATGGCTCCAATGAACCAATTTCCCGTATGCTGCGGAAGGTTAACTCAAACCTCACCCATTTCGATTTCAATCGTAGCACTCCCAGCCTCAAACCTGATCTCCTCAACCATTTTCCTTAGCTTTTAGTCATAGTTTTTAAGTTAGTTGTTAGTCTTAGTTTTTAAGTTAGCTGTAGCTTGTATTAAGCCAAATAAATGGGGGCTATCGCCCCCACCAAAATTAAAAATTAAAATTAAAATTAAATTAAATTAAATTAAATTAAATTTCTGTAGGATCTGTGGAGTGTAAAAATTTGGTCGATTGTGGACTTTTGTTAAAGTCAAGGATTTAAAAATTTAAAAATTAAAATCTGTACGCCTTTTCCAGTATCTCTTTTTTTTCTAAGTATCCACAGAAAAGATTCGTTTAACATGATTCCCATTGTCACGAGGTAGGCTAGTTACTCAGACTCAGAATCACTCGTGAACATCCCGCCTTGTGCACTCAAGCTCGAAGCAGGGAAAATAGCCACAAGAGAGGCGAACACCAGATGGTCCTCCTTGGATACTTGTGTAATCACGAGGAAACTATGGCCGTCCTTCGATAAAGGCAGAACCGAGAGACTTATACGGGAAGACAGGAAATCCGTTTCCATCCTCGTTGGGGTTATCACGGGGCACAACTCCCTACGGTATCATTTGAAAAAACTACGTCTGATGGAAGAAGAACTCAGCAAAGGCTGCAGTGACGAGGAAGCTTTTGAGGACACAATCCACTTCATATGCCACTGCCCTGGTCTGCAACACATGAACATATTCCTTGGGACTTAGTTTTTCCGAAACCAAAACCTGAGCACGCCATCAGACAGGATGGTTTGTATGCAAAGACTCGCAGCAATAAATATCGGAGCAAATTAGAATCAAAAATGGATTTCAATGGTCAAGGGACATCCTTTCTCCCAAGGGGCATCACAATGGGTCAGTATTGACCTGAGTGTGGCGCCAGCCCACCTACCTAGCCTAACCTTCACAGACTCATACCACCGTCTGAGTCTTATTGGGGAAAGACACGTAGTTCAGATTGCCCATTCCTGTCTACCAGATCAGTATTTCACACCGTAGTATAGAGCCATTTTATTATTTGCGGACTGACACCATATTTACAGCCCAAGCCTAATAGAAAGGCCACATAACATGTATGTAAATAAACTTTAAATTAGTCCAATACACGCTTTCTAGTTTAGTAGCACATTCAAATGCACCTCCGCTGACCCGCAAGTAACCTCACGCCCGATAAATTTATAAACAAATAAATCAATCACTTTGTAACATAATTTTCCAACTCATGCAATTGGAATGTAATTTTATTAAAAAATTCCATTCATGTGGAACGTATAATTAAAATCATTTTGCGATAAACGCCCCACTGAACATGACCATCATTATGGCGCCATAATTTTAAATCAAAAAAAACCTACACATAAACAGAAAAAAAAAATCAAACATTTCGCTCCTAATTTAATCGATAATAAATATTTGCATTATGTGCATGTTTTCAAAACAAAACAAAAACATGCTCGTTGAAGTTTTCAGTCAATCTTTATGCGCACGTAATTTGTAGTTTACTGGATTCTGTACACGCAATTTCCATCCGACATCCGTAACGTAATGGAAAACTAAAAATCTGAATGTAAAAAATTATATTCTATTCGATAAAGGGGTGGTCCTTCTATCTGTGATAGATAGAAAGGCGGGCGCCTTGCCCCGATTGTTGCAATTTCCATTGAAATTGTTTTATGGACAATTTAAGATTTTACAAATGCAACGATAGTTGTGTTGTTGGGAACTCTGTAAGGATGGAAACAATCTCAAAAGGATGAAACTGCATGATGCCGTAATATGCGGTGCATAAATTCAGTTTGAAAACTGTGCATGATGGTAGAATGTGGGTGGCTAAATTATCCTGCAGGTAGGGTGGATGGAGGAAGGAGTTTTGTACAATTTTCTCTCAACATCGAAAAAAGAAAGCTCATTGCAAAGAAGAAAATATGGGAAAAGTAAAGGATATAACGAACGAGGCAAAACAAAGGACGTAATCTCTTGGCTCTGTGTTCATGAACTGGAAAGAAAGCCAGGTTCAAAGGTATTTCCCCCAGAATGTTGGTCGGAGATAAAACATGCAAAAGTTGGGGCAAAGGAGCAGTTTTTTTTATCCTCTCTCCCGTTTCGCTTTGTGTGTATTTCATATTTTCCACATGGACTAGTCATGTGGATGGATCCATACAGGATTTTTGCTGTAGTCTTATGAATTCGTATAATTTGACTAATTGATGCTGGTTAGTGCCGATTGGTGACTGTTGCTGGGTGAATTATGTCAAAGAGATTTGCGATTTTAGCTTTCATAAAAAAACGCAAACACACACATACACACAAAAACTTTTCCCACGATAGCAGCGGAGCAGAGGCATATTCCCTTTGCATCGAACTATGAGGTGAGTGTATTGATTCAACTCGTTTGAAAATGATGAAGAGGAACAAGCTTCAAGTCGATATTAACCTTCGCCAAAAGAGTGTATCAATTCAAAGGGACCTCGAGGGGAATACTTTACTCCTTTTAACCTTCGCTGAGGCTTATTTTGATGCCCGAAGTGGAGTGCAACTCGAGAATGCATATATTTTATGTGGTTGGAGATAAGTGCAGCTGGTGACGAGGGACTTTTTAAAAAGTTGGACCTCTTTTCTAGTGCACGAAGGACACAGAAATTATGAGCATTATGAACAGCTATCACCTCCTTAGACAAGGCCAATCTGCTCGCTGCACAATTTGCAGCCAATTGCACACTGCAAGATAGTGCTTTGTCTGTCCCTGTGCCTGAGTGCGTCGAATTGTCTATGGGACAAGTCCACTTTCGCACTCGCACAGTTGCAGGAGTTCTCAAAGGTCTCAACATTCACAAATCCGCTGATCCAGATGGTATCCCCCCAATAGTCATGAAGAGGTGTTCTTCTTCGCTGGCAAAACCTCTGCGTAAGCTTTTCTGCCTATCCTACTTTTCTGGACTCTTTCCGAGAAGATAGATAACAGCATCTGTACAGCCTGTCCCCTTAAAAGGTGAATCTTCCTCTTCGACCAATTACCGACCCCTTCGTTCCAAGGTCATGGAAACGCTGATAAATGGTCGGATTATGAAATATCTTGATTCACGAGCTCAGGGCTCAGTTTTGTCTCCGACTTTCTTTCTCATTTTTATAAATGATCTCTTGTCTGCAGCGTATAATCCAATCCATTCCTGCGCTGACGACAGTACCCTCAGTTTTTCATATTCGTTCCCTAACTCACGTCCCTGCTCTTCAGCCGTAGATGAGGAACGGCAACGTATGATAAACTGATTAAATTCCGACCTTGACAGCATAAATGGGGCTCAACTAACAGAGTGGAATTTAATGCATCCAAAACTCAGTGCTGCCTTCTTTCTCTCAAGCGAAACCAAGACCATCAACCATTATCCATGAATGGTACTTGCATCGCCGGTATGTGTATTAACAACCATCTTCGTTGGAGCGATCACGTATTCGAGGTCGACAAAAATGCTGCAAAATGTCTAGGATTTCTTATGCGGTGCAAGGAATAATTTATCCCAACTGATCTGGGCACAATTTATAAGACATTCATTTGTCCAAAGCTGACCCACATCTGGTCTGATGCACCCAAGACCGGTTTGCACATCCTCGATAGGGTCCAGAACTGAGCGATTAAACTTATAGGTGATAGAGACATTGTGAGCTCCATAGTCTCACAGAAATATCGCAGAAATGTCTCGTGTCTTTCCCTATTTTATCGCTTATTCCGCAAAAAATGTTCCAACGAAATAGCGACTTGCATTCCTCCCCTTCAAAATTTCACCCGCGATACGCGTCACGCTTCGAATGCACAGCAGTTCACCCTGAAGCCCATCTTCGGACGTAATACAGGGATTCGTTCATAAGCCGATCGACACGTACATATGTGGAATGATCTTCCAGGCTCTGTATTTCCTTATCATTAAAACCTTCAAGCATTTAAAGCCAACATGCACCGGTAACTCCTCTGTTCCTCTTTTCACTTCTATTCATACCCCCTTTGGCGCACGCGAATTATAAAAAAAACATAATAAGCTGAACTAGGATTTTAGCGAGCTAAAAAGCAGGATCGTCAATTGATTATTGGCTCAACAATGAACTCAGACAACGACTTCCTTGCACTTTAAGTTAGAAAGACGAACTGGGAACTCACTGCAGAGCAATTTTTTAAAAGAAATTATTGACGTAAGGAAGTGTCTGCTGCCAAACACTCACGTACCACTGTAAGAACAAGCGATGTATGGGTATTTAATGCATTTTTTTAGAACAGAAAGGGATCCCGAAGAACTCCAAAATGATGTCTTGTTGGAACTGCTGTTAAAGGACCCAACCATCCTCAGTAAAAAAAGGCACATTTGCTCGAACAAAAATGTTTGAAATTTCACCCGTGGAAAATCTGACATTTTTAGAGAACCAGAAATCTTCCTCACCAAAGAAACCAAAAAACCCAATGATTATGCAAAATAAGGTACCACGCCCAACAATGGATCCATCGCAATCCTTGGAGAGCAACTACCTAAAAATTAACCTAATCACGTCCCAAAACAATCAAATTTTCTACCGAATCCGACGACTGACCTAAGCCTTTTTAAGGCTTCTGTAAAAGAGAATTCGAGTTCTTATTCGAGTTCAAGCCATTCCTCGCCATTCATGCCATACGTGCGTATTGCAACTCTGATATCCCCACATCTACATATATCTCACCAAAAAGTGGAACCAATCTCTTCACCACTTTGGTGAAAGTAAAATAATTGCTCTTGATATTCCTACGGATTTGATAGAATTTGGCATCTAGCTCTTTTATCGAAAATACGTGCACTTGGTATCGATAAATCTCCTCTTCAATGGATTAGAAATTATCTATCGGGGCGTCTTGGAAGGCTTCAAGTCTGATATTCACCACATATGTAAATGCTGGTGTCCCCCAGGGTTCAGTTTTGTCTCCGACTCTCTTTCTCACTTTTATAAATTCATAACAGGGCGTTAAAACTTATATGTGATAGAAACATTGTAAGCTCCACAGTTGAACATCGCAGAAATGTCTCATGTCTCTCCCTATTTTATCGCTTTTTCGCAAAAAAAAAATAGTCCAATGTAATAGTCAGTTGCATTCTGCCCCTGCATTCAGCTTGATTGCAAACAATTTGGCGTAAGCTGTACCTATACCTCGGTGTATATAAAAATTCAATGCGCGGTAGCTCGTGCGTAGGGCTACTGAGCGGAAGGTTCGACGTTCTTATTCCAGAAAACACCAAAAAGCATTTGCACATGTCTGACAAAGGTCCGAAAACTTTCATGAGAAGCTTCTCAATCACGCATTTTTTTATCTGGAATAAAACTGTAAGTCCCTTTCATCAGTGACAAAAATTAGACTCGCACAACTGAAATAATTACGAAGAGCTAGGCTCTGGACCCTAAACGGTCTTTTTTGCGAAAATATTGTCTGTTTTTGTTTCCAAGGATGTACATATGTATGTATGTATGCCAAAGCCGCCCACTACACTGTGCGATTTCCAGCTTTATGCGGCATTACTGGATCAGTATTTTGGGCTATTGGGAGACAATGTTCCGGCTCCGATGAATGCTGAATCACGGGAGGAGTCCTACAGGGATCAGTGCGAGACCCAGCCCTGTGGAATATTATGATGGAGTACTACGTATACGGAGACTAAGACTAAGAGGAGTGGAAATAATTGGATACGCCGATGACATTGCGGTGGTGGTAGTGGCTAAAACCCTAGAGGAGGTGACCCAAAACTGCAACAATGCCATCAAAGATGTGAAGATATGGCTTCGCTCAACAGGTTTGGAATTAGCGGACCACAAAACGGAGGTTGTCCTCATTAGCAGCCGCAAGAAGGTTGAGCGCCTGACCATACAGGTAGGAGAATATGCTATCGAGTCAAAGCCTTACATAAAGTACCTAGGGGTACTGCTGTGTACACAAGCGTGAAAAATCCAGGAAGTCGAGCACGTGCTACTGGAATGTAAAAAATACGTAGCAGCCAGAAATGCCTTAGAACAAGAGATAGGCAATGCAATAACCCCAAGCAAAGTTCATGCTATCAACGAGGGAAGCATGGGACATCGCCAACCAACTACGGCGTGAAAACCAAACGCCCAAGAGGAAGGAAACCCTGGAACGTAAGAAGGAGAAGCCTTGATGTCAAAACTTTCCCCTACGAAGGAATGCCTTGACCGTAGGGGGAATCACAGGACAGGGTTCGGGGGGGTGTTTTAGCCACGTAAACGTGCAGGAGCATTGAGTCTGGCATAACTCGTAGCACGGGCTACCGAGTATCCATAAAGGATTTCAACCCTCCAGCACATCAAAAAAAAAAAAGACGGTGAATGCTATTATATGCGGTTTTGAAAACGTATTTTTAATTGACTTCTAATTCGTTAGTCTTCTCTAGTATTTGTACAAGGATAAAAACTTTGTATTCCAAGGCAAAGGAAGGCTGGTATGGTATCCTTTTTTTTTAAGGAAGTGGGGCTCATAAGGCATAGATTAACCTAATAACCTCGGCAACCTAAAAAAGGTCTTTTGTGCTGTGGGATGGTGGGTTAGTTTATTGCAAAATAGTTTTACAAGTTGGACAGGATCATGTATGCGACACCCACTTACTCGAAAAAAAAAAAAATTCTACTCATACTTTGAATTACTTCTCACCTAAGGCAATCACTTTTATGGAAAATTGCAATCCTTCATATCCTTGAAGAAATTTTATTCTACTCTCGAAATGCAAGAGCAACCTAACCACACTACTTACAGTTTATCGATTACAAATGCAATATCCATTCAGACAATCCTCTGTTTTGACACACTGAGTAGATTACAAAATGTCAATCAGTAGAGCACGTACCATGGTCTAGATCCTGTAAAACCAATTAGACACTTGCCTTCAAGGGAGCGAGGAGATTGACATTTAAAGCATTTCATTTGTGTTTGCAATTTCCTTTAACAGTAAGACGAAGCATACTTTCTGAGAAAGGTAACCGTAACCGAAAAGTAGGTTCCATTTGGCCTCGACTCAGTGTGTGGGATTAATTATTTTGCCAGGAGTAAATTGAATGGGGAGTAGTTTGTGTATTTGTTCATGATTATGGATGCACTTGGAGGAGAATCTCATATTCTGTCTGGTCTGGAATTCCAAAAGTAAATCCTTAGAGAATGCATGAACCTATTCCTTTTCCGTTCTTAGATTATATTTGGGATTTAATGCAAGAAGGGAAGTAACCCTTAGGGGTAGATTTCATTTGTTCTCTTCCAGGACCTTAGTTTTATAAGAAGGAAATTGCTGGTGGAACAATAAAAGATCTGGAACATGTGGAAGGAATTTTTTATAGCAAAGAAGATTATCTGTTGAAGATTTAAAAGGAAGAGAGAAATTGAATGACTGTGTATGTGTGCAAGTGAATTCCTTGAAAAATGATGGAGGATGCAATAACTAGTCCCCGGTGACAGGTTCGATTCGGCCTCTTTTATATGGTACTCAGGATATACAATGACCCGTTTACGCTCTGTTTTCGTGAAGTAATGGTATCGAAATCGTAGGGTTTAACATGGAAGCAAATTGGTTTCATTGACTTCAAGGAGGGGTGGATAACAAGACATGACCTAGGCAAGAAGGTAATCCTGGAAAAACGCGTGATTATTAATCAAGGCAATCTACGAAGTTATTATGTGGGACGCACGACGAAGAATAAGGTTGTCAACTGAATTCAAGTGGCATCCCGCAATAGTGTGTACTATCGCCACTACTTTTTCTGGTGGCTATTAGTAACCACTAGTGCGAAGCGGCACACGCGCTTGTGTACTTGAGCTCAACTTTTCTATTGTATCTACTACCAGGAAACAAAACTGGATTTTCCTAATTTTCTAAAGTTTTCTCGATTTTTGTAGAAAGTACTTCAGAGAGAAGGAGGCTATGATACAAGCATTCACTTTAGAACCGAAAATCTGTCACCTGATACAAGCGAATGTAGGACAATCGCAGAGCAAGTGTTTTGCAGTATCGCCTTCCTGTCCATAAGAGTCGCATATTCTCATGCCAAGTAAGCTAAGCACATTGCGTATCAAAAGCAAGATGCCCCATCAGGACGGCAATAAGCTGTCCTTTCTACTGAGAGGTAGCAAGAGTATACAGGGCATCCTTCTACACTGATGGGTATAAATGGAAATAGAAACCGGATCAGGAGTATTCTACAAATCCTTACAGATTAAAGGATCATACAAGCTTCCAAGTGATTGTAGTGTCTTTCAAGCTGAAGTCTTTGCCATTGACAGAGCAGCGAGGTCAATCCCCACAAAGAAAATAGATCCATCCCGGATTACAATCTTCGTGGACAGCCAAGCAGCTATCAAGGCATTGGATGGCGAGATAATAAGATCCAGGACAGTATTTAATTGTCGTGAAATCCTAAACAAACTGGCTCTGCTGGGTTCCCGGACATAGTGATATACAGGGGAACGAGATACCAAATGAACAAGCCAGGAAAGGTTCAGAACTAGGCGCAGAATATACTCGCACTCAAATAGACATCCCTTTTGGAGTATTGAAAGAGAAAATATACCAATGGACGAGGGAGTTAACAAACACTGTTTGGTTATCAAGAGGAGACTGTGTCATATCCCGCAACCTATGGCCAGCACAAAATGAAGGTAGAGCCAAATGCTTACTAGCTATGGGGAAAAAAGGAATCCGAATCTTGATAGGTGTACTGGCGGGACATTGCGCGTTCGGCAATATGGCCAAAAGGATAGGTGTAAACACCCCGGACTATTGCAGGAGCTGTCAAGATGAAGCAGAAACCATCAAGCATATGGTCTGCGACTGCCCAAATCTCCACAACCATCGCTTTCTCTACACGGGAAACAGGCTCTTTGGAGAACTGAACGAACTGGCACAAGCATCGCTGATGGATTTAACGAGATTCATAGAGACCGCACGCTGGTTCGAGTAGGAACCACAAAACTAAAAATAGTGTTAGAGGTGGTAACTGGAAAATAAATGTTGATGACAGTGACACATATAGAGAAATCACTGAGGAATTGACAAAAACAAAGTTCCAGTGGCACTCATATGAAAATAAAGCTACTAGACCAGTTAAAGTAGTAGCCAGAGGCCTTCACTTCTCGTGTGATGAACACGATATCGTCGAAGACTTAAGTAATAAAAAATTTAGGATTTTGGAAGCCAAAAACCTAATTAAAAAAGAAACCACACGAGGTAGTGATGGGCGACCAATGACAATAAACAGAAAATTATCTCTTTTTATGCTCTCTTTTCATAATCAAGAAGAAGTCGAAAAGATATATAACATAAAATCAATAATGGGTATTGTTGTTAAGATCGAGCCACTTCGAAAGAATTCAAACTCAATACCCCAATGCAAACGATGCCAAGCCTTCGGGCATACGCAAAGTTACTGTAAAAGAGATTTTGCTTGCGTTAAATGTGAAGGAAAACATCCCACAAATAATTGTCCTCTAAAGAAGGACGAGAAAGCAAAATGCATCAACTGTCATGGTGATCACCCAGCAAATTATAGAGGCTGTCCGATGGCAAAAGAATATCAAGAAAGGAAAAGTAAAGCTACTAAAATCAACCAACGAAATACATCCAATAATAAAAGCAAGCAACAAGTAAACGCTGAAAACAAGAAACTAGACCAAGTGCCAATTGCTGCTAAAACGAACATACCTGTAGAAAGTAAATCATACTCCCAAATTGTGAAAAATACACGAAAGGAAGAGGAAATATCGATAAAGGAAATGCTTATTACTATTATCCAAAGATTGGATAATCAGGATAAAATTATTAAACTGCTAAGCAAAGAAGCAGGAAAAAAACAACAAAATATTAATGATTAAAAATAATCTAAATGTCGCAACGTGGAATGCAAATGGTTTACTCCAACACATCCCTGAATTTCAGGTTTTTCTATGTAACGAAGATATTGATGTTTGCCTGATTTCTGAAACTCATTTCAAACAGGGAACTAAGATTAAAATTCCTGGGTACCTTTGTTTTCACTCTCCTCATCCAGCTGACAGTGCCAGGGGAGGGAGTGCTGTGATCGTGAAAAGTACTTTGGATCATTACGAATTGCCAAAAATAGCAAAACAAACAATGCAAGTAGCGACAATAAATATAGAAACTAAAGGCAAGGAGTTTAAAATAGCTGCGATATACTGCCCACCCAAGCACTCGCCTACAGAGGAAGACCTAATTGATCTCTTTCAAATGTTAGGTAACAACTTCATCATCGGTGGTGATTTTAATGCAAAACATACATATTGGGGGTCAAGACTAATAACAACAAAAGGCAGGAAGCTCTACAAATCAGGGCGAAATTTTAACTGTGAATTTATTTCGACTGGATCACCAACTAATTGGCCATCTGACCCAGCGAAAATACCAGATGTTATCGACTTCTTCATAACGAAAGGTATTAATAGAAAAGAAGTTAAAGTTAAAAGCAGTGATGATCTGTCATCGGATCATACACCTATAATCCTAACAGTCAATGGTTTATCGATAGAACAGATAAAAAACCCACGACTAACAAACAAAAGAACGAACTGGTGTAAATTCAGAGAACTCATCGAAGGTTTCATTAACCTTAGGTCCCCACTAGTCACAACAAAACATATTGAGATTGAAACAGAACAATTCATTGCCGATGTGCAACAGGCAGCAGAAGATAGTGCACCGACTAATCAACAAAAAAAACAGGCTTCGGTGAAATACCCCGCAGAAATCAAGCAACTTATACTTGAAAAGAGAAGAGCTCGTAGAAAATGGCAAGCGACAAGATATCCTGGCGATAAAACCATTTTTAATAGACTCAATAATAGGCTTAAAAAAACTATTACTGAATTCAAAAATGATTCTCTAACTAAATACCTTTGTAATCTAACAGCTGACAAAGTCACAGACTACTCCCTTTGGAAGGCTGCTAAACGTTTAAAGAGACCTCAAGCGCAAGATCCCCCGTTGAAAACATCTGATGGGAAATGGATCGGCGATCCAAAGGAAAAGGTTAAACTCTTTTGTCAGCACCTTTCAAATGTTTTCAAACCGTTTCCACCTAGGGTAGCAAATGAAGATCTTGATTTCTATAACAGAGTAGACGAAAAGGAAATTCCTTATGTTTCATTAAGAGAGATCGAGACATGTATTCATAATCTAAATAATAGAAAATCACCAGGTTATGATCTTATAACTGCTCAAATTTTGAAGGAACTTCCTCCAACTGCTTTGTTGAAACTCAAGCTTATAATTAATGCTTGCTTTAAACAAAGGTATGTCCCACATCACTGGAAGATAGCAGAAATTATTGTTATTCCTAAACAAGGTAAGCCTTTATCAGAAGTTACCTCATATAGGCCGATCTCACTTTTACCGTTATTTTCAAAACTTTTCGAGAAACTCCTTCTTAAAAGGTTAGATCCAATTATAGAGCAAAGAAAGCTTATCCCTACCCATCAATTCGGGTTTAGGAATAAACACTCGACGATAGACCAGGTGCATCGTATAACTAATGTTATAGAAAAGGCACTGGAAGAAAAACAAATTTGTTCTGCAATATTCTTGGACGTTGCACAGGCTTTTGATAAAGTTTGGCATAAGGGTTTAGAGTTTAAACTTCATAGGGATCTACCTAGACAGTACTATGAGATCCTTAAATCTTATATAGGTAATAGATTCTTTAGAGTTCGTTATGGCTCAGTGTATTCTGAACTTAAAGAAATACAAGCAGGTGTTCCACAGGGAAGTGTTCTAGGACCCACCCTGTATTTATTATATACGAGTGATATACCGCATGCGAGTGATACCATGATAGCCACATTTGCAGACGACACTGCTCTTCTATCAACAGATGGATGTGTGGCTAAAGCTACAGAAAAGCTACAAAATTCAATTAACTAGATATGTGATTGGACGCAGCGATGGCGAATTAAACTTAATGAGTCAAAGTCCATCCATATCAATTTTACAAATAAAAAAATAACGAATCTTCCAGTGGTTATTAATAATCAAGTAGTTCCTTACTCTAACACAGCTAAGTATCTCGGTATGAATCTGGATGCTAAACTGAAATGGAAGGAACATGTGAAAAAGAAAGTAGAAGATCTAAATATTAGATATAGAAAACTCTATTGGTTGTTAGGACATAACTCAGAACTGTCCATTGAGAATAAAATCCTATTATACAATCAGATATTAAAACCCGTTTGGACATATGGTATCCAATTATGGGGTTGCACAAAGAAAACAAATGTACAAATGTTGCAAACATTTCAAAATAAGGTCCTTCGGGGAATAGTGAATGCCCCATGGTACATTAGAAATAGTGACTTGCATCGAGATTTGCAGATTGACCTCGTAGAAGATACAATTAAAAAGTACGCAATGCGTCACAACGAGCGTTTGCAGATGCATATCAATCCTGAGATAGACGATGTCTTAAATGTACGAAATAATATTCGTAGGTTAAGAAGAACCAAGCCCCATGAACTTTTTTGACAATTATGAGAGCCCGTATTTAAATTATAATACCTTCTCAAACCCAACTAAACGTTGAAAATAAAATCTTTGTCGATCACTAGTTGATTGGTTATGATCAAGGAGGTGTTTTTAGTGCGGTTAGAGTCCCACACTACTTTGGGTTTCTAACCCCATTGTGTCTTTCGAGATTTTCACCTTCATCAACAAAAAAAAAAAAAAAAAAAAAAAAAAAAAGAGGTGGTAACACAACCTAAGTGCGGACGTAATGGACCAATATGCCCCCGTGTAAGCACCTTTCTAGATGCACACACCCCTCAACCTAACCTAACCTACTCTGTATGATGACAATCGACTGATGATATCGCCATGAAGATGCTTCACATAGCACTAAACGATATCGTTGCGGACAGTTTCAATTTCAAGTTTTGGGATCGCTTTCTCAAACTCAATTTGTGAACTTCCTCCAAAGAAAGGAATCGTACCGGATGTATAGTTGAGGACATAAGCATTTATGAGTTCCAATACACCCCGTATCAGGCTCAAAATTTCTAAATGAGCCCAGAAGTCTTCTGCATTCTTAAGATATCCATTAGCATTCTCCGTATCAGTCATCTCAATGGCTACTTCCAAACTATTCACCATTGGATTCCATATCCAAATTCCAGAGCCAAAATTTAATGATGCATTAACAAAGCATTCCCCAACTCGCCACCACACATTAAACTATGTACACCACCATCGAATGGCATCTTCGCAATCAATTTACCACCAATCAAACCAAATCAAAGCAATTGTCCATGCACACAACTTTCCTGAATTAACCAGAAGTTTCCGTTTCTCCGAAAATGATTATCCCGTACAATAGTTTCGTTTCCAGTCACTTCTCATCTCTTCCATAGCAGCTATCTCAATCCCGGTTAAATCCCCCCAACGGAAATCCTATTCAAATTTAATTAGCCTAACGATATACGAAGCGATTATCCCATCCGCCGCATGCAATCTAACGAACTTCGCAACACCCATTCGCCTGGACCAGTGAGCGCCATTCCATACACACACACACATTCGCATTGTTTCGGTTAATGAAGGATGAAATTTCAATTAGAATAAACCGGCAGGAGGCATTTATTGTGCAATTAGTTAACGAAAATTACTCTGAAACTAACGCAAATACCGTTGTGAGTTGGTGGCAAAGCAGCGCTGTCTCGTCTCTCATCGCCTGAACCTAAACCTACAAAAGGATGCGCGCTCTCTCTCTCTCTCTCTGTTTCTCTCTCTAAAAAGTTAATCTTATGCAATAATAAATTTAACTAAATACACATCCATGTTTGTGGCGGTCGAGCACACTTGATCCCTTTAAATCCATAGCTGGGCTACCCATGGAATTTTTGAGTGTAGGAGGCTCGGCACGCTGCAGGATCCAGCGAAGCGCAAAAGCCAAAGGGAATGATTCTAATTAATGGAATTAATTTTCAAACTATTGCGGGAGGATGCTCCCGAGCTGCGGGAGTCCCATTTGTTCCCGATTGGTTTAGAGCGAGCGACATTGAGAGTATGGTACTTGTTTACTGACAGCTGAATGTGCCAGCGATGGTAATTTTCCCAGTTATTGAGAGGAATTCGGTTAATTAAATTACGTAGACAGGACTTTTGAAAAGTTTTGCAAAAGCCGAGTGTGAGAATGGAGATCCTTTTATGGTGTATTTTTGATGAATGACTTATGAAGTATTTTGAATGGTTTTGCGGTGGTGATCCATATAAAGGACGTCCAGTGCTCGAGTTATACGCACATATTTCAAAACACATTGTACGTTGACAAAGGGACGAAAAACCCGTTTGGGATTTAGACCAATTTGGACTGACTGCTTACATGTGAACAGCTTAGTTTTCAGCAAATGAGCGATAATCCTTGCTTTTACAAATCCCCTTGTAGTGGGAAGTTTCAAAATTATTTTCATGAGCTCTTTGAATGTACCTACAAGCATTGACGCTGGATTGCAATGTTGTGAGTTAACATCACAATACCCACTCCGACAACCCAAGGTAGGTGTGTATAACACATTGTTTCCACCTCGTAATACCCATAATGTCAAAGGACTCTTCTAACATTCCAAGGTATGTTCAAACTGTTCACTTGGATAAACCGTACAACCAGTGACCGCAGAAGATTCATGGTTACGCTATCAATTTAATTTCACTCGATCACATGGTTGTATGACAGGACGAAAACACCTCCTTATGCGTATCCAACATTAAGTTTAGCGGTGGCACATGTGGGAGCGACAGGCTAAGTAGTCCCGCATTGTGCCAATAATTTAGGGACTGCCTTGCTCAAACAACACACAAAAGCTCAAACGGGAAAACAGGCAGGCAATCGGGGGCACATGCGTAAAGTATAAGGATCAGGATTGCAAGATCACGGAAATGTGTGAAACAATGTCAACGTCTTGAACTAAAAATATAGTTTTAACGATGCTACGAAGAATAAGATTGTATGTATCTTACAAGGATAAGAGTAGAAAAAAAGACAACGAAATCCCAGAAGAATTGAGACTGGACCTAAAAGTCATTGTGCTACCAGGGTATAGTAGCTGGAGTAACCAAGATTTTATTCATTTGCTTTTTACGATTGGTTGCTGCCTCCCCGGCGGGAGTCGAACCTACACCGGGCAAGATACAAGCACCTTTTGCACCGTGACTATACGATGTGCTCAAATGTGGTATCGGCGATAGTTTAGACGGAAGCCAAAATTTATAAGTAAGATCACAACATTATTGCCCACAGTACCATTGTATGGAATGCATAGAAAGCGAGGAGACATGATTTTCCAAGATCGACGAGCTCTTGGCAATATGGAAGCGCGGTAAAGAGAACTTGGCTAAGCTTATCAAGCAGTCCCTGAGACCACAACGCTCATAATAAATAAGACACTATCCTTGCAAGTCAAAAAGAAGGAGTCCAGCCGAAATAATGCAAACGCGCTTAAGAGTCAGCTCGAAACGCTCTCTGTGAAGGAATACAACACCGGCTGTACCGCATTGAGTAGGCAATGCGATGGAGGAACGAGTAGTTTAGGTTTGTAGGAATCCAAATTTTCGCTTGAGAAAAAAAGGATATTATTCGTTTCGCAATGCCCCGGGCAACATTGGTGGCCTGGTCTGGTAGTTGCCAGGAAACTAGGACAAATTATTGTCCCTTATGGAACTCGAACTCACACCCTTCCATGCAACAACCCAGATCACCTTCTCACACACACTTCGCTTACAACGATTTTAGTTTTGCCTGTCGAAGATTTCAGCTTTCCACTGCAAAAACGACGTAAAGTACTCTGTGAGAAGCATCTGCATAAGGATGGTTCCGAGCACTCGAGGTTTTCCAAACAAAATTTAATGATTCACTTCGAAGTCCATCCCACAAGCCCATAGCTTGGATCTTTTAGTAGCTATTGATTAAAATTAATTAAAACCAAAGGAGGGTTACCCCCAAAAAAAGCTAACCAAACCTATTCATTAGCCGCATCGTTACAAACACAGCTAGAAACACATCTACCACTGTGTCCTTAAGTAGGAATAATAAATCTAAAACTTACCTCAACACGTATTGTTAAATTGTACTCCTTTATACTCTCATAGTCCAGCGGATGATTAACCTTAATGTCAGCCCATGTATCTCCATTATCCGGTCTTTGTTGTAAATAGAACGTATGGAATTTATTCGTTTGTGCCGTAGATCCTGGCATTAAACGATAGAACACAGTGGGATTTCCTTCAATACCAGAGCTGAATATACAGCAGACGATTAAGAGATAAAATAGAAAAAGAGTTGACTTTAGAAATGTGCTACGAAATTGTATAAAAAATTGTTTTTTTTTTAAATTGTTAGTAAATTTGTGAATGTGAATAAAAAAATTACTTTGGAGTAAAATTTTAGTTAAAAACTTTATTCTTATGTACAACAGATAGTAATTCTTTTATTCACAAAATATTCATTTCTACAGCTAAAAATTTAATGGAACAAACAAAAAGCAAAAATTTAAATTAAATTAAAATTAAAATTTATTCTGTCTTTTGTTCCATTGCATAACAATTAACCGAAAAAATTAATATTTTCGAAAAAGTTCATATAACTTGACTAAATTTTAAAATAATCAAAAACTTTTCAATTCAAAAATTATACACGAAGTAATTCACCACGTCGAAAAATTGTATACATGATATTTAAAGCGATTAAAAAAAAATAATTGATTGCTTAAAAAAACTGCACATGGTGGATATATTTCGCAAAATCACAAAAAAAAAACGAAAATATTTTCGCTTACACATTTAACCAAAAAAATAAACAAAAAGACGACATGCGCCATTCAAAATTCAAAAAATATGTCGCAACATTTACTTATTTTCTTTTTTTTTATTTTATTTTGGTTGGTTATAGTGCAAAATTCAAAA
The DNA here is from genome assembly GCA_946965025.1 of Blera fallax. Taxonomy (NCBI): domain Eukaryota; kingdom Metazoa; phylum Arthropoda; class Insecta; order Diptera; family Syrphidae; genus Blera; species Blera fallax. Next base: position 30,100,248 of record OX337246.1, read on the forward strand.
AACTATATTTCTTTGTTTGTATAGCTAGGTATATAAAAAAAAATCTGTTTCTCTATGAAAAACATCTAAAAAAAAAAAAAATTAACGTGAACTGGAAACATTGCTGACTCCACCACATCTCGTTGTGGCACTAGCCGCATAAAAAAAAGGACGACACACAAAAAGATATACAAAAAAAAAAAAAAAAAAATTACGAAACTTGATATGTTTCCATTACACAAGGATGGGATGGTTTTTCGCGTGATGAAAAATTAAACGAATGATGAGTCGTTTTATTTATATATGTAAATGATGTGTGGTAGTGGAGTGATGGATGACGGACCGGGATGTACTCTAAAGTGGTTTTTAGGTGGAGGTGGACTTCGGTTGAATGCTGTTTTTATTATTTTGACTTTTTTTTTTGGTCCAAACTTGCTCACTCGGGTAAGTTTGGTAAGTTAAAACAAACTTAAATTACTCTGTGAGGTGGTGGTGGATATACTAACAGATTTTTTATTTTTTTTTTTCACAGTTTGCTTACATTATTTACCCTACAAATTACGCTACAATAATTTTATTTGAGAAAAAAAAAAAAAAAGGATAACGAAAAGAAAAACTGAAAAACTAACGATTTTGCCATTAAGTGTTGTGGAAGAAGGTTGCGGTTTTTTTATAATTTTTTCTTCTACTCCACTTACCTTTTGTATTGAAAACGAATTGCTTAAGCAACTAATGGTTAAATAAACTGAAATTTTTTAGTAGGTTAAGTGGATTTCTACTACTAGATACGAAGTCATTATAGTTTTTTTTTTTTTTTTTTTGTATAGAAAAACATTTTGTGGCCTTTTTAGGGTTCTCTCATAAGTTTTTATTTTATTGTCTATATAAACGAAATTTGCACTGAGTAATAGAAATGCCTTTTTCAATGGTAAGAACAAAAACAAAAGTTTAGCGTAAAGTTTAAAAAAAAAAATTAAAATTTAATACAGACAAAGTTGTGAGCTTAAAATGAGCTACAGAACCATAAATGAGGACATCGCTGGGTGAAGTGTAAAGAATTTAAGCGTTAATGGCGGAATTAATTATCGTACTCGTACATATTTGCAGTTCAAGTTTTCAACAAGGGCAAGTGGTAGTACGACAAAACATAAATACACTAGTATTGAGTCAAAATGGGGTTGGTTTTGAGTACAGCTTCATACAAGCTAAAGCTAACTTAAAAACTAAGACTTACAGCTAAGGAGAATGGTTGAGGAGATCAGCTTTGAGGCTGGGAGTGCTGCGATTGAAATCGAAATGGGTGAGGTTTGGCATACGGGAAATTGGTTCATTGGAGCCATATAAGGTGCGATGGGCTGGTAGATAGAACAGCCGAGGGCATCGTAAGTTACGTGGGTTGGTATTGAAGAAAATTGAGTTGTAAAGAGATGCGCAATCGATGGAGCCTGAGAGGAGACATCTCTGCGTTTCTCAAGGGAATTCAAGTTGAGGTTGAGTTGGTTTTGATAGGGAGGCAGGATAAGTGGGTCGTTCCAAGAAAGACCTGGAAGGGCAAAACGAATAAAACGACGTTGAATGGTCTCGATTCTAGACACATGCCCTTCCTGAAAGGGGCACCTCGCTTGGCTCGCATATTCAAGGAGACGGCGAACAAAGGTAATGTAGAGGGATCTAGTCACGTAAGGGTCGGAGAATTCCTTGGACCACCGTTTGATAAAGCCAAGTGAGGAGTTAGCTTTAAGAATCATCCCATCAATATGGGAACGGAAATTTAATTCCCCATCGTACAATATTTCAAGGTCACGAAGAGATTGAACGATGGATATTGGCTGACCATGAAGAAAATAAAGGCGGGCAGGGGACACGTGGTGTTTACGTGATAAGGTAATAGATTGGCATTGAGCTCTAAGCAATTTTTAGACCACCAGTTCGAGAAACTGTCCAGGTCTTGTTGAAGGAGACAGTAGTCCTGTGGTGGAGAGATGGCTTTGAAAAATTTGGTATCAACCGCATAGAGAGAAAGAGCGGAGTGTTTTATGATCCTATCAACGTCGTTAATAGTAAGAATGAAGAAGAGAGGACCAAGATGGCTGCCGTGTGGAACACCAGAAGTGGCCAAGAAAGGGGCTGATAGGACAGATCTAAAGCGAACACTATAAAAACGATCTTCCAGTGGATGATATCCACTTTAACCAATCAGAACAATACTTTTAGACACGGACAAGCTAAGTTGTTTTTATTACGTTCGCCCCTAGATCAAGAGTACCTTATGAAAAGCTTCTATAATCAATTTGCTTTACCAGCAGATAGTTGTAAGTAAAAGTGAAAAACAAACTTCATGTTCTTTTTATTACAAATAGTAACTTACACCTGAGAGGGGAACCTTTTTAATGCAATTTAGTAACTGCAAGGCTGGAGAAAAGTAACAGATACAAATAATCTCACAAAAATTAGATTTGGCGCGTATTGCAATACATAATTCGTTTTGCAAGACCATGCTTCATGGCAGTCATTTTTGAGCTCTGTTACTACGAAACACGCAATTTTCAGCAGAGTTGAAAAAACTAGGGTTCCAGGTCGTGAAGGATGAACTGGCTGTGTAAACAGACTCATACTTTAGTATGAAGAACTCTCCAGGTACGTGTAATCCAAATAAGTTAGATTAGTTAGTTTAGCAAGATGGCACCTTAAGATGGCACCTTAAGATACCAACAGATACCTTTTGATTTTCCTCTTCAATTGCTGAAAATTGAATCCTTCTGGAAGTACATATGTCCCTCGGAAGTAAACTCTAGAGTTTCTTCAACAGGGAGTCTTGGTAAAAAGACGTTCACGCGGTGTCGCGTTATCGTAAGTCTATTGAATTCAACGGGATTTCTCTATTGTTGGGCTAAGTCAGCTACCCGCATTGAATGGGCTAACGTGCTGAGGATGAATGTTAGGCAAGGATCACTAAATGTGGTTCGTGGATGTTGTTGAGTGGTGCATTTGTTTGTGCTTTCTATATAAGAGAATGTTCTCTGATGTAGCTTAACTTTGTAGATGTAAATTTTGTGATATTGGATATGTGTTTGAGGCCCAGGTTCACCCCGAGCTATAGCGCCACCTAAGGATATGTGTTTGCCCCATTTGACACCAAAGTTGAGTGTGACTGGAAGACAATGCTTGCTGTTGTTGGGTTGAATTATGGGGCTGGGCATTTAAGGCTTGATTAAGGTAGTCTTATTCTTTTAGAGATAATGCTATAAATTGCATATAATTTCATTTAAAGGTATTCAGCACCCTAATAGCAAAATGCAGAATGATTTTAGGGAACGTCAAGGACGACAGTAAGAACATTAGTTACTCGCTACCTCTGGTTAGGGGAAGGAGGAAAGTCGGTCGATGCGATCACCTCAAATGTTAGCAATGAGACTCTAGATTCTAGAACATACTCAGGAAATTGGAAGACAAAAAAATAAGGATGGGTATACCGAGCTCCAATTTGGGATCAGGGACATAGCTATTCACATTCACAGGATTAGCAGGTAATCAGTATTAAATCTGGATAAGTCAAGAATCCCCCCAAATGTATGGATGGATGGATGGATCGAGAAGATATGTGCCTTGAAGATCAGGCCAACATCTTTTATGGTAAAGACAAAGATCAGTGGTCCAACAAGACTACTTTTAGGAACCAAAGCTTAGCGTTGACGGAGTTGAACACTAAATGTCTAAAGAGGACTCTATGTTGGCGTTTATTTAAGACATAATCCAGTAAAAAAAAGATAATAGAAAACCAAGGGCTCTGAGTTTGGTATAGATAGTTTGGGAAAACAAAGACCAAACTGTCGCGGATAAAGACTGGGACCGCCGAGGATGGAAAGCAGCCGTGTCTCAGGCAGAGACTCTCCAAGGGTCGGGAGCCCTTTAAGTAAGTAAGAAAGTTTGGGAAAATAAAAAGATTTTAACAAAAAGATTTTCTCAGTTGAATCGACAGGCCCAAAAGAATTTGGTGAATGGATTGATAATGAGATCAAGTATCTGTGAATCACAGTTGGATGGGAACTCTACTTTGTAATGAGGATGCCTGATTTCCTTCTCTCGTTAATGAGAATTCATAGACAGGCGTTTACCTCATCAAAAATAACTAAAGGACTTGAGATTCTGCCGCAATTCTTATGATCTTTAAAAGGCACAGCCATCAGGTAATTCCCTGCCGTCCTGAGTTCACCACAAACTTATAAGTAATGCACAACAAATAACAACAAAGCAAACAGAACCAGTGATCGATACATAAAGGTGTACACCTTCATAATCCACCAACAACAAGAAGTTATCCGTTCAAGGATGAGAAGATTTGACCAAACCCCCGAAGCATTTCAGGGCCAACGTAAAATTGTTTGCCTGGCATTGTACCTATTATCATGGGCATAATATAGCACTTATTATAACCCAGTAGTCGACTACTAAACATCCTGGACCTCCAGAGTCTAATAAAAGCGTCTACCAAGACTTACTGTACGAAGGGCGCATATTTTTATGAATATTCATCAAGTGTCCCCTTCGAGAATATTATTCATAAAGAAAAAGCTCTTAAATTCGCATCTTTTGCCTAAAATACCTTAGACAACCCAAACAAAATTCTTGTAAAGTTTAATACCTCTTGAGCCCCTCAACAAACCACAACCACACACTCCAGGACTACTCAACGTCACCTAAATAATAAAAACAAAAAATTACTTTTATATTTTAATGCAAGCTCTTTCACGATATTTCCTATTCTGGAAGCAACACGCTATCACGCTGTCATTAATTTCCCGACGTCCTTGCCACATAAAACTTGATGCATCGTCGCAGTCCTTGAGATAATTTTTCTTCCCAACATTTACCTTACAAATAAAAACATGCGTTTTTCCGCATAAACACACACAAAAAATAAAATAGCGACATTTGTTAGAGAGGACGTAACAAGTCCTTTTTATACTCCCCAACGGTGTCCTCTAGTTAAATTCAAAAAAAAAAAAAACAGAAAAACGTATACAAATAGACGAAACGAGAGAAAGAAAAATTTCTGCACAGTACGAGGACTTTTACTCAACCATTTAAATGGATGTTGCCCTTAATGTATTTACCAACAGACATTTTGGAATTTAACATGTAATGCGCTCAGATAATGTTTCTAAATGAAGTTGGAGATGGTGTAGAGTCCTCGGTTGGCTTGTGCATACACAGGGTGATTCAGTGCTATCAGGATGCTAGGTGGTTGGCGAATGAATTGTGCTGCGAGAGTGGATTTAAAAAACTGAGAAAAGAATCAGTTTTCGGTCTAAAATGCGTCCAAGGATACTTTTATTGCTTTCCATGATTAGTTCCATGGTTCGTAAGCAGTTTTTTATGAATTGAAGGGAGAGGAATTAATGATTGATTCGTAGACTGGGAGATAGACCTCGCTTACACTAGAATCGGCTGCTTGGCGGTAACGGGATCGATGAGACAAACAACAACAGTAGTCCTGAAAACACTGCTGAATCTTGACATTTACTACGGCAAGTCGGCAGGCAAAATTGCCCTATGATCATGGTCATGCTTCAATTCTGAACCGGTGGAATATATCGAAGCTCCGCACGGAAACGGACTACATCGTCCCACTAACAAACTGTAATCGAAAACTCTCTACCAGAATTCCTGGCAGGAAGCAGTTGGATGAGGGGTTAGTTTGCACGGAAATGATCTGGCTCTCTATACCGACGGATCCAAAATGGATGTAGGGACTGGTGCTGGTGTCTACCGCGAGTCCCGGTCCTTCAGACTTGAGGACGATTGCAATGTTTTTCAAGCCGAAGTTGCTGCCTTAAAACAAGTTGCAGACATGATTAGCGAGAGTTACATCCCTGGAAAAACAATCAGCATTTATGTTGACAGTCCAGCAGCCATTAAAGCGTTACAGTCAACATCGGTGAAGTCAAAGCTCGTAAAAACGTGCATTAATAGACTGGGTGACATCTCTGTGGCCGACAAGGTGAACCTCTGTTGGATACCAGGCCACATGAATATACCAGGTAACGTAAAGGCGGATGAACTATTCAGGGCAGGGTCACATCTAAGCGCCTCGCAGGCCCTTCCCGCAGCTAGCACACCGCTAAGCACTTTAAACAGAAAAATAGACATTGAGTATAACGAGGGAACTAACAGGCGTTGGTATCGATTAAATACATGTACCATAGCCAAATCGTTATGGCCAGTCTCAGTCGCAGGAATATAAGTATAGCTGTTGACCTCGTGGCGGGACATTATATGATAGGCAGCCATGCAGCATGACTAGGACTACCCCAAAACGCCTTCTGTAGGAGCTGCAGGGACTAAGAGGAAATAGAATACATTTGCCACTTGTGATTGTCCAGCACTAGCCACCGAAAGGAAGGACACTCTTGGGAGCTACTTCCCTGCGGAGCTGGATGATCTAAGAAACATTGAGCTGAATAAACTTTTGAGATTTGTAACATATACCTGGGTGGTTTAGTTCAGCCGTCGATAATGAAATTTAGGTTCTCAGGGGTCTACTATTGACCGCAATGGACTAATCGTTAGTCTAAGTGAACCGTTGACGGTCTCCTGCCAACTAAGGCACCCAACTACCTAACCTAATACTAGAATCGAAAAATAACTTTCGTATTTTTTGCCTGGACCCGAAACGGGAAGTCATATGAAGGGGAAGGCGAAGGACTTTTTGAGTGGATAGTTAGACCCAATAACAAGACCGCTGACTCTTATGGCTTACGAGTAGAGCTTTTTAAAAATTGAGGTGATGTTATGGTAGGTTGCATCCACCAAATCATCAATCAAGTATTTCCTGTGAAGCCACTGAGTGCTGGAAGCAATTGGAGAATGACTTGATCGTTTTACTCTGCTTAATAAAAATCAATTTGGCGTGGAAAGCGGAGGTGATCTTTTTTAGATCTTTAGCACCAAATCATCTATCAAGTATGGGTGTACGAAAGTTTGCCCGATAACTGGAATATTCGCTTCATAGGGCCCATCTACAAGAGAGACGATTCTGTCCTCCCACTATCGAGGAAATTTTCTCATATAAGATCGTATCCAACGTACTGTTTAAACGTCTGAAGCTTTTCTGGAACACATTCGTCGGAAAATACCAGTGTGCGTCCGCCCCGACAGATCGACGATAAATCATATATTCACACTTAAAAAAATTCTGGAAAAGACCAACGAATTTTAAATCGAGGGACATCATATTGTCATCGACTTAAAAGCCGCATAGATAGCATTCATCCTACAAGATAATGGCTAAATACGAGATCCCGCTAAAATTAGTCCAACTAGGTTGAGTAACGCTAGGGAATAAGCGATGCGATGTGAAGTATGGAAGAAGCTTTTCTAAACTATTCAAAAAATTTTCCTGATTTCGACAGCGAGATGGGCTATCACGTTATTTTGTCTATATTGTGCAGGATCAGAAATTGCATAGGGCAGATGTCAGCATAGAAGCCACTATTTTCAATAAAGCTGTGCAGCTACAGGAATACGCAGCCGCATTGGTCGCTCCAAGCGTGCTGTAATAGAGGCTTCTGTCTTCCGCCTAGGACGAAACGATCATTTCGAGGTTTTTTTTTTTATTAAAAAAGAGCAAGCAAATCCCAGAAGGACTCACACTCTCCAAAGGAAAAGCTTTACTCCACATTTAAGTACGGTGGGATTGTTCTATTGCCAGAACGTCAATAAGTCCACTGGACATGCTATAAGCACATGTAGCGTCAGTTCACCCTTCATCAACATATTACCAAGGATTTTTTTTTATAGATTTCCTACTCAGACAGATATGGCCTAAGCTGGATAAAAACCGCAGTTCCGTGTCGGTTATGCTAAAGCGATTTCAAGTAATCGGTGTCCGCAGGGGACACTATCTGATAGGCCAACATGCTGGGCCTCTACTCAAATGATTTCAGTACGAGTTGTAGGGACGAAAAGGAAGGCAATACCTTACTTCGCCTCGTTCGTAATGCCATGGATTTTCCCACTTTGGCTACCCAGGGAGTAATCCAACCAACCGGAGCTTTTAATGAAGCGTTGAAGTCATTGAAAAAAAGAGACCCTTAGTGGAGCAGTCCGGCCCTGTCCCAAAGAAGAAGGTCTAAATGTGTCTGTTTTACGATACAAACAGCGACCCCAACCTAAACCTATCCATTTATGTACAAAGACAACAACGGCATCATAGGCACAAGCGCGATATCATCTGCAGGCACTGAATAACCCTATGAAACTCAGGGAATGAGCGATTTAAAAAGAAGTGACACAAGAGTGGGTAAAGAAATCCGTTGAAATTGAAGGATAGGATACCCTATGACACGACAAAATAAGTCAAACACTGAACTAGTTAGTTTGGGTTTGAGAGTGGATTGTAAAGAGATTTGCTGAAACTGCTTTCGAACTCCTTATCTCAGAAAAAGGTTCACGCTTGGGGGTACACTACCATTTCGACAAATCACGATGATCTATAGAATCCGAATACATGAAGTCGATGATTTTCCTAGTGACGAGAGTTGATTTAGGAACTCTACAAGGAAGTCGTATGGCAATGTCCTAGGGTGGCTTACGTTTGAGAGCCCAAAGGCACATTCAATTGCCATGTGATATCAAAAATGACATTCAACGGTCATCTAAATTCTAATGCAGAATAATGCGAGTTCCTTTCGCTCCTTTATAGCACCGGAATAGCTGAAATTATGATGGAGGAATAGGTCACTACTGAACGGCAGAATTGATGGAGAAAGACTATACGCACTGGCAACTTAATTTTCGACAGAAGACCGACGACGCCCCTTTGCTTAGTCCGAAAGGTATACCAAAAGCGTGCACTAGCGAATCAGTCCGAATCGCATTCTTTTGCCCAGAAAAAATATATTTCATATTGCCTTCCTCAAATAAAGGACATTTGGTTGCCTAACACAACAGTCAAATTTGGGGAGATGAATGTGCACTTTTCTAACTAATAAGGCTCGAGCGGCCTATCCCGAGGAATATCTTGTCGAAGTTTGATTTACTTTAATCCCCGGACTTTTACCTTCCATTCTAGGAAGGACATACTTCAATAAGCCGTAGGGAAATGCCGAACCCTATTAGTCTAATACCAAGAAAAAGGAGTCCACGAAAACTTGCTTTATCCTTTTTGCCATAAATTAGTACGATTTTTTTGGATAAAATATTTCCAGGATATCACATGAAATTTGAGTTTAATAATGCTTCTTAAAGGATTATTCGATGACCTACTTCCTCATGATACACAAATAGATGTAACTATGGATCTGCTTAAAACTGTCCTTCGGCACCACTATAGAAATCCATGTAGGACATTGTATTATGCCAGCTCCCTTCCAATAATATTATAAAAAAAAATCGATTCTTATATGAGTTGACGTAGACAGTGACTATCCCTTTGACCAACATTCCTGCAACCATGCCACACACAATGAGCCCCACTAGTTACTTAGAATCACCCTGTGCACTAGGATTCCAACGCATACCCTCTTCAACTGATTTATATCCTCTCATGAAGGTGGAAAAAAATAGAACAAAAAAAGTGGAAATTAAGCAAAAAGAAAAACTTAGTAACTTGGTTTACACTACGTTTTATTACTCCTGTCGCTAGGTGGGTGACGCGGCTATGTTTCTTCATCTTACTAGAATCCTTTTTTTTGTTTCCATACGTTACTACTCTGGCCTTAAACATACCTAAGCGAAATGTATGGCTATACCTTTGCAATTTATTTAGTTGTGCTGTAGGGCTTATAATAATGATTTTTTTTTTCTTTTTGTTATTTAAGGGATCCACTACAAGGTGCGCTCTAAACATGCAATCACAGTGCTCTCCTGGGGTCAGGATATATGCTTGTATATATAAATTTGTGTTTTTTTTTCTGCAGTTTATATTCTGCATTTCCTTTGAACGGTTTCTCTCTAGCCTAGTGCTTCTGGTTATTGTGCTGGCCACACAAAGAGAAACGCATACATACACACAAAATAGACAAAATGCAAAAACAGAAAAAAAAGAAAATAAAAAAATAAATATGGCGTGAAAAAGGATTTCTTCTGTGCACACACAAAACCAAAAGTTATACCACATCTATCAAGAAGTGCGAGAAGGATGTTTTTCTTTTTTTCTCAATTTTTTTTTTTTTTTTATTTTTCTGGCCTAAGCATCCTGAATGAATGCAAAATGGGGGAAAAAAAATAATAAAAATGAAAAACGGAAACTACCACGAGGTTTGTTAGTGTGCGGCGGCAAACAATTTGTGCTACAAAATCAAACTTTTTTTTTTCGTCTTCTTATATCCTTTTTGTGTCTATCTAAATATTTTGAGCAAGGATATATATGAGAATACAAGGCATTTTTTTTTTTTTTAAGAAAAGAAAAAGTGCATTTTCGGTCGGTCGGAGGAAAGGAGGAGAAGGACGAGATTGGTTAATGGAGACGGTTGATTTTTGTTAGGAGAGATACATATAACATAAGGATATTTTATTAGGTGGGGGGGGGGGGGGGGGGGATAGAGGTTATGCAAATGCTTGAATGATTTGTACGTGTCAGAAGGAAAATGGTTCGAGTGGAGGAGAAGAGAAAATAAACATGGATCTCTGGGAGATTTTTTGATTTGATTTAAGGATGTGCAGAAGGTTAAGGAGTGTGTTTATGTAAATAAATGACGGGTGGATAAGTGATGGTCGGGCATGTGATGGATTGAAGTATGTCAGACGGGATGATATGTTCTTGTGTCAATGTAGGCTTTTGGTAATCTGATCGAATTTAAAAATCTTTTTTTTTTTTTTTTCTATTGGTAAGTAGGACATCAAATGTTGAAGATGTGTTTTTGGTTCATTTATTCCAGACACGTGATAAGATCAGACAACGTCAAGGTGTTGGCTTATAATGAGGGTCATTTGACATAAGGAATGACGAAAAGTAAGGACCAGTGATCGGCTCAATTTATCGTTCAATAGTCAGTTGCACAGTACCTTAGAGGAGGTGAAAAGGATACAATTCTTTCCAGGGACGTTAAATATGTAGATACGCAAGAATTTGAAGATACGTATCTCAATAAAGACTCGTGAAGCATAGACCTAACATGGTGTTATGTGCTGTATTAAGGCGCTATTTCAGACCCAAGTTTACCTATATTTCGACTCAAAAAGTTAGGATACCAAGATACGTACGTATGGAAACGAAACACGAAATTTAGTACATGCATTGCACGTTTATCTTTGTAATGAAAGATATTGGATCGAGCGGTAAGAAAAAGAAGTGAAGTCTCATTGAACATTTAGCAAGCCAGAGTTAACTTAAGCAAACTCCGAGCTCAAACTGTTGGTCAGCGAAGTGTGATCTATGATGACAGTGCGATTTCTCACAGTCGTGAGAGGAGTATTATGTCTACGGGAGTACATATGTAGCTGCGGCGAAACGATTGGGGAAAATATGATCTTGATTGTTAAGCGAAAATGTTCACGAAGCAAGTGCCAGCCGTATTGTGTAAGCCGTATTGCACCACCTTAATAACTTAAGTGGTTTACATTGGAAAAATACTCTCACTCTTAACGCTTTACGGCAAGCCTTCTGCGGGAGAAAATTTATTAGTTTCACCCCGGTACGAACGATTTGCTTAGCGCCAAACATTGCCTAACAACTTAGGCATCATAAACAAGGCTTCGGACACACCAATTCTTGGCTCAAGGAGGTCCTTTGCTAGTGCAAGCTGCCTAGAAAGAACTTCTCGCTATCAGTCGTACTGTCGTAGTCAAAATTCGGAAGAAAGAAGCTTTTCTCTGTTCTTCTCAGAACCATGAACGCTCAGTAGACGCGCGTCCAATAGAACTTTTAATTTTTTGATGCACGTTTTCTAAACATAGGCCTCACCAGGTAGCTCCTCGTGCAACTCCATAAACGGTCAACAAGCTATCAAAATTTTATCTAAGGTTAGGTTGTCTACAAATATTTACATATACATATGTACATACGTATGCATATAACGTCTCTGAAAGTGGAGAAAGCGGGTTCAGGTTCAATAAACAACTTTGGTCAAGCTATGCACATATGATAGCATTCCTCGGGTAGTCTACAGGGCGATGGCTGAGGTCCGGATTCTCCCAAAATTAATCAAGCTGTGTCTAGTAACGGTGGAGAAGCAGATCTTTTGAATTATTCAAACCGGCAAGGAAGACCACTTTCAGATATTAGGACGTAGTGCAGGTGTCCAGCTGCTGGGAGAGTGACGCATGATTTTCATGATTTTCACATCATTTGTCTTGCCAGCGTGCCGTAGTAGATTCTTTCAAGACAACTGATGAACAGGCGAAACGAGTTGGTTTTGAAGTTAACGAAGCCAAGGCCAAGTATGCATGTATGTATGTACATGTTATGAACAGAGAAAACACTACCTATTCATCGCTTAGCACAAAACGTCACTCATCTACCTTGAAGTCAGCATCAACTCCACAAATGACTCTTGCAAGACAGAGGTTGTCAAACAAACAGGGTCAAAACTCCTTAATCGAAAGACAAAATGCATTGTCTATAGAGCTTTAACCCTGCCAATTCCGCTGTACAGCGCCGAGTGCTGGGTGATAAATAGGACAGCAGAACAGATACTGAGCCCTACTGAGCAACAAATTCGTCATCGAATTTTCAGTAGTGTGTGGCAGGAGGGCGAATGAAGGAGAAGATACAATCGAGGCCAAGATTCGCCGATTAAATTAGGTCGGACAACAACGCTCCAGCCAAGAGGATCTTCGAATTCCAGTCCCATAGGTTCGCGATGACCAGAAAAACCAAACTTTCCAGTTTTAAGACTAAGTTATCGCGGATCGCAGAATATATGAATAATTGGAAGCAGCAAGCCCGGGAAGGTGAGGATGGAAGGCTATTCTGTCTTAAGCAGAGACATTCACGGGTCGGAAGCCCGTTCAGTAAGTAGTAAGGATGCACATGAGTACCTTGTGACTGATATGTATAGTCGGGTCATATGAAATCCAAAATATTTTACATACTATCGTCCATAGGACTGATCTGATGCTGATGATCTTGTCATGGACGTCTCTTATGAAAGTAGTACACGACAACCAGGAAAAATGCAAATATTCGCCTTCGTGCTGCATAGTACTCCATCTGCAAGATTGGATATAGAGTATCCAGACACACATTCGACAAACAGATAGAAATAGTGTTGTCAGTTGTAATTAGTCTAGAAACCTCTTCGAAGTTATCCAACGAAGAAACTGGTCCATCCTCTATCTGTAACCCTGTTTGTTTGTTTTGGAAGACCGTCGAGTAAAGGTTCCCGAGATAGCAAAAATGGTGAGCATCCCACATGAACATGCTTTTTTTATGCACGACGTTTGGGTATACAAAAAAATACAAATTCTTGGCGCAACAGACCGTATGTGGTCCAGGACTTAGCTTTTCGCGATCATTCATGTTGTGCGTGTTATATTTTTCACACAATGGAAAGGGCCTACAGTTTAGAGCCACATCCGAAAGGCAAATTGAAAAGCTTCCTCTTGACAGTTATTACTCTCGGACGTTTATCAGACATTCGCGAAAGGTTGGACCGTGTAAAAACTTTTTGGTGTTTTCTGGGATTCGAACCTCGAACCTCCCGCTCAGCGATTCAACGCACTAACCTCTTGAGCCATGACGCCCACGTTTGGGTATACTCGTACGAAAACTATCTGCGAGATGAGTTCATCGTTTGGGTACAGTTAACCGAGGGATCACTTCGAAGCAGTATTTGGACAAGTTTGGAAAGTATCCACTAAGATCATGGGAGTTTTCTGCAATTCGGGTGGCATAGTCTTCATCGTTTGGATGGAAAAGGTAAGAACGAAGATTGAGGAGTACTATTCGTCTTTTTTTTATAAATTTCACAGAGAATTGATGCGAAAGCGACTCCGCCCCAATCTGCAATTGCAACAGCCAAGTTTGACGAATTATTCTAGGGATTATCCTCTCATCCACTCTATTCTAAGGATTTGCCACCGATTGACTTTTTTTTATTTTAAAATATGGAGAGATGCCTCGGTGGAAAAGAGTATTTGAAAGAGTTAGAGGAATTCAATTTTTTTTGGGATAGTCATATAACATACTTCAAACATAAATGACCCATGGATGCAGTTGCTTACTAGGCGAGACAATGAATTTGAAATTCAAATCGGCACCTGACCAGACTTTGATGTCGCCTTGTTCCTCTGGCAGTGATAAGTGACATTCATCGGAGTACTTTGTAGGTGCGAAGTGGTGGAAGATCGCACACGATAAAGTATAGGCCTCTTTAACCCTTAAGCAGGGGAATATGTTGCAGTTTTAAAGCTGCTTAAACAGTGCCTCCTGCAAATAGTGTATAAAGTATACCATCTCATTTGATGTCCTTTTTCGTTCCAAGTCGAACCAAGTCTATCAAAACCAAAAGCCTGTCTCGTCAATGGCTTTGAAAATGAGTGTGATTGGGATTAGTGCAATAAATTAAAAAAAAAATTCAAAAACACACATTGACATTCAAATATTAGTAAACTACACACAGATTACTGAAAAAAAAAAAAAATAATAATAAATGACTACTGTTTGGTTTTTCAAAAATTTCTTAAAAAGAAAAAATTTTAAAAAAAAATTAAGCTATCCTTAAAAAAATTTGTTTTCTTAAAAATACATTCGCTAAGCAACAGACCTGGCTTTGATCGAGACCACTTTTCCGCCCACTGGCATATTTTCCTTGACATAAATCGGCCCATAGACCGTATTATCCCAAACGGGTGGATTATTTGCCCGATCAACAACATCGATTTGCACCTCAACTGTACGTGACAGGGGCGGATACCCCTTGTCTTGGGCCATTGCTTCTAGTTTATATGTCTCACGCTGTGTTGTTACACATACACCAAAAAATATCGAAAAATTCACACACATTTTCATTTTGTTTTGTCATGCATTTTGTCGGGTTTTTTTTTTTTATCGCAATGTTGTTTCGTTGAGGTACAGTTGATAGAGATATTTTTTTTTTTTTTTAATTTAAGTCATTTGATGATTATATTCGATTTGAAATAAAAAAGCAAAAAACAAATCGATATTTTATTGAGTTATTTATCAAAAAAATGGTTGTGTGTATTATTTTTTTTTATAAAATAGAGACCCATAGCCCAAGAAAAAAAAACAAACGAGAACCCAATAAAAAATAATTGTTCAGTCATATTGCTTTGATTTTGATTTATATATAAAAAAAAAAAACTTAGATTTTTTCCATTCCAATTCAACACCAAAACCAAACCAAATTAAGTGAACTTTCTTTTTTTTTTTAAGAAAAAAATAAACAATTTCAAAAATCCAATTTAAATTTTCTCTTAAAGTCACACACACCATTTGACACAAAAATATAGTTACACGTTCAGGTAAATTCAATCTAGATACGCAGAGTGATGTAAAATTTATGCGATAAAATCAAAAATTTAAGCAAAAGCAAAACAAAAAGGAAACTCTAAAGGGGGAAAAAAAAAAGTATTACATCTCGGTTACTCTGTTGGTCTTACGTACTTAGAAGCTTAAATACTTTCTTTGGTTTGATGTAGAAAATACTTTAAAAACAAAATCAAATCGTTTACATGTACAAAATTTTACTGCAGTGCAAATTGTTTCTTCATTTTATTTTTTTTTTATTTTTTTGTAGTGGAGTTTCTCGATCCTAGCCATTTATATGAGTAGATTATCTTGTGTAGGGTTTTTGCTAGTAAGGAGGAACATGCTGCTTTTGTTGTTAAAAGCGTAAATTTTTGAACCACGGAATTTTTTGCAAGCCACAGGATTACTATCGATTTAACTCCAGTTCATTGCAAAATCTAGGATGGAGCAGGAGTGCTCGTTTTTCAGCTTTTCTTTGATATTTAAAATTTAAAATTTGGTACATTTTTGATCGTTTATTTAACACGACACCATGGCTGGTTAGTTTAAAATAGTCTTCAACGAGGTACACCTAGACCCGAACCAGATCGATTGGATTAACACTAAGTAGAGGCTCACACCGCCTACGCCTGAAACTATTTGCTTTTAGGTACCAATTACTTTTACGAACAGCGATTTCTCTTAGTTTCGAAGGATTGAATTGAGGTCTTCCCGAGGATTGGAAGAGAGGAATAATTGTTAAGCTGCCCCAGAAGGGAAACCTGACGGAATGCGAAAAGTGGAGAGGTATATGGGTTCTTCCGGCTGCGGCTAAACTAATAGCTAAAATAATTCTGGACCGACTGAGAGAACATCTCGATTCAACGCTCGACAACGAACAGGAGGCTTTCGAGCTGGATCCTTGCGGATCATCACTAAACAATGCGTCGAGTACATATCTGCGCTACATCTGCTGTTCATTGATTTTGACAAGGCCTTCTACAATTTGAATCGAGATGCTGTATGACGAGCCTTGCGCAGGAGAGGTTTACCAGAAAAACTCGTCGTTATTATAAAGGCTGCTTATGAAGGTGGTAAATGACATGTCTTACATAAGGTGTAAGGTGTCAGAGGAATTTGAGGTTCGCAGTGGAGTACGACAAGGATGCATTCTTTCGCCACTGTAATTCCTTGTGGTAATCCGGGCAGCTCTGTCTGAAGGAAACATGAAACTGGAGGCGGAACGATGTTTGCCTGCTCTCACACAGGATAATAAACCTGCATCAGATGGCCTATAATCTGAAGTCAGAGGCGAACAAAGTAGGGCTTAAAATTAACACGACAAAAACAAAGGCCCTAAGCACTTCAACTTAGCAGGAAAACATCAGCGCTGCTCAACTCAACATTGCTGGACAGCAAGACGAGAAGGTGAGCAGCTTTCTAATCATATCTAGGAAGAATGGTCTCGGAAGACGGTGGTACCGATCTGAATATGGACAGCAGAGTTAGTAACGCAAAGCCTACGTTCGGTATGCTGTCAAAAATATGGAAAAGCAATGTCTTCAGCACAAAAATCAAGCTGAGACTGTTCCGAAACAGTTCTACTTTATGGGTGTAGTATCTTGAAAGTGACCAACACCGTCACAAGGAAGCTGCAAATCTTCATAAATATGTAGATGTCTTCGCAACATCCTAAGGATTTTCTGGCCGAACCGTAAATCGAGCGACCAACTAAACGCGATGACAAGCCAAGAGCCCATAAACGTCAAAATACTGAGGAGAAAGTGGAAGTGGATTGGTCACATCCTACAGCGCAAAGACAGTTCCATTGCGAAGTACGCCACGCAAAGGAATTTACTTACCCAATCAGGCAAACCAGTGGGACGCCCTAGGCAGACATGGGGAAGGACAGTCTAGGAAGAATCTAGATCATTGGGGATGAGTTGGAGGGAACTCAAACGAGTTGCAGAACTAAGAACACGATGACGCGCAGGCGCTGTTGTGAAATTAGTTGACTTGATTCTGACTTCCTTTAATCTGAGAAATTAACTGAAAGTCCGACATGGGACTCTTGATTTTCCTAAATGCAAAAATTGCACGTTTTTTGCTAGAAAATATTGTGGGCCACAGGGCCCTACAGTGTTATACATAACTTTGCAGTTGGGACCTTCAGGCGAGGAAAGAGGAGTTCACACTATTCGGCGTGTCAAGTGACACTACATAGACAATTTAAACAGTGAAACCGTCTGAAAGATAGGTAAAGAGCTAACAGAAGGTAACAGAAGCTCAAAACAACATCCAGTGAAAGTTGAGTACAGTTTAGCTCAAAAGGTGTGTCCGGGCCTCCCGGACGTTCGAAGTAATCGAAAGAAATGGGGGGTTTCCACGTCTCCGCGAAGCTATTTCAAGCAGCGCCTAATATTTCGACAGATTCGACAGAAGAATAACTCTTGGCAACCGCTGTTTCTGTCGAATAACTCCAGTGACTCTTTATAAGACCTTTACTATCCCAATCCTTCTCTAAGCATGGGCTTTGTCGAAAGTGGATAAGGTTGCTCTTGGCTGTTGAGGGGGCTGCAAAGGGACGTAGATCTAGCCAGAAGAGTGAACTTCCAACGACAGAGGTAGCTGGGTCATGTACATATGTAGAGCGTATGGACACCAATCATTCAGCATAGAAAACCGAATCCACCATCAAGGGAGGGCGCAGTAAAGGAAGGCCGCGACTCAGGTGGCGCATGCAAGTGAAGGGGACCTCAGCAAATTTAGAGTAAAAAACTCGAGGCAACTAGCTAAAAATCGACCTGCTTGTAGGCGGTTGTTGGTTGAGGCCCAGATCCACTCCGGAATGAATCGACTGTAGCTCCACCTTAAGTTAGTAAGTTGTGCGCTCCTACTTGAAGAAGAAAGACCAGAACATAAAAAATTGGAGCCTCATAGAGACTGAGAAAAGCGATATCGTACTGGAGTAATGCAAGAAGCAATTCCAGATGCTTATGGTGCATGAGGCATTTCCTCTTCAAAAAAACACATCCTGTCACCAATCGTTCATTATTTGTGGCTCCAGCTCGCAAATGGTCCGATGCACTTTTTTCTTAAGTGTGTCAATTGTTTGAGTATCATTGGAGTAACAAGGCTCCTTAACGCTTACCCACAGAGGCCCACCAAAAATAGTACCTAACTTAGTCAAACGAATTAAGAATATGATTAAACCTTTAAAGCCGTCATCATTTTCCAACATCTTCCGTGCTAACTAAGATTGCATTCTATGAGATACTTGTCTTTGAACACCTCGCACTAGACCCGCCTAAAAGCTGTTATAATACGTTGAAAATGGTGCATCACAGTAATGAAAGTCGTCGCTTCAATTCCCGATTTTATTTAAGAAAATCTTTTATCCTTGCAGCATGTTTCTCCTTGCTACCAAAGAAGACAACCATTCTTCTTGGCATCCTCAGGGCTTTTATATGGAACCAATATTCAACTATTTCTCTTCGAAAACAAAAATTAAAATAAACCAAATAGCGTACAAAATAAAACAAATAAAAACCAAAGCCAATTTCAAATGCAATTTAGCATCCTTAAATACGAACACAAAGGGTTAGTAAATATCCTTAGTTTTCTTTTTATACATAAATATTATTTTCTTGTATTTTATTAGTTATGTATGTTTGTCTGTCTAAGGTTCTATAAATACATCTGTATACATATATAAAAAATTGCATAAACGCTGAGTTAAATATTCTTTGTGTGAGGCGTAAAGTTAAACCCTTAAATCATACTCGGCACCCAATTGACCAAACACCCATACCGCTGCCTAATTTCAGTCAATGTGCTGATTTATGCGAATGAAATTGCATATTAATTGAGGCAAATAAAACACAAAGTTTTGTGCTTGCATAAATTTTCAATGAAAATTAATATTCTGACGAGTGAACGTTCGCGAATGACGACGACGTCCTCAGGTCAACCGCGTATTTAAACTTACCATAGGAAGGTGTACTTGCATGCTATTGACTGTCGACGCGCGGATGGGCATGGGAACTGTTGATTTTGACAAAGGGACAGAGCATATTTATTTATGTATGCTACGATTAAGGGTGGAAAATGTGTGAAAATGAGGATTACAATATTTTGAAAATTATTATCAATTCACACACACACACCTCTACGACTACACAGAAAATATTTAGCCTCAACGCTCGTAGAAATATTTGTTAACTTAGCATGTGAAATAATTAGTTGAACATAAAACAAAGGGGGGTGAAACGAAAAAACTGTTATTGTTAAACTCAACAGGGGGAATTGTGCAAATTTCAAAATTTATTTACGTATTTTTAGTACACTTTCCTTGTTAGCTAATTAAATATACATAAAATATAATTGCAAGCTCGTTGTCTATTGTTTTTAACATTTACCTTGTTTTTTTTTTTAGTTTTGTTAATTGGACTCAAGTTCACCCTAAAATGTTGTCCTACGATAACCATATGGAGTTTATGATACAAAGTGGGATTGGCATACAAATGTAATCAGAGGTATGTTAAATTTTTATTTTTAGCAGAAAGGATGAATCGCTGGGAGTATTAAATCTATATTAAGAGGGCGAAAAACCTTGTAATCAAAATACAAAAATTACTTTCCCATCACTATTTTATTTTATTTTTATCGTTCAGTTGGTAGTTTGTAGTTTCTTCATTCAAATTTAAATTCAAAAATCAATCACCAGTCACCGTGAACTTTTTCAATAAGAAAATACCAAAACCCGTGGTGTATCTTATTGTGAATTAGTAGGGAAGGAACAAAAAAAAAAAACATACAAATTGAATATAAATTACATAGCGGTAGAATGAAGAACTACTTTGGTTATAGTTTCGTTGAGTTAGTACAAAAACCCGTCGTCTTTTATGGTAACAAAAAATTATATATCTGATACGGATTGGTTGTAAAATTGACTGTGTCTAGCTATGATACAAACCTTGCCTTAACCGATGTTACAACCGTACCAACAGTGACATTTTCTCTTATGTGAATGGGGCCATAAACGCTTTTGTCCCATATTGGTGGCTTGTTATTTCTATCGACGACATCTAATTCAACATCAACGTCCGCGTATGAGGGGGGGTCACCTTTGTCGGAGGCGCGCACTCTTAGACGGTATCTATCGCGCTGTTTTGTTTAAGCAACCATCACCGAGATTAATAACCAACACCATTTTGAATTTGGACAACAATGCCCCCGTTGTGATTTACATTATTATTATTTTGTTTATAGTAACATTTTCCCATAATACGTTCCACATTGTGGATGATATTCGAGTTGGTTTATGTATAAGTTAAGCGATTATGGATATTCGTTATAGTTTTTTTTTTTTTAGCGACGTTTCATAGATGGCGAGTTGTTAAGTAAAATGAAAAATAAAAAAAAACAAATTTTAACACATTAAAATATTTAAAATTAAAAAAAAAAATAGAATAAAAAAATAAGGAGACACCGCTTAAAGAAAAAAGAAATAAATATACATTTGGTAAACATTCAGCAATGAAAAGAGGAGGAGAAGAAATATAAGGAATTCTAGGTTAGTACAATAACAATATCTACGAAATGATTTTATTTTTGGTTCCTGAAAAAATGCTGGCAGATGTAAACTGAAATTTTGAATTTTCTGCGTGTAACGAATCGATAACAATATTGATTTTAAATTTAATTAAACAGAAGAAAAAACCAAGAAAAAATTATAGACAAGGAGAAACCGATTCGTTACTGAGTTCTGGTTTTTGGCTACCACAGATGATTGTTTTAAATTGATCCGGATTGGAGAACGACTTAATTAAATTTTGTACACTGATGAGGATGGGGATGATTGCTACTTTTGATTTAACACATCAATGGGATGGGGTGGTTGTTCCTCTGGAAGCCCGTAGCAATAAGTTAGATAATTACATTTACAGTACGTTTTTTTTTTTACTCACAGGATAACACCCCTTCTTTGATGAATCATTTGGTTTTAATTGAAGTTGAAGATGATTTTTTGATATCCCGAAGAAATGTCGTTTCAACAACAAGAAAACGAATTAAATTTTTTTTTTCTCTATTTTAACCTTAAGTCAAATTTCTTAAAATTAAAAATAATAAGAAAAATAAAATAAAATTTATAACGGTGCAGTTAAAAATAACATAAAATATTTAACGCCTAAGAAAAAGCAGTAAGATTGGTTTTAGATAAAATTGGAAACATTTTTAAAATTATCATCGTAAGATCCCTAGAACCTAAAAAAAATTAACGATATAGGTTTGCGTACCTATTGTAGCTTACCCACGTCTTGAAATTTGGAGAAGATTTTACATTAGATTTGCTTTGAGCGAAAACGGGTTTATGGTTGCTTGCATGGATTTATCGTTGCCTTGTATCCATATTAAAAGTATTTTTGTTTAACAGAACGTAAGGAACTATTTCGAAAAATTACAAGCAAAAGGATGTTTTCGTTTGTTTGCTAGCATAGAACCTACAGTAGGTATACGATGTCATCCCTTTTTGACATATATGATCAGCATAGTCTGGCAATTCATCATAAGTAGACTCACACTTAAACAGCGACACCGGTTTATCTAAATTTATTTTGAAAATCGGAGGTCGATTCGCGATTATGAAGCATGTAATCGTCCGTTTAATAAGCTATTCGATCAGTTGTCTATAGCTTTCGTACCTCATATTCTATAAAAAGAAATAATGTCATGACTCTAACACGTCAAAGGAATATGGTTACTGAAGAGAATATCAACGAAAGTTTGTGAGACGATCAAAATTTGTCCCTTTTCTGTCACACACCATGGAAAACTTTTCACAATGATCGTAAAAGATCCAATGGATCAGCTTGCAACTGCCATAAAGCCCTTTTGATTTGTTGCTAAATTATGTTTAGCGATGAGGCGTAATTTTACTTAACAGGTTCCTTAACCAGCAATTTATCTCAAAGACACGTGGTTCCGATAGAAAAGCCCTACCAACGGTGACCGAAATTATCGACTTTTTGAAATCCAAACTTAGCGATCAGCTGATTTTGAGAAATTACCTTGTTATTGCCCTCCAAGATCATGGCGATTTGGCACCTGAAACTAAGTGGTCACTGGCTTATGCTGATAAACCAGAAACGATTGCTCGAACCTAATACTGTTCGTATTGTTCGTGACATAAGTAGGTCTACCGATGCGACCCAAAATTGGACCGGCAATATACTCTTCGTCACGAACATCTGCGGTGAGGCGACTATAATGAAAATCATTTCTTATAAGAATAAAGTTTATAAAAAAAACTCGTTTTTATGTTGTTCGTAGCTGGTTTTGACGCAGATTAGAAAATATGTGCGGAAAACTCTGAATGTCTTGTGCTCAAAAGCTCTGTAAAAATATTGTCTCGCAGCTTGTGAGAGCTCTTTGTAACAATTATTAAGAAAAACATTTATTGTGATGAAATTTAGTTCAAATATATTCGGTAATCATGTCCCATTTTTTTAGCTATAGGTAACGTTTAGTTCAAAATACTCTCCACTACTCGTCCTTTCGGATGAAATATTTTCATGCATTGCAGCATACATAGTTCTATTTTGAAAAAGATAATAGAGACTTAAGTTGTTGCTAAGTTGCGAGTATGTGAAATCAAAAGAAATCATTTACAAATACAAATACAAATACTTGGCGCGACAGACCGTATGTGGTCCAGGGCCTAGCTTCTCGCGACCATTCGTGTTGTGCGTGTTATATTTTTTTGACACAAATGGAGGAGACCTGCAGTTTAGACCCATGACAGTTATTTTTTCGGACGTTTGTCAGACATTCGCGAGAGGTGGAACTGTGAAAAACTTTCAGGTGTTCTCTGAGATTCGAACGCCGAACTTCCTGCTCAGCGATCCAACGCACTAACCACTTGAGCCACGGCGCCCAAAGAAATAATTTGTTAGAACAAAATGAAAGTATGGCCTCAATGTAGCCCCAGATATACATAGTACTGTTTTTTTTTTTATTTTATTTTTTAGTTTTAAAACTATTCTTGCTTTTACAGCAGAAACGACTTCAATCTACTTCAAACTTTGGTAGAATGAACTCACGAGAAGATGGATCGAACGAATGTGTACTAAAAAACATTTTCAATTTCTTATTTATTTCAGAAAACTGTTAAACAGGAAGGATCAGCATTTCATGCTCGTAAAGTTAGTAGAAGTGCAAGAGATTATGCACGTACTTCTATCTTTCTTAAACGTTGGAAAATATGATCAGTGAAGAATATGAAGGAAATTCTGGTTCCCACAAAAAATACTTGAAAAATCTAAGTTCCGTAATATCCTAGTTTACTACATTGTGGATGTAAGAAGTGCAATCTATTCCCAAAGGAGGGCTGCAAGAATCACCAGAAAAGATAAAGTTTAAAATGGGTTCAATCCTCGAACATTCTGCTTTGTACTTCAAGGCACTCACCAATGAACCACAGCGCTCACCAAAATTACAGAGATATGTAAACAATTAATGACAAGAGATGACGAAGGCATGGGAATGTAGCCTCTGCCAAGAAACTTTACTTAAGGCTGTTAGGGTCCATACCATGTCATTTCGGAAATTAATTAAAAAGAATGGATTTGCATACTTTCACTTCTTTTTAGAGATGCAATCTCTTCTGTGATTGATTAAGCATATACCTTTCTTTGAATTAGATTTTTTTGGAAGTAGAAACTGCACTTCCAGTGATAGATATAAGCCTCTATTTACGTTACATTGCAACAACTAGCAGATGAAATGGATGTCGCACAAGACATTAAAGTAAAAGTAATCGAAAGTCGGTCAACATTTGTATCTCTTACTACAGAAAGGTTAGGTTAGGTTAGCTTGGCTGCCCACACGAGAGTGTAGACACATTTAGACCATTATTCTTCGTGATACCATAAATCAAAATCAATTGGCCACTCAGAATCAACCGGAGCTTTTGAAAAAGCGATGGATGCATATGACGCTTAAAGACGCGAGATCGCCAAGATCTTCAAGGAAGAGGGACCCTAAATGGAGCATTCTTTTATGCGACAAAGCTGGGCAAATACATAGGATGTGAAGGATGGTTTCCTCCTCCTCTTCGTCCCTACAGCTCCTGCAGAAATTGTTAGAAAAGAGGCTAAGTCTTCTGGCATGTTGTTCTATAAGACAGGTTCCAGTAAGAACACCGACAACGCAGCTGATCTGTGATCGCTTTAGTTTATGATCTACCCTAGGTCAGATCTGTCTCGAAATGTTACACGTTGCGCCGTTTTCCCATCTGAGGTTGGTTTAGCTAATAGCGTTCAGCTTTAGTAGATGCTTACATGTAGCTAGGGGCATACCCAGGGATTGCCTATCAGGCACAATCCTTAGAGTAGTACTTTGTCTGGCGAGCTCGTCTACAGAGAAAACGAATTTCATAATAGCTGGATCGTTTGTAGCAAAAGTTGTGAACGAAACCATAACTTCAAGCTAAAAACTAGGCAACAATTCATAAGAATTCAACTGAAAGTAAGCAACTATGTGTTTCTAAAAGTAGATCGTGCTGTCGATTTGGTTATGATTTGTGAGTTTCTGCGCGTAGAGCAAAATAAAATCATACACAAAGCGGTAAAATAAGTTTCTGGAGGACAGCAATACTCTGCCATGACCTTCGATTAATTAGAAACGCAACAGGCAATCTACAATGATCGATGCTTGTTTTTCAACTAAGACTGAATATTGTAGGAAGCATGAGAGGGTTTAACAATTTTCACTAAAGACTGCGCTCGATACAATTTATCTCTATGGTGAAAACCAAGTTTAAAAATGTGATCGAGAAACACACGCCTGATTTCTGTATTCTCCTGTAGGAAGTAAGTATTCTTTTTGTAAAAATTTACAATCCCGATATTTAAATCCATCTGTGTAACCACTTATCTAGGGGACTTCGAAAAAGGGGGTCTTGCAAATCTGCTCAACCGAATTTTGAAATGCAACATCTCTGTCGTCTGCCAGATGAAAGTGAAATTTTTATAGTATCGGAAGATTAAATGGCGATGCTCTGTACAAATTTAGAAAAATTGAGTTTAAAAAATTGTTCTAAGGAATTTGATTAAAATGGAAATATGTATATATGTGAAGTAATTTTGACATGATTCGACGTAGCCATGCGTTTCGTTTTACTTGTCTACCATCTGGTTTTAAGCAGTTTCCATGTCTCAAATTCTTACTTAAGATGGCTAGTCGGTAGCCTACGAAAGGGCTTTAAGCCAAAAAAAAACAGATATTGCTGGCAATAGGAACTGGGTAAATCTGCCGATGATTTCTAGTGATACAGATTTTTTTGTGAGCACCCAGTTGCTGTGTAGTGACGCGACAGTTGAAAATAAGTTTCCACTAGAACTAATAAGAGGCAACAGCCTCGCTAGCTGAAAATATATTTACATATGTGCGACGTATAGCAGTGCCATCGAATAAATTCTCTTGCGAGGAGCTCAACTGCACATACTCCTGGAAAATTGATGTTGTGGACGTAGGATTGGGTGCTGCTTTAAAGTCGAAACCATTCATTTCAACCCCGCACTGATGCGTGGCATTGATACCTACTAAATAATGTGTATTCCTAGTTCAATGTGACAAAATTTATAAAGTAGCTTTAAAATCTTACTGCTTTTCCAAAATTAAAACTTCATTCTGTTATACAACAAAAACCAACAAAATACAATAACTGACAAACTTAAACTTAATTTACACACATGCATCATAAAGAAAACATAAAATACAAATTTCGGCCATAAGCATCCTCCCCTAGTAAGTATGTATCTTCAAATCCTCGTTAAGTAAAAGATTGGCATTGTGTCTCAGAAAAAAAATAATTAATTCTTATTACATTACATATTTCGTAGGGATAAATGGATATAAGGACTAGAAATTATAATTTCAAACAAATAGTAAAATAAGCTAAAAAAAAATTTAAAAAAAAAAAACATCTTTCGTATATCAAAGACAAAAACAATATAAAAAAAAATCGAACGAAATCAAAATATCGCCATTTTTAAATACAAAAAACTATCAAAAATTCGTTCTTCATTCGGCGTTTTATTGTTCGGTGAAACGACACTCAAAAATCTCCATGATCGTTTCAAAAATGTTTTTGTTTTTATAAATTTTTATTCGTTGTTGTGCAACGCAATGATGAATGTCAAATTTTATTTGATTGCCCCAAACACTTCGGTGAAAATGTCACTTTTCTTTCAAAGTATTTTTTTTTTTTTTTCTTTACAAAATGTTCTTTTCTAATTTTTTTTTTTTTAATAAGCGATTTTGTTTTAAATAATTTGCCTTAAGCTATGTACACAAAAATATGCCCTCCTTCACCTTAGATGAGATTTTCTTTTTTTTTTGTAGGAAAAATGTTAAAAAACAATATGTTCTCTTTTTTTTTTGCATGAATCTTTTACTAAAAACTAAACAAAATGTAAATTTTGCTATTGTTGTTTGTTTTGTTCTTTTTTTTTATTTTTAATAAAAGCTGGAGTAAAAATTAAACCCAAACCAAAATTTTAGGAATGAAAAAAAATATACATATGAGAACAAAATGTTGAATAAAATAAAAAACAAATGCTTTTCAATGCCATGTTAATTGCATAGTGCAGCTGATAATAATTATGACGTAACGTATTGATATTCACAAAATAATTTGCACTGCTCACAATGTTATTATAAAAAAAAAATTATATAATATAGTACCAGCGCAAAAATAAAGTGTTTCGTTCTAGTCTAAACAAAAAGAAAATTTTCATTAAAAATTAATAAGAAAAACATTTGAATGAGTTGAGAAACTTTTACCGCATTCAGTTTTCTTAAAAAAAAAAATATTTTTAATAAAAAAAAAAGTATTAAGAATTATTTATATACCATGGCACAAAAGTCATAATTTGAACGGCAATGTAAATTATTATTGAGCGCTTAGACTCTATCGAGAAATGTTTATTTTTTTATTTTCTTCTCGCAGGAGAGACGAACGTATAGAAATGAGATAGCTCTTATAGGACTCTTCAAACATTACTCCTTGGGATGAAATTGTGATTAATTGTGATGCTTCAATGCTCAAGGCCAACTCCTTGTGGACGACGAAGAAATTCTACAGGAGTTTCCCCGGCTATACTTTCCAAGAGCCGGGTCTAGATGGCTCATGATTCTCATCTGTTATTTTCATCCTTTGCACAAAGGAAAGGATGGTACGAGAAACTGTGATAATTACCGTTCGATTAAGCTGATATTAAACCCCATGAAGATCGTTGAGCGGGTATTAGACGGCCGTTGCGGCATATAGTACTATCTATCTGATGACCAGTGCGGGTTTGCCTCGAGTAAATCAACCACAAATGCAATCCAAAGTATAAGGATCATAATGGAAAAACATCGTGATGCCTTAAAGGATTTGCATCTGAGGTTGGTTGATCCCTATGTACAGATGATCATGGACATGTATGACGGAGCAAAGACAAGAGTAAGATGTCCCGCCGGAGCCACCAAAGAGTTGCTAATTAAAGTTGGTGTGCACCAGGGCAGCATCTTAAGTCCTCTGCTATTTATTGCAGTCACAGATTTTCTGCTTGAAGGAAAAGTGACGGACCCCAAAAGGCATCAGTTATTCTTTACTGACGATGGAGCCATCATAAGTGGACAATCAAACGTTCTTTCCAGGAGCACCATTCCCTGATCCACTCCGATCTCGTCCAGACATTTATTTGAATGGAAAAGCGATTCCCAAGTGCAAAAAGTTCAAGTATCTGGTGAAGTGAAGATAGTGAAGCAACCATTGATGACGACAACAATCATCGCGTAAGCGTAGGGTGGATGAAGTGGCGGGAAAACTCTGCTATCTTCTGTGACCGGAAACTACCCCCTAAGCTGAAAGGAAGGCTCTACACCGCAGTTGTTCGTTGGACAATGTCCAAAAAGTATGAGACCAAATTGACGGCAGCTGAGATGAAGATGCTTCGCATGACTGCAGGAGTAAAAAGGCTTAATCGAATTAAAAGTTCGAAAATCCGAGGAAGCCTTCACGTCAAAGAACCCAACCAGCTCAGTTGGTATTAAGAACCCTGTTAAAATGGCAATGAACGTTCTTATACAAGCGCGGAAGAGAGGCAGGCCAAAAAACGCCTGGATCTTGCAAAACAACAGCAATTGATTGGCCTCAATGACGAATTGATCCGAAACTAGTAACCTGCAGATACTTTCTGAGGTCGAATCGGCGAACCCCACAGGCGGACCAATGGGGTGTAGTAAAGTGGAAGGGTTTTGATTACTATAAACCTGATCATAGCCTTGCCGAACAAAAGGTAGAAGAAGAAGAAGAAGAAGCTGCAAAGAGAATTTTGGCAGAAATACTTGCAAAGTTTAGAAGTAAGTATAAATATGTACAATGGTCTACGTCATATAGTAAGACTCAAGACATTTTCTTATACTGCCTCCAGTATGATTCTGAAGCAGTCACATGGTAGCAAATCACCTTCATTTGAGGCGTTTCTGACGGTCAAACGGTCCGGAGTGTATGGCTGAACAGAATGCCTCCATTAAGTATCAGGTCTACTCACAATGGGTCTGTAGTGTGGCGTTGTGGATCTCTTCCATTCGCCTATGCACCTACCTAAATATCAGGTCTTAACCTTAGAACATGAGGATTGTTTGAAAATTTACGCTTTTAAGTACGTGTTCTAGATATTCAGCTATTCAGCCCAGAGACATTTACGAAGAAACCAAACATGGTCCATTTTACAAAATTTTGTACTGAATCTCCAATTATGACTTAAGCACCATGGAACAATGATAAGTATAAGAAAAAACACAAAAAAAGCTTATAACATAAGCAACACCACAAGGATTTGAAACTTCTTATTTAACTTTTACGTTGCTGATGGTAATAAAACTCTCCATCTTCTATACATATACGGTGATGTTAAACTCTTCCTAAATATACTAATAAAAGAAAAAAAAAATTCGCTTAGATATAATATAATAAAATTAAATAACGAAAAGAAAAATACACATAATCTTACAAATATTTGCAAATTCTTAACTCAAAGATAAATTTTCTTTTTGAAACTAAAAAAATTGGTGCTGGAAAATAAATATAAATAAAAAAATTTAAATAACTTTAATTATAAACGACAAGCACAGATTGGAGAGATACAATATCTAACTAAAATTTTTCTTGGCTTCTCCTAAGTACGCAATTTTCGATTTTATTTTATTTTCTTTTGTAATTCTACGCAGTGCGGTGTTAATGTTTTTTTTTTTTTTTTAGTTTCTAAGTACTCCTAAGGTTGTCTTTTGTTTTTCTGCGGCAGCCATTATTTCTGAAAGACTTAATCCTACAAGTTTTTATTTATTTTTTATTCATACGCACACGCTAATGTTATTTATAGAATTCATTCATACATCAATCAGACTTTTCTTATAATTCGCATCTAAAACGGAGTAATTTTGTGTTTTTTTTTTTTTATTAATGAAAAAAATTATATAAATTATAATAATTAAATAAAAATATATTCCTATTTTATTTTTAAGAAATGAGAAAGAAATTTTGGATTAACACTTACGTCAAGAGGTTTCTTTAGGACAATCCAACCAGACTCAGCTTGGATATCGAAATACTCAAGATCATTTGGGTTGTATGGTGCACTCAGGCTATAGACAATGGCTCCGTTGTTGTCAGCATCTTCATCGGAGGCAGATACACGTAGAATATTTGTACCGATACTGGCATCTTGTTTCACATTCTCAACGTATTTCTGTAAATAAATGCAATGAATTAATTAATTCATTTCAAAGAATAAGGACAATTCACAAAGGTGAACAATTTTTTTTTGTAAAGAAAACCTTTAGAGCTCTGTATATTCCAAAACAACTAAAATAGTTTCCTCATCAATGCGAACTTGGTACAAATCAAAGATTGCACTGCGAAGTCGATTATGAGGTTTATAGATGGATGCAGTCCGGTGGCATTGCCTGGTGAAATAAACAAAACCTGTGGAATCCATATCCTGACTGAATAGGGAGAGGACAGCAGTGCGGCGGATGCTATATTTCGGTCTATGATGCAAACGTCGTGTAAAGCTGTCCTTTACCTCGAGAACTGGCAATGCGACAGTAAGTTTTTAGAGAGGGACCTGGAGCAAGTATCTGGTAAAATTCAGATGCCTTACCACAAACACACGATCTGGGTCATATAATCCGTGGAAGCCAACATATCAAGACTATTACTTGAATAAAGTTTGGCACTTTCTAGACGAATTTATACAAAACTATAAAGCTAAGGACCTTCATGGATGAGTGACAAGATTGTTGGGATTTGGTTACAGCGTGGTGGTGCAACGTCTCCACCAGCTGTTAAGCAATTTATCACTAGCACATTAAATATGGTAATCGTGTTATTAGACACTTTAGAGACGTGCCTTGGGCACCGCGTAGATGTGATTTGACGCCACTATTAAGGACTGTTAAGGACAGTTGTTACAATGATCCACAAGCAATTAACACACTTAAGGACAACATTAATAGAACTATTCGCAAAATAAAGCCGCAAACCATTGCCAATGTACTGGGAAATTTGTGGTGACTGGGTGAGCTACTACCAAGCCAGACACCGCAGCAATTTGAATGAAATTATTTTACATAAATAATCGGAATATGTATTCTATTCAATAAAGCAACAATCATTGAAAACTATTTACCGGTGTGGTTTTAATAACAATTTCAAAAGGAAACCGACATGTGGCTCACCCCTTGTTAGTATAACTTTCACATGCTTTCTAACTGAGTTCAAATTCTCCACTATATGTATATCACTCAATCTATATGGAGGTATTGCCTTACAAAAGGATACACTTGACTAAGGACTGAATGCATATCAATGTGAAAAAATGCATTTTATTCACCATCTAGTCACCAGTACTTGGTTTTAGGGAATCGGAGTGCAGAAATAGGACGAAACTTTGCGAATGATCCAAGTGAAATAGAGTGCAGTGATAGTTGTTAATTAGATACGTATGACTCTATTCGTTCATGCGCGCAGTTCTACGGCATATAGTCTGTCTAAACCCTTGACCCGAAATTTTAATCGCATAAGGCATAGCGCATGCATGTATACGATCTACAGTCGCTGACACTAGTCATCCTTCGTGATACGATTGTGAGACCAAAAAACTAATTGTAAGTTGGTCGATAGAGACTAATCATCCAGTAGTCCTTCAGATAGTTTTGTTCAGCGATATCCACAGGCCTGTACTGGAATAATGGCTAAGACTTTGATGATGGATGATAGTTAGGAAAATTTACCTTTTTTTTGATAATACTAAAGTAAAGCACAAAAAACGTCGTCTAAAGAGCAACTGTCATCGGTGCATGGGTCAGCATCTCAACTATTCAGTCTTAGTACTAAAAAGTGAAAGGCCCATGACAAACCTGAAGTATTCCGTAACCGCTGGCGTTCCACCGGGTTCCGTTCTCGGACCAGTTCTCTAGAACATAATGTATGATGGCATACTGAGACTGAGAGTCCCCGATGGAGTTCAAATCATAGGTTTTGCGGATGACATAGCGACAGTGGTTTCGGCGAAACATTTAGACGAATTGGAACTAAACGCAAACGAAACCATCGATTCTTTCAAAAAATGGCTAGAGTCAAAGAGTTTAGCCTTGGCAGAGCACAAGTCGGAGGCAGTTGAGGTGGGAAGGTACACGGTACACTCCAAAAACTGCATTAAGTATCTCGGCGTTATGCTAGACGACCGACTTAATGTCGGTAAACATATGGAGTACATACCAAAAAAGGCATCAAATGTATATTCCGCGCTTTCAAGAATGCTGCCAAATATTGGGGCCCAAGAAGCACCACGAGAATATTCCTGTCGAGAGTCATGAGGTCAACAATGCTCTATGCATCTCCGATATGGTCGAAGGCGCTAAAAGTTAAGCAAAATCGTATCTACAGTCTTACCGCACTACGACTTATGTACATCGGCTTATAGGACTCTCTCTGATGACGCGGCGTACGTCATCGCGGGTATGATCCCCATAGACATCGTGGCTAATGAAGCAAGTAGAATTCGAGATGGAATTACTGGAAATTCAAACTCAACTGAATTAAGAACACAAGACAGGGCAACATCAATAAGGATGTGGCAACAAAGATGGGATGCCTCAAGGGAAGGTGGGCATACAAGCTTATCCCGAGGACAGAATCATGGATAAATAGATGACACGGGAAAGTCAACTACCAACTGACGCAAGTTCTACTGGGCCACGGTGGATATCGCCGATACATTCACCGCTTTAGACTCGACGACTCGCCAGAATGCCCAATATGTCCTGGGTTCGACAAAGACCCAGAACATGTCGCTTTAACTGCCCAAGGTTCCAGGAGAAAAAACGGAGACTGGAAAGTGAACTAAGTACCACACTTGATGCCACAAATACAGTAGCGGAGATGCTAAAATCGGTGGGTAATTGGTAGGCAGTTTGCACACTGGTAACCCAAATTCCAATCGAGTTCAGGCAGCCGGAAAATCAGAGAAGAGTGCTGCAAACACAAACACTGACGGCCGCATAATGCGGAGCACCCGGTCCGCGACATAATACCTCACGGTGGTCCCGCAGGACGAGGTCTAAGCTAGCGGGGGTAAGGTTTAGTCAGTAAGAACTGACATTACCGTGTAACTTGGAACGCGGTGCCTATGCAAGGTTCCCCCTCCGCTTGCTACAAATAAAAACTATTTTTAACTGACTTTTACACTCTTACACATTTTTCGATGCAAATAATAAGTTAGATTTGGCAGCTGTCTATCAAAAATCGATACAATTATCGGCCGATTAAAAATTGTCTGCCAACTTAAAGGCAATAAACTGTTAAATTAAAAAACCGTAGAATTTATTATTTTTAATTTACCTGTCGATCGAATAGCGGTGGGTTATCATTGACATCTGTAATCTCCACTGTAAATGAGCAAACACCTTCTAAGCTCGGTTCACCTTGATCTGTAGCCTTTACCGTCACCGATACAAATTTACCATCGTCACCTTCACGATCGAAGACTTTGTTTGTTGAAACCTCTCCAGTTTCTTCGTCGACTGTAAACTTGGTTCCTTTCTGATTTGGCTGTTGGACTATGGAGTATTTCACCTGAAATAAAAAAAAAATTAAATTTTGAGAATTTATGTAGTAAAACAGCAAAAATTTCGCTACACAACTAATCTCGTAAGTCGTTCTCTTTGCTGCGTGTTTTTACGTAATCTGCAAGCAAATACCAGAACCTAAACAAAATTCGGATATGTATCCGTGCCTCAAGCTATTTCCGAGTTTTTTTTTTAATTTTTTTGTTCATTCGAACATCTTGAAATATATAAAAAAAAAAAAACAAAAACCCATGAAGACACAACAATAATCAAATGTGAGTGTAGCACCTCTCTAATAGTAGTAAGGACCTGTTCATAAATATTTACTGTTATAGGACAGAAAGGATACATGATAACATACCGGTAATGTAGGCACCCGTAAGCATTGCATATGCATAATAGATATCAATACACACCGGAGAGTCAGCAGTCCATCCATTAACTATTCAGTGTGCAGAGTGGGCGGCACTGGGTGGTGTAGTAGGGTGGTGCCGGTTCGATAGTAATAAGACCGAGGGAAATGATGGCTTGGATGCTATCAACTGAATATCGGATGTGTTATGTGTGTGTGTGTGTGTATATGTTTTGTTGATTTTTCTTTGTTGGAGTAATTTTACGGATTTTTCCTGCTTCCGGGTGATTGAATTACTTATGCCGCATGTAGTGGGAGCCCCATACATCAATGAAAAGGTTAAGTGGAGCAGGGCCTCTTTCTCTTCCAGTTTTTTTTTTTTTTTTTTGTATTTCGTCCACCCATCGATGTAGCTTTGTATGTTATTTAAATTTAATTGATCTTCTTTATGCATGTACATACAGTATTCAGTTTTAAAGAGTCGGGAACAGATTTAAGGGAATTTTAATGGAGGTTATTTTGCATTGAATTGAAGCTGATACTTATCGGACAGATTGAATACACTTTAAGTTGTTGCTCTTGGAAAAGGATCGAACAGGATTTTGTATTGGTTTATATGTTGCGTGATACACTTCCATGTATTGAAAGCGATGTAATTGATGTTCCATTGAAGGGAATATGGATTGAAACGAATAACTTCAGATGTGCGGAGCACGTTATACAACGTGAGTGAATCTTTATCCGACATATAGACATACATATGCATTTACAAATTGGACATTTTTAGAGCGAGTGAAGTAGGATATTTATCTTTAGATGCGAGAGAACTCCAAAAGCCGAGGGAATACTATTTGTAAGGGTCGCTAAACGATAACATATGTGACTTTAACGACCAAGTTTCTGAGTGCAATATGGCGCAAAACCCTTATACAGTGTTACGCTACAATGAAGCCCTCAGCTGACGATCAACTTTTGGAATTAATTAGCCGCTATAGTTAGTTCGCACTGTCATTGTGATGGAGAACTTCAAGATGAGAAAACGTAACCTTGGCGCAGGAAAAGTGGATGTTAAGCTTATGTATGTAGATTTCTGCACGTTCTCATAGGTGAAACCACGTCAAAGCACAGGCCCTGGCGCAGTCAACTAGGTGTCAACTGGCATAAAGCAATGCCCACCCAAGTTTGTCACTTGGTAGTCAGTTGGCCTTTAAGGTTCAAAATAGACGGTTTTGTATATAATCAGCATCTCATAGAAGGTAGTGTTTAAGACTGGAGGCAGTTGTCTACGGAACGAAATAGCTAAAATGACATTTTGATTAAAACCTAGGTCCACAATGGACTGTAGCACATTCTAAAGCAAGAAAGTTCAAGTAAATACTGCATCAATTGTAGGAATGCATAACAACATCAGACGCCAGATACATATAGCAGGGACATGCTTATGAGTCTCATACATAATCACCAGTTCATCCCAAGTCCACAACCAGAATTCAAGACCATTCAAGTGCTGTCAAAAATGTTTATACTCGCTACGGAGGCTAACTAGAGGATCAAAACAAAACAGCCAACTAAGAAGATGGAGAAGGAGAGACATATGAAAATAACCTTCTGCAGAAAAGCTTCTTAAGGGCTTCGCAGATATGGGTATGGTATGGGCAGGAGCTAAGTTTATATCTGAAGATAGTGAGCTTCGCCC
The DNA here is from genome assembly GCA_946965025.1 of Blera fallax. NCBI lineage: Eukaryota > Metazoa > Arthropoda > Insecta > Diptera > Syrphidae > Blera > Blera fallax. The sequence goes on from OX337246.1 coordinate 30,135,870, forward strand.
TAGAGGACTGCCGCTTCTGAATCGACAACAAAGAACGGATAACCTCTTAAGGGGCTACGTGTTCTTGTCAAAAGTACATGTAAGGAGGAGAAAAGCGAAGATATTGATAGACAATATGTCCAACAGAGATGAGGCAGTCTCGACAGCGAAAGACCGACCGTCTGTAGACACTGTTACTACCGTGAGTATTTTCTGCTATGGAGCCATCTAACCCAGGTGATGACATGAAGCTAAAACATATGCTAGGTGAAAATCGGAGGTCTTCAAAAAAAAGCTTATAGAGGTACCTACCAAGTCATAGGCATCGGCAAGTGGTTGACGATTCCAGACCAATGGACCCAATGTTATAGAAAACAATAGGCAAGACCACCTCTTTATCGGTCTTTACGTGGATGGGCTATACACACCTTGAAAAATCTGGAGTTAATGCCGTGTATTTGTTCCTTGAGGAGCTCAGAGCAAAGAGGTTTTCATGCATCGGATATGCTGACAGGACTGCTGTGTAAAAGAGATTTCTAAATGATGAAACAGTGTGCCACCATATAACTGGGTGTATGGGTGGACACATTCGGAAATTAGCCGCCATTCTAATGAGAAAACTGCACAAATACTTGGCGCAGTATCTGCGGAATATTTTGAGGTACTCATGCTCTCAATATAGCTTTAACGAACATTTCAGCTTAGAAGACAATAAGCACTTCTATTCGACAACTGATGTAGCAGGCGTTTGTTCGAAAATGTGACAATTCCAGAGCTTACTATGCCATGAATTAGCCCTAGAACAATAGACGAATCCCAAGATTGGAGAGAGCCAAAGCAAAGGATTACAAATGAGACGACGCGACGTATTAGAAGTCCTAGGATCCACAAGATCATATACAAAGTAGGAAAACATAACAGTCCAGTTCCAGTACAAGGTGGTGCAGAAGCCACGAAAGGATTAAGAAACATTCTGCAAAATATTTGCCTAAAAACTTCTCAAAACACTGCACTGCTAATGCATTAGTGTTTGAAAAATTTTTCCAATTTTGTGAAATTTTGTTCTCAATGTGCACTATGTTATCATTTAAGCAAATAAAAGGTTTTCTAACCAAGTATCCTGTTTGTTTTTTATTTAACTTTTAATTCAGGAATGAATATGCGACGAAGAGGGTATGGCTCCCCATACAGATACTTTTTATTTGAAGTTCTGGTGCCTTTTTGGACAATTCACCAGTCCTTCTCCATTCTATTATACGTACAAGGACTTGGTGTAGCCTTCACCAAAGTTCTTAGAAAAGCTGATTCAATGACCGTAGAGAAAAACTACTAAGTAATCATTTTCTAATTTTTCAAATTTCCTTCTCTTCCATTTAATGCATAAGTAATCAACCTAAAATTGTCTCCTCCACTTGCAAAGTCAATATTTCGGGTCACTAAGAACTTAATATCCTTAGCAAAATTTTTTATTATTATTGCCTTTGCATGGGTACACCTTACCGAAGACTATACCGACCGTTTGTCTAACGAAGCAACAGCACCGGATACCAGAGTTGCTGCACGAACTACTAAACTTCTCTAATTAAAATTTAATGGCAAAGTTAAAGAGTTTCTCTATGCACACTCGCATTTAACCGTCTGTTTTATGCGTTCTTGTCTAAAGGAAGAACGCTTTGGTACGCTCTCCACCGCCTCTATCTTCACATCTATTAAACGAAAAAGAGGATTTATTGGTCTTTGTTAGGGCAGGAAATTGCATTTTATCCGTCTCTAGCGACACGTACACCTACACACGTTACTATGGTCACAAGGATAGCATTGTCAGTAAGAGGGGGCGGGGGCTCAAGACTAACTCCTGATGATGTTTCCTGAGGATTAAATATTTATTTTTTTAAGAATATCCTTGCTATTTCAATTCCGAATTGCAGTTCGTGTGGAAATCCAAAATGTCAAGTTCTGGATAAATACCATACGTAGCTTTGTACCAAGCGTTCGTTCAAGGACAAAGGAATTCCAAAAAAAAAAAAGGAAGAGTCCATGTGGATACAAAAAATGGAGAAATAAATTGAATCTTTTCTCATGTGATGTGAGTACTCGCGTCAGGATATCAAATACAGACTCGATAAAAAAAAAGATATTTACAATGCATATCCTTGTGTATGACAATCGCCGTTGTGCAGGTTTTTATCTCCTTTTTCTTATTTTTTCAGGACAATGCATGATATTCCTTGTGTATCTATGGAAGGGGGGTTTTACCTGGATTCAAAATGTCCATCCGAATGGAGTAAATGGTTTAGAATAGGGAATGAGATAGCAGTAGGAGCTTGGGCATAAAAAAGGATTGTTTGGATTTCTGTTCGGATATTCGACTGCTCATAAACGTGAATTTTGAACTAAAACTTTTTCATTTCCAAATGGATGCTTTTTTAGTTATGATCTAGAGCGAAATATATTGAAAGTATCTGAGGTATTAAATGGACTCTTGAAGTTCGTCCCGAAACAGCAAAGTTTATAATGATGTTCTCAACTCATTGCACATGGACAAACAATGAATGGGTCTGGGGGGATTTCGGCAACCTCAATATTGCGAGCATTCATACAGTGTGAACCAGGATTTTATATGACGTGTATTCCACACGAGAAGTATCCTCGGAAAATTTTGTAGCCATTATGAAGGTTGTCTACTATGATCCTAGTCAGTAAGTTGTGTAGCTTGGTTAGCTGCCCTCGCTAAGGCCAAGGGTAGGTTCGTTGTGACACCTTAATCAAAAAAATAAAATAAAAATTAGGAACGAATTTCAGGACTCCATTGAGAGAAGAAAAACGTGAACATTGAAACAGCACCCCTAGATGTAAAGGTGTGGTAGTTGTGCTCTTGCAGACAAGGATAGTGTGAGCGTTTTTTTTAAAAGCTCGCACAACTTAAGATAACACTAGTGTAGAGTTGCCAATATTACACAACGCAGCCTTACACTATGTGTTGCAACGCGCATCCCTATGGTGAGAAATTGGCAAAATTTGTAAAATCCTAATCTGAGCCTTATGATGGGCTGGATGATTTCAGCAAATCGCATCCTTTTTTTGGAAATCGGTGGCAAGGTGAAGATTCACTGACAATTCTTGCGAAAAACGTCTCAAAAATCTTTTTTATTCAAAGGACCGATACAAAGCATTAATATTTGAAAATAGTAATTCGCGCACATTACCATTGTGGCTGTTTCTAACGAAACGCATTCCTTTCGTCCAATTTTGGGTCACTCTTTCAAGCAACTTGCCGCCAAGCTGTGATTTCAATGAATAGATGGTTTCTCGGTCGCCGTATGGTACATAGTGCCCTCTTGTTGTAACCCCGTATGTTTGAGATCCATTGCATTCAAATTTGTCCTCATTAAAAAAAAAAAATATAAGGCCCAATGAAGTAACAAGCGCTGCATTTTTCTGGACGTAAGTTCTCTCACTCCATTTGAGACAATTTAGCTAATTAACAAACCCGTTAAGTCAAAAACGAGCCTAATCGCTAAACACAATTCTGCGATAAGACAACGACTCAGCTTGTTACTGTTCCAGAGCCCAATCAGCGAGGGCACTAGGCAAATCAGGATCTGCACGAACTGGATCTTGCAAGGGTGCGTCAATAAGTGAAACAAACGCCTATTTTGAGGGCATCAAAAAATTGGAGAAACGTTGGGCGAAGTGAATCGAGCTAAAAGAAGATTATGTTGCAAAATAAAGCGTTTTCTTTCCCAAAAAGGGTGTCCCTTATTTCAATTTTCAGGGAGTTATTGAAACACCCTCGTATGCGAGTGTAGGCCAAGATCTTTGCACCAAATTTTTCACGCAATTGACGGACGAAATCCAAATATCTACGACGGATGATGTCTCGATAAATGTTTCTCTTCTTGCATACTTTCCACTTCGGCATCGGTTGGTATTATTGCATCATTTAGAGAATATGTGGTTAGACATCTACGAGTATCTACAGTTCAACGGATGACTTGCTCTGAAGAACGATTATGTGCGCCATAAAAATCAAAAAATCGTCATAAATTTCGCGAATCAACAATCGATTTTCAAAGTAAATTTGGATAACTTGGTAGCATTGCTCAAGCGTGAGTTTACTCACTGAAAATAAATTTTCAAAAAAGCAGGTAAAATGACAGCTCGGTTGTCGAGCATGGACATAACCATCATACGATGCATTGAAGGCTTCACGTACACATTTCTTCTGCTTAGAAACTTGTATGTCCTGACCTTGTTGCGAGTTAGCAAATTTACACGAAAAAAAATTTTTTTTTTTTTATATAATTCGCGCACTCCAAAGGAGGTATGAATACCCTTATGCTGATTTCTCAGGGCACGGGCGTTTGAAAGAAGGGGAAAGAGGAACAGATGAGGTACCGGTGCACGTTAGCTTTAAATGCTTGAAGGTTGTAACGATGAGGAAACACAGAGCCTGGAAGATCGTTCCACATACGTGTCGTTCGGCTTATGAACGAATCCCTGTATTACGTCCGAAGTTGGGCTTCAGGGCGAACTGATGTGCATTCGAAGCGTGACGCGTAGTGCGGGTGAAATTTTCAAGAGGAGGCATGCAGATTGCTATTTTGTTGGAAAATTTTTTGTGGAAAAAGCAATAAAATAGGAAAAGACACGAGACATTTCTGCGATGTTTCAGTGAGACTATGGAGCTCACAATGTCTCTATCACCTATAAGTTTAATCGCGCAGTTCTGGACCCTATCGAGGATGTGCAAACCGGTCTTGGGTGCATCAGACCAGATGTGGGTCAGCTTTGGACAAATGAATGTCTTATAAATTGTGCCCAGATCAGTTGGGATAAATTATTCCTTGCACCGCATAAGAAATCCTAGACATTTTGCAGCATTTTTGTCGACCTCAAATACGTTCCAACGAAGATGGTTGTTAATACACATACCGAGAATGGCAAGTCTTTCGGTTTCTGCGATGCAAGTACCATTCATGGATAATGGTTGAGGATCTTGGTTTCGCTTGAGAGACAGAAGGCAACAAAGAGTTTTGGATGCATTAAATTCCACTCCCCATTTGATTATGCTATCAAGATCGGAATTTAATTAGTTTAACATATGTATGTTGCCGTTCCTCATCTACGCCCGAAGAGCAGGGACGTAAGTTAGGGAACGAATATGAAAAACTGAGGGTACTGCCGTCAGCGAAGGAACATTAACCAATTTGCCGGCCTACTTCTCCTGAGATCGATCTTGATCCCGTCTGCGCGAAGAATGTTAAACAGTCCCCGCCTTGCGAGTTCGTCGAGCAGCCATTTCGCACGTCATAGAATGAATAGAACCCAGGTTACATTTTTATTTAACGCAATTGCTTACGACATATCATTGTTATAGAGCTTGTCTGCATACATATATATATCCGGACGGGCAGGATATAGCAACTTACTATGAGGGGAACACAACGGGCCCAATGGAGGCCTAAGTGAAGAGTGCAAGCTCACCCTCTTAAACCAACCAACCAACCAACGAACCAACTTACTATAATGGCAATGTTGGCGACGTGCAGCAGTGGTTAGTGTGATAAACTACTGCAATATCAAAAAGTTTTTTCGTTGTCCTATCTCCCACGAATGTCTGACAAACATCCGAGATCATGAGAAACTTCTCAACGCCTTTCAAAAAATGTGGTACAGGACATAGCTTCTCGCAACCATTCGTGTCGTGCGTGTTATATTTTTTTCACACAATTGAGGGGACCTGCACGGATTTTAGACCCATGACAGTTATTACCCTCGGACGTTTGTTTGACATTCGCGAAAGATGGGACCGCGAAAAAACTTTTTTATGTTTTCTGGGATTCAAACCTCGAACGTCTTGTTCAATAATCCAACGCACTAACCATTAAGCCAAGGCTCAATGCCTTTCGGATATGGCATTAAAACGTTGAAGCTGTGTCCTAGGCTCTATATGGGCTGTTTACGCACAAATATTTTGTATCAGCTACGTCGAGGTTTTCTGATGCCGCGATGGGCTACGACTAGGGCAGAGCTTGAAGAGACCATGAATGTGTCATATCCCAGAAAAAAAAATTCGACACAAGTAAGCATGCTTTCAAAGCAAGAAAACTTGGAACCGATGAGCGCTTTAACTATGTATATTTTTTATTAAATAATAGAGCAACGCCGAACGGCAGAGAAAGGAAGATTAGCAGAACACAAACATTCTTGAGCTGACCACTTAAAGCTGGAGCTCCTCCCGCAATGAAATGCTTAAGGCAGCTGTCCCCGAGGTGCAAGGGTAGTCAACGGGGACTAACTACCCCTACACTATTGAACAGCTTCTTTGGTATCTTAAGAAGATTTCTACGTTCCAACATACAAAAAGCACCGGCTCCATTCTTGTTCCACACAATGTAAGCGCCACCAAATATCTTAACGAAAAAAGTAACGATAAGTACTTTGAGTAGTTCACAAGTAAAACAAAAGCCATTTCACTCCATAATTTGTATATTTCGTTGTTTCATTTCATTTTCTTTTTTGTTTCCGTTTTCCTGTTCGTTGTTCATTTCCAAAGATTAATGAAGAAAATTATAAATTAAAAAAAAACACACACAAGAAAAAATAAAAATAAAATCCAATGGAAAACTGACGAAGCCGAGAGGAGGAACTTGAGAAAAGTTTCCGCCAGGACACCGGAGGAAAGAAAAGAAAAGAAAAGAATCTCCCGCAGAACTCAACTGTTTGGAGTGTCGTTTTCCAAAATGATTTATGATAATGATGCTCCACCATGGGTGTATGAGGGTGTTAATGATAAGCGCCGCCGCGCTCTCTACCAGGACCATCACCATCAGCAAGCATCGCCCACCATCCGACACTCTAACCAACTGTCCGACCTTCTTTTGCTCCTTTTCTCTGTTAGGATACAGCAGTTTATTAAAATTATGTAAGACTAATACACGGCTATCATTTCTTTGCAGCGAAAGGGAAGATGCGAGTTTTTTTTCGTTTTTTTCCGTTTTTTATTGTGTTTTGCTCTCTGCCTGCCTTTTTGTAATTAAAATGGAGTTGGGATTCTGTAAGTAATTAGGATTTCGTATTAAATGGTATTTTGTAATCAAATTTGTCTTCAAAATTGGGTTTCCTTGAGGACCGAATTTCTTTGCAGAGATTTATTTGGCAAGGACCAACCATCAGCAATGGTGGTGTGTTGTTTCGGTTTTAAGTTATGCGAGTGCTTTGGAAAATTTGTTGCTTTCGTACGTGGTTCCGAAGGATGTCATGAGCAGAGGTGCGGTGTACCGATCTTATCAACTTTGGCAAAACTGATGTTGTGCAGGTACAGGTAGCGTTATCGTAATTACCTCTGAAAGTTCTAGGAAAGGGAATCGAATATTCGTAGTGCCATGAAGACACTAGAAAGTTCTAGGATAAACATGCATACGAGTGTGTATGTCTTTGCTAATGTCCTTTAGCAGTTGAAATAGTAAGAAAACAGATAAATTGCATTGTAACTTGGGGATATTCACGAACAAGACGCATAGGAGAACGCAGCAAGGGAGTACAAGAAAGTCGTCGGAGTCACATAGGACAGTTGAGTATTTAAGGAACGAATAAAAACAAATACGGCCCTGATCATGTTCCAAAATTAAAGTGAAATTGGGAAATACGTTCGAAAAAGACAAAAACCATCGAACCGTTTTTTTCAACGTTGCTACTATCCACTCGTGCACTCAGACTCAACAACTAGTCGTTGTACTAACCATGAAGACAATTACTTTTCCCCCCGACTTAGATAATCAGCACTAACCACGTCGGCTCCACGGCTCCTCCAACCGGTGCGATAAAAGGCTGGACAATAACAGATGACCTGTTCCGCAGCATCATCGTCTTCCTCACATGCAGCATAGGTACTCGTGTCGCTTTTTAAGTATATCTTCTGCCGAAGCAAGAATGTCCCCAAGGAGGAGTTCTCTCACCCCTTCTATGGTCACCAGTCATAGACAATCTTCTAGTCGATCTTCATAGATTAGGCTATATCTCCAGAGGGTGACTTGGCGATACTAATAAGTGGAAGGCACAGCACCACCATCTCTAGCGTCTTGCAAGGTGCTTTACTACACGTTTTAGAATGGTGCAGCGGACTAGCGGAGAGAAGGACTATCCATCAATCCCTGCAAAACTGTTCTAGTGCCTTGACTGGTCAATCTAGGACCTATCATTAGCAAAGGCACCACTCTAGCTTATTCCAGTGAAGTCAAATACCTCGGAGTCATCCTCGACAAACGGCTCAGCTGGAATTCTCATATCAAGTTCGCCATCGAGTGTGCCACTAGGGCCATGTGGGCCTGTGGACGCCTTTATGGGACATTATCACGAACGCGGCCATCGTCTGGTGGCCAAAAGTTCTTGAACGGACAACAACAACTAAACTTCAGAAGTTACAGAGAATTGCCTGTCTCGGCATCACAGGTGCTATACTTACGTGCCCTAGAAGCAAACGTTGGGCTTTCACCCCTACAAATCTGCATCAGAAGACAGCTGCTAGGTGCGCTATCAAGTTGCAGATAGAAACCAAATGTAAACCAGATGACCATGTGGGACATCTGAAAATTCTTGACTCGAGAAAAGAGACATGTTTTGCACCATCCCCGACATCATGGTCAGGGAGTACTGTTTCGGTGGGTTATTTGAGGTAAAAACATTAGACGGTGCAAATTGGTATAATGGCGTTCCCGCATTAGACCCTAGAGGTCTGGTCTGGTTCACAGACGGATCGAAAATGGAATCTGGAGTTGGAGCTGGTGTCTTTGAATCGAGATATATGGGAATGTGCCCCACGATATTTCAGGCTGAACTCCATGCCATTGAAATCTGCCCTAGGATAAACCTTAGTAAGGGTATTAAGGGTGCTAGAATACACATATTTTCAGATAGTCAAGCAGCACTCAAAGCGTTGTCGTCCAATTTAATGGACTCCATAACAGTTAAAAGCTACTACGATGCACTGCAGTCCCTGGCGAGGCAGAACAAGGTAAAAGTTGGATGGGTCCCCGGTCACCAAGCAGATGAACTAACTAGGGCTGACTCAGAAACTGCGTTCATAGGACCTGAAGCTTACTGTGGCATCAATTGGTCTTCCGCCACAGCACTGATTATTAATTGGAAACACAAACTTCGTCTGGACCACTAGGAAAATGTCTCAGGGTTGAGGCTATTCAAACTACTAATCATGCCTTACTCCTATAAGGGTATACCTACTAAACCTTAATGAGGATAGAATCAGAAAGCTGGTGGGCTTTCTCAAGGGCCATTGTGGTCTGAGATACCACCTTAACAAACTAAGTCTGAGCTCAGACATGGAATGTAGGTTTTGCTCAGAGGAGGACGAATCATCCGAACACATTCTCTGCAATTGCATTGGTTAAGGAGACGTATTTTCTACAAAGAAATATGTTCGCTAGCGGAATTGAGAAATTCTAATTCATTAGGGAGGTAGGGAGGGAGGTTATGATACAACAGATCTTTTAGGTCGCAGTGTCTGCCACGAGAAACCCAGTATTAAATTAAATTACTGGATTACACATGCAAGCCCACCGCTGGCTGGTTCGGATCATAAACTTCATACTTTCTCTGAGAATTATATTGAAGTTCATCGGATACCTCGTTACTCTGGATTTCAAAGTCCCCTGACACCCAGACAAGACATTAAATTTAATCTTCCGACCTGACTTAGAGGGATCTTGAGTTCATATACGATTTTGGAAATGTTAAAGGAATTAAGCAGCGCCTTGTGTCCATAGCTTGGCTATCACTGTAGACGTATATGCTCCTTCCTATCCACACTTTCTTTACAACAAAGCACGTGGCCATTAGGATTGTCTAGTAGATTTTTGAAGACATTGCCCTAACGGACATTGGAGTCTAATGTTCCCACTCTTCACAAAAACAACAGCACACCCTACCCCTGTCTAGATTTGGAGCCATCCGTGAAAATACGATGACAGTCTTCTCCATCCCAGACTCTAGTCAAAGCCATTCCATCGCCAGCGGAAAGTCGACTGTGTAGTTGAGTCGCAATTGGATTTCCGGTATTAATGCATCGGGTATAGCCATTAGACTCGGGTCGTAAGATATCTCACGTGTAAGGTCATCGAAGCTACAGTGCGAATGGTACTAAAAACTGTGCTCCTTTAGGCGAAAGATGGCTTCCAGTGTGAGCTCATGATACAAATATCGGACGTTCTAGAGCAGAGCCAGGGGTTCTTCGGAAGCCCTACTTGCAGCCGAGAAAAGTCATTCCTTTGAGTTTAGCAGCAGAAACAATGACGTGGTTAGGAGAAAGCTTATTTCACTAAACAACTGTTGCGTATGCTCGTATTGGTCTTAATATTGCCATGTATATCCAAGGAACCATTTCGGCTATAAGCCTGCAGCTTTGCACTGCAAGAAGCCTGACAGAGCTTTGAAGGGTTTCCACTTGACTTATTTTCACCAGAGAAGTTTGCTACCCAAAATCACTTTCCGACCATCGACAGCAGGTTATGTAAGGTTGACTATAAGTGACTACCTCCGTCCTGAAAACTAATTCACCTTAGACCCGGTTATGTCTAATGATTCTACACGATCCTGGTACTATCCAGTCCTTTCTTCAAGCGAATTGGGGTTTCTTCTAGGGCTGACGTCCACTTCAACTAACTCACCTAGCTCTCAAGTCGAGCTCCTTTTTGACAGATAAATTTATGTTATAATTGCCTGTCGCAATGCATTGGCCAGGACACTGGTTCTGTGTTGGTGTTTATAAACAGAATATCCTTCGTTTTATGCTCATTTACAACCGGACTCTTTTAAGAATATATACAAAGGTGCATATGTACATATATGGTTCGATATTTACTTGTGAAGGCGGCAGTAACTGATCGCTTCGTTCTACCGACGATGGCAGTGTCATCTGCGTTACGCAGCAGTTGCACTGACTTGTAAAAAATAGTGGCAGTCATGTTGAACTGGGACTTAGGGTCCCTTTTGTCCAGTATGACGTTGAAGAAGCCACAGACCTTTGTTAGAAACCACAGTAACTGAGTTGCTTAGGAGCCCTCCCATCCTTACAATTCAATCCAATCTAATAGAATGCAATTGGTATCTGATTTCTCCAAGGAGAGCAACACCTGTAACCAAGAATTACATATGTCCTGGCTCTTAAAATTTGTCTAACAATAAAACAAGCTAAAGGACTCTCAGTGACCCACCTTTTCAACATGAAAATGACTTGAATACTATGTAGCTGTTACCCATTTAAAATTCCCTTATTATGATCTCTAACTCAAGGACCTTTCAGTACTGAATCCTTCACTATAAATGAATTTAAATATCTCTCTTAACACTGAACCTAAACCTCTCAAATTACATATGTATTTCTTCAACTATAGATAGCATCTACTGCTTACCTGTCCATTGACGCCCTTATCCTCATCAGTGGCTTGAACTTTGATCACAGGACTTCCATTTGGGGCACCCTCCTCCACCTTCGGATAATACGTTCCGCAATCCTTAAACACCGGCTTATTATCGTTCACATCGGTGATGAATACCACGACCACAGCTGTCGACGTGTGTATCGTTTGGTCACCGTTCACACAACAAGACCCATCATCCATGGCCGTTACATTTAACTCGTACTTGTCACGGTCCAATGAAATCGCCTTATTATGCAGTCGTATCACTCCAGTTATGTCCTCGATAACAAACTGCCCCGAACTGGTACCGCCGCCCACAAAGCCGAATCGCACATTGTCACCATCCTTGTCCGATGCCACTACAGTGGTTACCAGGGTATTTGGTCCTGCATTCTCATCAACATTCGGCGTATACACTTGCTGTGAAAATTTCGGCTCTTCGTCGTTTTTATTCTTCGTGTAAACACGCACCGTGGCAGTACCACTCTTTGATGGTTCCCCCTTATCTTTGGCCGTAACAATAAACTCATAGTAGGCGTTGTTATTGTCCGCGTCCAATTGCTTATTGTTCACAATGATGCCATTCGAATCGACAGCAAAATGATCATCAGAGACAAGGTACTCAATTTCGGCGTTAGCACCTGAATCTGAGTCCATTGCTTTTACACGAAGGATACTCGTGCCCAATGGGATGTCCTCATCCACGTTATGTGCTTGATAATCGGGCAACTCGAATTTCGGCGCATTGTCATTCACATCTGTGACGCGAATTGTTAACTGCAAAAAGAGAAGAAAAAATGCAATCAAAGAGAAGGATATGCATTACGTGCGTCATCGATGAGAAAATTTATGAACGTACCTCAACTGATGTAGAGAATCCTCCAGAATCCTCGGTGGCAGTCACAATCAACGAATACACATGCGGCTGTCGTAAATCTTCGAAATCCAATTCTTTGGCAAGTTTAACGATTCCCGACGATGGGCCAATGTTAAATGTGCCGGCTCCTTGTCCTTGAGCCTTCAGCGTGTATCGAATTTCTCGATCGGCAAAGGATTTAGCTTTCACCGATATTATACTGCAAAAGAGACGAAAGAAAAAATGGGATGAGTGGCTGAGATAAAAGTAACATTAACATGTGGATGGCATTGTATTCGATTAGGACGATTGGATGGGGCTAGGTGAGGGTCTATATATGGACCCTATACGCCTCGTTAAGAGCTTAGTGGTTTTCAAGTATTGACAAGTATTTTGCTGAAATTTATATTCCGGGTGAAGTCTGTGCGTTGTGGTGGTCTGTGGCATCTTAAGGACATTTAGTTTTATGGGTGTAATAACAACGTATAACAGGGTGTAATGAGAATATATGTTTGTAGGAAATCGAATAAGGACAGCGGCACACCATTAAGATTATTGCTGAATGGTTGTAAAAATTAAAAGCCTTTTAGGATTGTCTGGCTTTGCGATCGGATCAATTGATGGCACATATTTCACTCTCTTGAAAGTCCCGTAACCCCGTCGAATGAAGATGTAGAAATACTAATATTCTAAAGCTGAATAAGAATTAAAACTCACAGGATCAATGCCATGTAGGCTTTAAAAACGAAAAATCGATTAACTGTTGTGTTAGTGGGCTAATTCCCTTCGACTATAGTACGTCAGGATGATAGAGCAATCACCTAGAAGGCAAATTCGACAAATCAAAAATGACCCTTACGCCTCGGATTCGAGATTCGCATTCGATATCAATAGTCTAACTTTTCATCACCAAGGAATTTATAGGTAGGGTCCAAGGATGGGAGTTTTCAAAGGACGATTAAATTTGAATTTGTTTCGGGACATCCTTATGCAGTTCAATATTTACCTGTGTTGGGTGCCGGGGCATAGAGACATTCCACGGAATTGTAAGGCCGATGAACTCGCCAGAATAAGAACAACTATACCCATCTTGCCGGACAAGTGCACCTTAGGTATACACATCGCTACTCGCAAACTTAAACTTAAGCTGGATGCTGTCGAGAGTACAAATCTTAGGTGGACAAGTGGGTCAACATGTCTAGCGACAAAATAGATTTGGCCGGCGCTGGATCTAAGAATTTGATTTCTCTTAATAGATTGCATATCGGCACCACAAAAGGTTTCACCACTGTCTAAGAGGCAAGCGTGCTACAAGGCTTGGCCTCTTTGCGAACGACTTTTGTAGAAGCTGCATGGATGAAGAAGAGGAGGAAACTGTTCCTCACTGTCTTTGTTTCTGCCCAGCTCTCTCCAGTAGAAAGAAGCTTCACTTAGAAGCCCCCTATTATAACCATACAGGCGACCTGATGGATATTGACATTAAGAGCCTCTTACGCTCCATAAGAAGCTCAAAATGGTTCAACGAGTAGGTAGAGAGAAACATTCTTACATGATCCACGTGGTATCACAATGGACTACCATTGGTGTAAGTGTGTTGGCGAATCCTAACTGTGCCAATTAGAGAGGCATCAGTCTCCTCAACATAGCGCCTTTTCTGCCATATTGTGTGAACGCCTGAAACCCTTCGTCAACAACCTGATCGGACCCTATCAGTGTGGTTTCAGACTAGAAAAGTCCACAGTCGATACATTTTTTACACACCGGCAGATCCTGGAAAAAACCCAAGAATCTAAACCGATACTCACCATCTTTTTATCGATTTTAAGGCCGCATATGACAGCATTTATAGAACCGAGCTATACAGGATATGCAGGATGACAATGAAGAACGCTCGCTGCTCCATCAAGGCTGGTAATGACCTCACCGAGACCTTCGATGCCAAAAAAGGATTTAGACAAGGCGACGCGCTGTCATATCATTCTTCTTCTTATCATTCTTGAAAAAATTGTGCGAAACTCACAAGCCAACACCGGAGGCACAATCTTTCAAAAGTCTGTGCAACTACTAGCTTACGCGGATGACATCGACATAATTGGCAGAACACAGCGGGCTGTGACTGGTGCGTTCGCTAGTATCGAAACAGAAGCCGCCAAAATGGGTTTAGCTGTAAATGAGGGCAAAACAAAGTATATGCTGTCGACAAGAAGGGACACACAACATCGACGAATCGGACAGAACGTCACAGTCGACAGCTATAACTTCGAGGTAGTAAGGGACTTTGTCTACCTTCGCTCTGCTATACATTCTGACAACATCGAAGAAGAACTCTTGCCAATCGCTGTTTCTTTGGGCTGAGAAGGCAATTGAGTAGTAATCTACTCAACAACTCGAACAACTAAGGAGACTCTGTACAAGACCTTGATCATCCCAGTCCTGCTTTATGGCGCTGAAGCATGGACTCTGTCGAAAGCGGATGAAGATACCCTTGGTCGCTTCGAGAGGAAAATTCTTCGGAAGACAAACGGTCCCGTTTGCGTTGACCGGCTTTGGAGGAGAAGATTCAACGACGAAATCTACGAGCTGTACAGCGACATCGACCTAGTCAAAAAACTGCGCATCAATCGCCTAAGATGGCTACGACATGTAGAGCGAATGGACACCAATGCTCCGGCCGCAGAGTCTTCGAATCTAACCCGGAGGGACAACGCAGTAGAGGAAGACCTCGCCTAAGGTGGCGCGCACAAGTAGAAGGGGACCTCAACCAACTTGGAGTGCGCAACTGGAGGCAGATAGCTAAGGACCGGGCAAACTGAAGAGGCTTGTTGGTTGAGGCCCAGGTTCACCCCGAACTGTAACGCCACCTAAATAAGTAAGCAGCTTCTAAATCGGTAGTGAATGTCATCAAATAATTACACTGCCAACCAAATGGACCCTCTTGCTAAACCGAGCGCACGTTTCTAGAGACGTATGATCTTTTATGGGAGCAATCATCAAGTTGGACAATTTCTTGAGAGAGCACGACAGTCGAATGCAAGGAAACTTTAGCCCCCCGATAAAAAAGAACCTAGGGACTAAAAGGAAAGACGAAGCTATTAACTTTGTGGAATATCATCTAATGGCCATGTTGCCTGATCATCCAAGAGGTAGCCGATGCCAATTTGAGCTACCAGTTACGTCGATTTACGATGATGATTGCACGGATTAGGTTCATATTTATGAATGCACCACCATGCAAACTAGGAGGAGTTACCGAAGTTAACACTTAGCAAGGAAACATAAGAATGACCCCAGTCTCTCAGCTTAAGGAGAAGAGTCACTTGGTAGGAAAAGCATATGGATACTTTACAGAACACCAAGCAGCTAACAACTGGCTTTAAATCTGGAATACAGACTCTTGGAAGTAGTGGATGAAATATTTCTACGACAAGGAGGAGTTCGTATTTAGGCAGCAATTTTTGTAGCATTTAATGGCATAACGAAGAGAGAGTACAAGAACACGAAAAAAACACACTCTAAGGTAACTAAGGAGGTCACCTCGGAGTAAGCATAAATTCCAGACACCCAAAGATGGAATTTCGAAGTAGATGTGACATTAGGAAGCCGCTGCTCGTTTAGCAAGACAACCTCTAAATTTAAGGACGAAGTTGATGTTCTACCGTTGACCGTACAAACTGAGAAATGTTGGACCATAAGCAGCAAAGCAGATAACCTCGATAGGTTTGATATAGTTCAGTCAGTCGACTGCGTTTTGTTTTGGAACCCATCTGGGAGAAGGCTTGGAGTACCCAAGTTTGTTTAAAGTCCATCTATGCAAGATTGCGATGATCTGAGCTATCTCACTTTTTTCAAACGGTGGCCTTCCATGTTCCCAATCACAAATATCTTCGATGTTTCGCTCTGTAGTTGAGGTAAAAAGTCTCCCGCAGCGTAACTTGTCTTTAACGCCCTGAACATGGTGGTTAACCAAACCGTATCTCAAATAAAAAGTCTTATAAGCCAGTGTTTCAGCAACGTATAGAGGACAAATGGTCACACTTTGCAACCACTACGCCATGAGTTTAGCGCAGGATAGTCGAAGATAAATTTCTGTAAATAGGGAGTAGCTTACAGCATCAAAAACATTAACAAAGTACAGAGAGCTGCGGCTATAGACACCACTGGCGCGATCCGTTCTTGTGCCACTGATGCGCTAACACCTACTTCCTTTAGACCTACACACCATGTGAACGGCAACGTGTAGCGCGGCAAGACTCAGAGAATCTAGATGTTGGACTGATCTGGGGTATGGGCACAGCAACATGTTAGCATCAACAACAGATTAAATTCCCCCTAAGTTGGACTTTAGAAAAGTTCTCAAAACTCGCATGCCATACTGAGTGGAATGGAGGAATCAGGAGGTAACCGACGGCTCAAAAACAGAATCTGGAGTGGGCTCGGCAGTTTTTTCGGAATCTCTAAAAATTCCAGTCCTTCAGACTGCTAAATTTTGCTAGCGTTTTCCAGGCGGAAATTACTAGCAATCCTTGAAGCCTGTCGCTCTCTTAATAGTAATCCCAGTCAGGTAGCAGTTAGTGCGCTCAAATTACCAACCACGTCCTCCAAGCTGGTGGAACAGTGTCGAAATGAACTTGCGTGCCTAGAAGATCCGCTGTCAGTTGTTCTAGTTTGGGTCCCAGGACACAGAGGCATTGCGGGCAATGAACGAGCCGATGAACTAGCCAGGCGGGATGCGGCCCTTAACGTTCCCGTAGCGGAAAGTGTCCCCATTCCGCTCGGTATAGTTAAGGGTACAGTCTCCTCACACTACCTATCGAAAGCTCAGATAAAGTGGAGCGAACTAAACAGTTGTACCATATCGAGAAAGATGTGGCCCACTTACAACATCGGGAGAACAAACGATAGTCCTTAGTAGGAGTCGCACGGACATCGCCAGAACCGTGGCGGTTTGCACTGGTCATTGGCATGTACGCCATCATGCGGCTAGGCTCGGTATCCCTTTTAATACCCACTGTCGCAGCTCCAAAGATGTGAACGAGGAAAGATGTGAACGAGGAAGAAACCCTTGACCACTTTCTTTGCGGGTGCCCTGCCCTAGCTTACTTACTTACTCTTACTCTTCCTCAACACCACAGGGCTGGATCTAGGCCCTAGTAGGTACTAGCTCTCGCTAAAGACCATTTACATTCAGTAATAGCAATAGGTCTCAAGAGGCGTGGTACCCCTGAAACCACCACTTCTACATACCGAGGGAGTAGCTGGTTGGAGGTGATACAGCTCGCCAGGAAGCGTATGCAATGCCGCGATGGCGTAGTTAGACCCACAAAGGAAAAAAAAATACAAGTGATCCTATAGCCCAGTGATGCCTTACAATATCCAGTCAATGGAAACAGCCAACTCCTGACCTTGAAGCTAAGAGTAATTGGATTAAATGTGAAAGGATTATCTCCTTCGCGACTGCTAGACCTTTTCTTGCCACCTTCTGTAACCACACGCGAATCAAACGAACATTTCTTTGAAATCGTGGCAATGTAGAGGTTTCTTCTGCGCCCTTGAGGCATAAAGCTTTTCTTTTTCTCTATAAATAGTTGGGAAACGGAAAATTTGGCTTTTGACGATTCAGATTTTATATTGTAGGAATTAATGATTAGCCTCTGACTTGGTATCTTTGAATTTAATACTTTACAGCATTCCCAACCCTTTTTATTGCCTCGTTGCCACTTCTTTTCTTGCCCATAAACTTGAATTTTATGTTATCCTACCTCGTTCGAGCCATAAAAAGGGACATAAGAAGGTGGTGGTCTGGTTCGATATGTCTCTGAATACCTCACTCACCATAAAATAATTTTTTTTTCTTTTATTCTTTATTCAAATCAACCCCTGCCATGTAGACCCATCCCCAGTCGTTTCGAAAACATGAAATGAGTTTTTAAGTAATTAGTCATGACAGCTTTGTCATAAAATTATATGATTTTAAGAGCATATCAATCATACGCCAAAGTGACAGTGTTGGTGCTCTCCTTTTATTTGCTTTTGTTTAAAGCTCTTTTCCAAGAGAGCCTGCAATTAATGTTGATTTTGTGTTTTGTTTTTTTTTTATACAACAACACGCAAAGTGCACACGCCTTCCCAGCAAAATAAAAGTCAATCACAAAAATTACTTTTCATGTTTACTGATAAGTAACACTGGAACCAACACCCTTAAAGTCATTCCTTTGATGAAGGAGACATATTAAAAGGACTTTTGCTTTCTCCACCCCCTAATGCGGTGAACATACACAAACCAATTGGTACGAGTACAACAACAGTCAAACACATCCTTTTCGCTAAGGTTTGTGCATGAAAAAGACGCCTAAAAAGCCTAAGAAGTTTAGAAAAACGTAAGGGATGACGATAATGTACTACATACGAACCAAGTGAAGTTGTTTGCAATTGCGTTGATCACAAAAGTAAGCATGGCTTCGGATAGCATCCGTGTCCTGTTCGTGTAGATATCTCACAGAGTTTGACTGTGCTTGTACATCCAATTTAGTGTGAAAATTGTAACTCATGCGGATAAAAAAGTTTTTTTCTCCTAAGACACTCTCATACACACACACCGAACGGCAGTAGAAAAAGTAGCAGGTGAACATTTTGACACGTGTATTAAGTGTCAACATTGTGCCAATATCTGTGAGTGAAAATGAATTTCGTTTCAAGTTTTTCTTTTTCGACAAGGGAATAAGATTTACACTTTCAGTGTTTTTTTTTTTTTTTCTTTCTTTTGAGAAGTGAGGAGTGATGGGTACTGAAACCCTATTTACAAAATGTCTGAAAGGGAATGAACGAAAGAGAATTTAATGGTTCAGGAGCATATGAACGGTATTGAGGGAGACCGCCTGAAAAGGAGCAAAAATTCAGAAAATAATTTCATTGACATTCTGTGTCAAGCTAAGTGGTTAGTCCGTTGAACTGCTGAGCGGGAGGTTCAAAGTTCGGGTTCTAGAAAGCAACAACTTCACAGTCACACCTATCGCAAAAGCGTCTGACAAACGTCGGAGAGTCATAACTGTCACGAGAATGATTCTCAATTTGCCTTTCGGATAGGGCTCTCAACTGTAGGTTCCTTTTGCTTATAGGAAAAAAATTTAACACATACTACACGAGGAGCTAGGACATCCATTTTTGTACTTTCGTGTCAAGCAAGAGTACACTTTGGGCTGAATTCGGAGGGTTGCTTGTAAAGAAAAAAATGAACCTTTTCAGGATATCTGCACAACTTTGAAGATAATTCTCGATGGAGTATGCCCTGCGACACACAGACATAGGTTTTCCTGCGATCACGGACAATCAGAATTACTAATCTAGAGAAAACAAATACGTGCAAAAAAATAATCATCTACCCTTATAACTATCACCATCGGTAAGCAAAGTATTTTCATCACCGAACGGCACCTAATTTTTGGGGAAAAATTTCGCTTGCTACACTATCACAAAAATCATCCCTTCTTCGTGGAGAGTCCCCTTTCTTCTAGATTTGAGGTCTTCTTACCATCGATTATGGGGAAATTATTTGCCACCATCAAGGATTTCCTTTCGAAGGATACTCGGTTATGGAAACAGATCGCAAATGTGGGGATGAATTGATCGTCCATGGACATAGGGATAACGCTTTAGTCAAATGCTCTCAAATGTATAATTTGATAAAGTTGAGTTCTTGATTGTTTTTTGATTCTTAAAGTTTTTAAAATTTGACGAATATGATTACGTTCTTTAAAAAGACGTCATTCAGGTCAACGTTTGGTTATTCCATACATGGGATATTTTGAACTAATTTAACGCTCAGGACTGTACAGACTCTCAGGACTATTAAACTACAACGGATGCTTCTGGAGGAACCATTAATGGATGGCCATTCAGGTCGGGAATGGTTTCATCTCGATAAACGATTATAAATATTTTGTTATAAAAAAGACACTGGCGACAGATATTAATGGCCGCAAATGGATTACTATTCCCAAGTAGTGCAAAGAAAGTAGTAAAACCTGTCTTTGTACAGTATGAAGTTAGTTGTTGTGTCACTTGTCCATCGTCTGTAAAGTACCGCTGATCAGCGAATATAACAACTAAGATGGATCGGAATTGAGAGCGAATGGATATCTATGCAAGTACTTTGAATCTAGCCTAAAGTGACGTAGCAGTAGAGGCAAACAACCCGCACTGTAATGCCATCTAAGGAAAAGTAATGGACAAGATCTTTAGTACCTTCAGTACTAAGAAGTTTAAGTATGACATTGGATCTACCTACCTCAATAGATAACTAACCCACATACGATTAGAGGCGCGTACCATTCGTAGATACATTTCACAGTTCAACAGCATGTGACAAAGCACGTCCTCGTGCATATATGCATATGGATACACTTGTCAAAACAAATAAACTCAACAAAAATACGAAATTAGATATTTTTACTCACTCTGAATCCTTTTTCTGATTTTCCGGTATTTCCGCTTCATAGCTGGGCATGTAAAACTGTGGCGCACGCTTACCACCGACAATTGACAGACGCTCCTCTGGTGTGCTCTGAAATCGTCGATCATCGACTTTGCCATTCTGATCTTCAGCCTTAACATACAGCACATATTCCATATCTAATTGAAACAGATCAGTGCCACGTGTACGCACAACGCCGGAACGTTCGTCAACCTCAAAGCGGCCACCAGTACGATCGCGTACAATGAAATAATGAATATTATGATCAGTATCTGGATCTCTGGCCTGCAGTGTGAATACCGGCGTGTTTGGAGGTGCATTCAACTGTACGACAGCTTGCATTGGCAGCGGACGATTAATAAAATACGGGGGTTCATCGTTGACATCCTTCACGTGGATTATGACTCGTTGATTGTCGGTGTACTTGAGGCCAGCTGAAATGAAAAAGATTTTTTTTTTGTTTAATATGTTTCTCTAGCTGGATGGATTAAGCATGGATTAGTCGGTTTCAATGAGAAAAAATGACACAATAAACCAGAGTGGAACATACAGTGGATGAAATTAAATCTCGACTAGTGTATAAGGATAACAAATGCCTTCCGTTCGATATGTCTAAGAATGCACTCCTGATAGTATTGGCCTCGATATTCACAACCACTGAAAACTTGCAAATTTCTCCACCATACTCATTATGTCCTTAAAATTAATTTCATCGAAAAGTTTGATCCTTTCCCAGAAGAAGGGAGAGTAAACTGCAACCAGAGATTTGCAGAGATTTTCATGTGTGTGTGGTGGCATTGTGGGATCGAAATCATGGCAAACTTAATCCCCGGGAAAGGTTAACTAAGTAAAATGCCGAAAGGAAATGAGAAAAAAAAGGATACGAGGTGGATTGAAAGGAGAAAAAAAAAATAACTTTTCTAATATCCGCTTACAGTTTATATTTCGCATTGCGAAGGAGGGAGAAAAATTAAGAATTTCATAGTTCAAGGTTTTTTTCTTTCCAGCACAATGCGAGGGCAAGTGGAGGGGGAGGGTGCGCGGTGCACACAGGAGAAAAGTGCAAAAAGTTGAGAAAAAGTTTTACCGATATTTTACGAGCAACCTCCACCAAAAATGCCTGAAAGAAGCAAGAAGTAGTGGTAGGTGTACTCAAGGGAGTTCTTAGCTGGGGTATGTTATTCGTTTAGCGGTTTTTGTAAATCAGTCATTTTCTATGACTTTCGTGTGGAAGTTTTAATAAAGTTACATAGTTCGTCTGGTTTTTTTGTAGCGCTTGGAGTAGTTCTACTTTTCGACTTCATTATGAATAATTAGAATTAATTTTGTTGCACAGTTGGGGCACACAAGTGGAGAGAGACCTTGGGGTGCAGGACGTAGACGTAATCGATGCACTGAAATGTGAAATTGCTGCCACCACACGCTGTTAGTCGAGTTGACTAAGTCATATTCTCAGAAAATTGTCGAAAATATTTAAGGTCCTTTAAAAGTTTGGCAAACCACCTAATAGAAGAGCTTTGTTAATACACGAAGACTATGATCAGTCGGTAAGGGTGACAGCACCAGAATGATAAAATGACTAGAGCTTTGGATGAAAGACTAACACACTGATTGGAAAAGCCTGAAAACGCGTAAAGGACAACGATGACAACAGACTACATGGTTGCGATAAACAAGTGGAGACCTGCAAAAACTACAGTGTTTCCCTAATTGCTTAAGAAAGCACGATGGAAAGGGTGGAGCGCGAGAAAAGCAAGAGCCTGCGACATGAAATGTAGTAGTTTCTTCCTGTCAGTGCCAGACCAATATAAAGAGTCTTAAGGCAAGACTGCAGTATGTGAGCATTAATTACCCCCACAGAGAAGGAATGATACCACCAAAGATTGGGTCTGCGAGCTCGAAATATGAGACCAAAACTCTGCATGAAAATTTCAACGCAAAAAACTAGAGAAAATGACATTTTTCGTAAGTCTACACGACACCTCATCTGGGATCAGACTCATCGACTAGGTCATGGGGTAAAACATGGTTGTAGTTCCCGCTTAATATTACGTCGAAAACACTTGAAGTCACGACGAATTAGACTCTTATTGTAGATTCAAGCGAAGACGCTCCTTATGTGTATCCGCTGTACTGGTGAAAATATATCGAATGCGACCATTACCTGGTTGTAGCGAAGGGGAAACAAATAAATATTTGGCCCAAAGAGGGACTAGTTTCTCGAGCCACTCTTTTATATTTTACGCACTAATGGAAGTGAGGATCAGTCTAAGACTTTAGTGAAAAAGCCTTCTTTGCTGAGAATATGGAAATACTCCTTTTGCTGACTCCTAAATGTGGATGAAAGCCAAAGACTCCACTGGCAGGCAGTATGATAGACTTCGCCTGGAGGACGAAACATTTTTCACCATCCAAACCATTTAGGATACATTACCAGGAACCGTACACCATGCCACGTAGGCGTAGTGGATCATGACCAACATCAAATCTGCGATATCTGAGATGACTTAGAGTCAATCACCAACGAATTTATGTTGGGATGAATATATGGAGCCTAAGAAGTACTAGCCCGAGCCTCTTAGAAAGTGACTGCATCAACAAAACCAAATACAAATGTCTTGGTCTGCTTAAGCTCGCTTTCAAAATCCTTACAGAATAACCCTGGAAAACACGTTGTTAAAATTAGAACAGATGCCGCAACAGCAAGAGTAAGTGTCTGCTTTTTCACTCACAGGCTAACACATTGGCTAGTATCGTAAGACACTTTTTTTAAGTGAAACAAAATCCCATAGGACTCAGTCTTATCAGGCAGTTACTCCCTGCTTCGTATAGAAGTTGGAGCAGCTTAGATACTATTCGTACCTCTTCTATGTTCCTGCACTGACTGTGTAGCAAGTAAACACACTACCACTGCACCGTGACCAGTTGGTATGGTAAGTCAGTGCAATTACTCTTAGCTACGAGTATACATATGAACAATCTTCGTATTATAAGCAGACAGGGCATACATATGACTCAATGAGGATAAGACAAAATAAAGCTGTGAACAAATGACGGCACTAACCACGGATATTGGTACTAGAGATACTCACATACTATCGTAAAGATAGTCGGCGAATTTGGAACCTAGACTCCGCTAATAATTAATGAACAACGTCAGCGCGAAGATCAAAGACATAATCACTCTTCCGAAACCGCTTTTTTTAAAATAGATAAGAAGGTAACTGTGGACTAGAGAAACCTCATAAAACCTACATAAACCTAGCCATCATCTATGGTGCAATGGTTAGGTGGGGAGACTATCCCTCGTAATCGCAAGGATTCACTTAGACCAACTGAGGTCCATTATGTTGCCACGTGAAGCGGTTATTTCTGTTACTCCTGGAATCATTTCGATTTTAGGACTAATTTCCAAATGTTGATATCCGAGTCGGCAATATCTGAGAGTTCCTCAAAGAAGTGTTTCCCGAGGGTTTGCTTTCTAGCTGAGGATAGTGCTGAACAGCCTCTTCTTCTTCGTCCATACAGCTGCGACAAAAATCACTGACCGGAATTCCAAGCCTCACGGCGTGCCTGCCTAGTACGCAATGACCAGTAAACAGTCCAACCAGGATACTTATGCGTGGTCTGCTGATCTGTAGCAGGCGTGTTGTTTTTCTTTTGTTTAATTGTGGCCATTTTTGTCTCGCATGGTTACATGTGTCAAGAGTACGCTATCTCTCGTTGGCTTGATTCAGTGCCGCTATAGATCTATGGGGCAAAAGTCTTTGCTTGAATTCTGATGGAAGTGGTCTTGACTTAGATAGAAAGGGGAAAGCAGGCAACATTTTCTTTTTTAATAATCTACGCACTCAAAATACGAGGCATATATGCACGTATGTCATTTAAAGTTTATGGACACCTCTCTAGGACGCAGAATGCACAAAAAACAAACCGAATCTTGACCTCAGTCAACTGGAAGTATTCAAATGTAAACGATTTGCTAGCGAGTCTTATTTGCTGGGTCCTGGTCCACTGCGGGATTTAGCAGCAGTTTCAATAAAGTAAGCAGTTTAGTCAGAATTGCTACTGCAGGAAGGTTGCAGAGTGATCGCCGACGCAGATAGCATTGATTGATTTGTCTCTGGCAATCACGTAACTACGCTAAGAGAACTATTATAGGATGTCCTCCGTAGGAGGGATGCCTTTATGGTATGAAAATTGGGGGGTGGCTTACCATCACCCGTCCTTACTAGAAAACATAAGATTCCTCATGCTGACCATCCTAGATTAGATGTGCTGTTACGACCTTACAACTACCTTTCAGCTAACATCCTGTTGCATATGCTACTCCTTAAAAATGTTTTTAAAAAAGAAGCTACAACTGCCACAGTCGTCTTAACCAATTACTTCACAATTATCAAAAACTTGGAATTCATTCCCAGAAAATATCCACTCCAGCCTGCTTCGGCATATTTTCAAAAGGAAATTCGAGACTACCATCTGCTCTAGACAGGATTGAGAAGGGAACTCAACATCACAAGGAAATTGGTACATTCCTGGACAGACTAGGTAGAAATTGTCTTCTCCAAAGATTTGAGCATGAACATTTCTATCCAGCTGCCAGATCGATGAGACATGCATACATAGAATCCTTGTACGAAATTTGCATTTGCATCGAATTTCCAAATGCGATTTAGTCCATGAAATCAGTCGCGTTCAACTCTAGATTGCCGTGTATCAGGAAAATGGCTTTCTTGGCAACTGAATGACTGACGAACTCACAAGTCGAATGACTACTTTATCGACACGATCAGCAGATAGATACGTCCTGAGTGGAAGCCGTGACTCAGTGGTTAGTGCCTTGGATTACTGAGCAAGAGGTTCGAGGCACGAATCGCAGAAAACATCAAAAAAGTTGTACTGCGCCAAGTATTTGTATTTTTTTATGTCCTGGCATAATAATATCACCTATGTATAAGGAGCAATACGTAACTGGTAGACACGGTAAGACTTGGCAATACCACAGGAAGGTATCACCTCGATATCTTCGAGGGTATTCTCGTGGACAGCCTCGGGCGAGACTTCTTCCGTGAACCACAAGAATTGTTCAGGACACCAGTCAATGACATCTTGTACTACATGAAATCAACGGGATGGTTTTCTAGTTTATAGGAACTCATATCTGTGGAACTAGGATTCTTTCATACCACTGCGTCCGTTCTAGCTGCTAATGAATTAAACAGATGCAGTAGGGGTCTTAAATTAATGATATTTCTGCGCTTAATACTGACGACTAAACCAGGACTCAAGTTCTACCGTTGCTGACCAATGTAAAGATACCAAAGCAAAGTTTTACTGCACAATTCTTGTAAGATACTCGTACAATTGGTCATCTTAACGTACAACATCATCGTATGTACAACCTTTTCTTAAAAGAGACATAGTCCCTCCTTAGAAGGGTTCATATTTTATTTAAACAAAAGTTATCCTTGTAATCCTTACAAGAAACACAAAAGAACAACGATGTAAAATGAGCACACAAAAACCCACCTACAATGTTAAATTGCTTTTCCTTCAATTCATAGAGGCCTCCCACCTCTCACACCCAACAGATGGCTTGTATTTGTTACCCATTCAAAAGGATATATACTGTGTAAAGTGAATTTGAGATGTGATCCCCTTCAGGATGAGTGAACATAAATTCGAAAAGCAAATAAAAATGTCATCAACATCATCATCGTCATCATTATCATCATCACAAGCGTCAGCCATCATCGTACTCTCGTCAAGAAAACGAAAATGATTCCCAAAAACTTGTTTTACACCCTTAATGTCCTTTAGATACACATATCTACACATATGTATATTGCAAATTCAAAAACCATCACAAGCATATCTCATGGATTCCAAGAGAAAAAAAAAATTTACAAGTCGTTGAACGCTGCACATTTTATGCAAATATCAATACGAGATGAACGGAGAACAAGGAGCAAGTAAAAGGGACTATCCAATCCTTTTGATTTGAACATACACACAGCAATATAAAGTGCATTAGTAAAGAGAAAAGTCCTTTTTGAATTTAGGATAACGTCTCGACATGGGCTTCAGATACTATGCCACCAAAAAAAAAAAACACACACAAAGAAAAAAAGGAAAATCCTCAGTGAAAAGATATCGCCTTTGTCCTCCTTTCTGGTACTACGGGTGAATCCTGCTAATGCAATTTCTGAAGATGAATATAGGCTTGGATGGATAAGAGCCAACTGTCAGAGGAATCTCCTTTCTTTCTTTCATAGATTGATGGGGCTCGTAGGCCATGATGACGCGCATCCTTTGTCTCGCATTCTGAAAGGATTGGATAACTCGGTCTCTATGAAAATTGCGAATACAGTCCATCCTGTCCCACATAAGTGCATTAAACTCGATAAGTGTCTATGTGTGTTTGTGTGTATTCCAGTGCGAACTGGGCTAAGAACCTAAACCTAAAATACCCTGCGTAGGCGAGAATGAAAACAAAACAATGACAGCTACGGCTACACAACTATGGTCTTGACAGATGTGAGCTCATTAGTTGAGGCGGAACGTGATCTTGTTTGGCTTCCACTTTTGTTAAACGAATTGAAAAGTAAATGTGCATTGAACTTCAGAGTCGACGAACGATGGACTCCCTTCCAAAAAGGCGACCTCTCACCCCTGAATCACAGGAGTGCGTGTGTGTGTGTAAAAATATTATGAATTTACACAGCCCGCGGCGTGAGTGTTAATTGGTGTCAATGTGTTGTCAATTCAATCAGATTTGTTGATTTACCATGTAACATGGGTTCGTGGAGTGCATATACGCCGAACCGTAATGCAATTAGACGTACGAGTGTATTTTCATTGTTCATTGGGTCGAGGTAAATTTGTGAAAGTACCACCAATCGGGTGGCGGGTGGGTGGGCTTTTAAACGATTCGAGAAATTTTAAATTTTATTTAAATTTGCGTAGATGCCACAGTGGGTGTGAAGTTGGAGTTATTTCGTGGTAGCATATTTATGACCTTGACAGAGATTAAAAACTCTGCATTTGGAACGGCACAAAGGTTAAAAATGTAAACTTGCACAAGCGGTCAGAACAATAGAGAAGCCAATCAGTTAGTTTTAGTTGTAGGCATAGGTAATGGATGTGCAGAGTCAAACACCATTTGCACTCGTGGAAATAGCTATAAATCCACTTAGTAAATTCATATTAGTTTCAATTGGTACGCAAAAAATCAATGATTTCAGTAATGGGTCTTGCCTCCAGGATGTAGTATGACCTCGTTGACCCTGTTCTTCATCGATCTGATTAGATTTTGTAACCATTCTGGCTTAATTTTTCTCCACGCATGGCGAATGTTGTCTTTTAGCCAACTTATGGTGTTGTATTGCATACGTTTTTCGTAGACAAGACCAGAAAGAAATCCTCACACGTTTTCTATACGATTAAGGTCTAGACTACAGGCGGGCCAGTCTAAGACCTGGACATTTTTAGACATAACCACTCTATAGTTTGATGGAGAGAATGGATGTCTGCATTGTCATGTGTGGAAACCCATTCTTTGCCTAAGGCTTTGTCTCTATATTCCAGTAACACTTCATCCAGAAGATCGACGTAATTAGAAGAATTCATCTTCGTTGAAATCCAACAAATGGGTATCCTTTCCGCAAAGCAAAATGCTTGCCAAACCATTATCGATCCTCCTCCGAAATTCCGACTCCAGCATGTGAGAGTAGGTCTTGGCATCCTTTTGAACCACTTAAGCGTTTCGCTGTCAAAATTTGTCGGATTCGTCGGTAGGGTATTGGTACGTTCAAATCTTGCACAATTTTCGCCGAACTTAATTTTTTTTGTGAAGCACTTGTAATAATATGCCTTTTGCCCCGGCAAGAAATTTTTGGAATACGGCCGATCCGCTCCTTGGAGCCATATCTTTCACCCAAATACCTCTGAGACTCTCCAACGAAGCTAAGTATCTTGGAATCATCCTTGACTCAAATCTTACGTGGAAGCGGAACTCAGAGGAACGCATGAAAAAAGCAAGAAAATCTTCGGTAGACGCTGGGGAATGCGACCGCATATATGTACATACACACCTGTCATCTTAATAACCTCACTAAGGTACAAAGATTAGCTTGTATAGGAGTGACAGGAGCACTGAGATCAACATCACAAGCAGGGTTCGAAATAATGATCCATCTGCTTCGCCTGCAGTGTCCTTCAAGCTGAAATCTTTGTCATGGATAGACCAGCGAGGTCAATCCTCACAAAGAAAATAAGTCCATCCCGGATTACAAGCTTCGTGGACAACCAAGCAGCTATCAAGGCATTGGATAAGGAGACAGGACAGTATTTAACTGTCGTGAAATCCTAAACTAACTGGCTCTGCTGGATTCCCGGACATAGTGATATAGAGGGCAACGAGATAGCAGATGAACTAGCCAGGAAAGGTTCAGAACTAGGCACCGAATGTACACACACTCAAATAGACATCCCTATTGGAGTATTGAAGGAGAAAATGAATCACAACACGAGGGAATTAACAAACACTGTTTGGTTATCAAGAGGAGACTGTGACATATCCCGCAACCTATGGCCAGCACTAAATGAAGGTAGAGCCAAATGCTTACTAGCTTAGGGCGAAAAAAGGAAAAGGAAATCCGGATCTTGAAAGATGTACTGACGGGACATTGCGCGATCGGCAATATGGCCAAAAGGATAGGTGTAAACACCCCGCACTACTGCAGGAGCTGTCAAGGTGAAGAGAAAGCAGAAACCATCAAGCATTTACCCTGCGACTGGCCAAAACTTCACAACGGTCGCTTCATCCAAAAGGGAAACAGACTCTTTAGAGAACTGTGCGATGTGGCACAAGCATCGCTGATGGACTTAACGTTATTCATAAAGAGGACACGCTGGTTCGAGTAGGAACCAGAGAACAAGAAATAGTGTTAGAGGTGGCAACATAACCCAAGAGGAACCACAATGGACCAATAGGGCCTCGTGAAAGCACCTTTCGAGATGCACATCCTTTTGTCATTCCTTAGCATGTCAGTTTTGTGAACTTTCTTACACTATCCGATGAAAAGGCTTCATTTGGACCAAGCATTTTATTTCGAATTTCGCACAACACTTATTTCCCCCTGTTCAAGCACAAAACGATCCATTTTCAACGCGGAGGCTTGACAGCACACACCTATCAATATTTTAAGAGCGTTCAGCCAGTCGTGTGGCAGCGCCTATAGAATAATGCAACAGTGGTTCCCCGCTTGTCGTAGAAGACAAGTGCTGCGGTGCCGACGATGGTTAAGGCCGACTTAAAGGGAGAAAACAACACTTAGCTCACCAATAACACTATAACGAGAGCCTGAGACAAGATAACATCGCAAGACCACCCTAGTCCGTATGCGCAGAGGGCCTCCACGTCTGGAGACGGTGGGCTTTAAGAAACGTCAATTGAAATGGAAAACAGAGCGCATACACGTCTCTACAAAACAAAACCAGGATCATAGAAAGTAACGTCACTTAGAGACACTGCTCCGCCGGGCATCGCCCCCTTTATGCAGGGATGAGTGATGCCGAAATGATGCAGAAATGTTCACCCCAGAGCTTGAAGATTTCCGGGGGCGAGTAGTATAATGCTTACAAGCGATGGCCAGCGCTTACAACGTGCGCCCGGCCTTAACGTACGGGGCGGTATATGAAACACAGAAGCGGAACAGATAAAATGTTCTGATATCGGTCTGAGTTACAAAACTAGACCAAATAAGAAACACACGTATACGAGGAAGCTTTACGTAAAGAGTCTCCAAAAACCTCGAAGCTGTCCGACTTAGTTGGCACTCCTACGTGCATAGAAGACCTGCGGACAACCTTATGAAAATGGCTCTGGCGGATCCTGTTCCAGCAGAAGTACAGAAAACAACAATTGGATTACCCAATCACATCTACTTTTCCTAGGATTGTAGTGCCAAACCGAGGATCCAGCAGACGGATACTCAAGTCCAGAAACTGAACTGACCCCATGAGCGCCGCAGCAGCAAGGTAGAACTATAAGCGTTCGGTGTACTTGAACGCGCTATATGATTCGAAAGGTACAAACGTAAAAGAAGAGGAAGGACTTGGGAATGACGAAGCCTTTAGTGCTAGGCTAGCTTCACAAGATGTCTGCAAAAGACCGTTGATTCTACTTTTAAATTCGTGGAGTTTGATGTGTTTTGCAAATATGTTAGTGCGAGTCAACTTGGAACTGGTCTACCATTCCAGACTGCCTGGTAGAATATTTCCAAAAATTTTATGACCCAATGTGTATCTGTGGGACGTTATTGTCGGATCTTCTATCGCCCTTAAGTTTAAAACTGGGGTACGGTAGGCTTGTACGATAGACTTTCCCTTCTGTGTACCTTTTTTTGGTCTTCATTTAAGTAGTGGATTGTTTCGTATTTCTGTCATCAGCTTCAAGATAAGAAGGAACAAATAAGAAAAGCTGAAGCTACGATTGTTCCTCGAGCACGCATATGGATGCAGCACTTGCGGAGTAACCACCACTAACACAAGAAAAATGCAATAGTCCGTGATACGGTGTCTCTAAACCATGCTTAGGATTCTCTGGCCTTAATCTCATTTCAAGTAAGTAGCTCCTTGAAGAACGGATAAGAGACCGATAGACATCACCATTCGACGGCCAATGTGGCAGTGGATTGGACGGGATGTATTGGAAACCTTTAACCCGAATGGCAAGGAGCGTATCGACGAGGAAATACGTGGCGCAGAACAGTGGAAAAAGAATCACAGCATGGAACCGTAAACGACGGCGCGTATTCTTGGTAGAGGCCCTAAAACCTATAAGGGGATACAGGGCACAAGTATAAGCAGACCTGCAACTGTCAGAAACAAGCACAGTACGGTCACCCCATCAACTCGACCTATCTGAATAAGTACAAACCTTTGTAGACTTATAGCTTTGAAAGGGTTTTACGGACACATGGGTATTAAGGAAGGTCCATAGGGTCCTGATTCAGTTCTAATCCTGAAATAAGACTCATATTCATCCAAGCTGCAACTAAACAGACCTAGAACTGCAGCCCCCACGTTAGCCAGTTATTGACAAGCCTATATCACATGGAAAAGCCCCCCTAATTCAATTATAAACGCGTCTCACTTATATCCATGCTGACCAAACAACGTGCTAGGACCAATAAATTATGTAGTGGAATGCACCAACATGCGGGCGCGATATTTTAAACCACAACGACAGCTAAGCATTAGCACGGTTAGGTGTGTTCTTTCTATACAACCACTTTTCTGCAACAATTTAAAATTAACAACGTGCAACAAAAAGGCGAATCGAAAGACGAAAGCAATTTCATTACACTCTCCCCCATTTCGTGCAAACATTCAACAAAAATCGTTCGCCTTCATATTCCTCATCATGGCCCGCTGTAGAACACCCTACATAAGTAGATACCAACGCTAACAGTAGAGTAGTAGCCAACTGACAAGCCCCAAACCCAATACCGACCCCCGCACATCCTGTTTGTGAAATGAAATTACAATTTCACTTAAACCATTAAAAAGCAATGAATCAGAAGGACGAAGAAGGAGAACAGAAATGACGGTGATTCGCTCGTCTTTTATACCCATCGGTGCCGCCAGAAGGTGCCAATCCTGGAGGGGTTTACTAACAGAGGGCACACAAGTAAAATCAATAATTCCAACTGCAGATAGATACAAGGACGAACAATGATATTCCAAGAAATGATGTTTTTTTTCTTTTCTTCCTCCAAAGATATTTTCTTTTCATTTTTCTGATTTCTAAGGATGATTTCTACCACCCATGACAGGAAATCCTTCAGCGCCAAAGCTTACATTAAATTGCAATCAGTCCAGATGTGTATTTGGGCGGCGAGGAAACATGAAACGTTTTAATTATGTGTAAAGAAAGGACATCCATCATACAAAAAGAAATGTTATATCTACTCCATAAAACAAGGATAATAAATGAATATGACTGAAAGACCTCCCCCTAACACACGCCCAAAAGGAAGGCATTGAATGTGTATGCAGGGATTAGCGTGCAAACAATAGCAAGTAAAAGAGGCGGCACGGCTTTCACCTGCGTAGTCTGTAGTAGGTACCGTGTCGTTGGCGGCGATGACGTGCCACAGGATACATATATAGACAACACTCTCGAGCTCTTTTATACCTTTTTGGAGGCAAATATGGATACATCCATAAGTCAAACAATAATGACTCTTAAAAAACAACTCTCCCCACTGCCCTAGCAAAGGTTAATCCCTTAGACACCCTTCAACGTCAAAAACGAAACGATATGCATGCGTATGTATGGGTATCCTTATAGTACTTCTTACAGTATTTGCACTTAAATAAACCCATTGGGGGGTTGAGGGTTGTTCTTTTATAACAAAGACTTCCCTTCCAAGTTTGCACGGCTGAAGAAGACGCGCCACCACGACATCCATCGACGGCACATAGAAACAATTCTATGAATAAGAACCAAAAAGTAGAAGAAGAAAAACGACAACACAAGGGCGAGACGATGATGACGAATGACGGAAATTACACGATGATAGCATGAGACCTACTTATATATCAAATTCATTTCATTCCGAGACACAAAGGGGGAGCACCACCAAGGATACGATACGGATACGGATTAACCATGGCAAAGTGCCGATGTTCTATTCGATTTCAGAGAGTGGGTGGATGGTTCCTGCCTGCATACAATGTTGTCTACAAAGGGTTGATATTCCGGGCAAAAGAATTCATAAAAAAAGGAGTTTTTGGTTTCCAACACAGTTTCCGTTCTTTTTGGATTGCTGCACGTTCGACACCCCTCGTCCTTCACATAGACTCCTCCGTGCGACTGCAGAATGAATCGCAATCATCAGCGTAATTGGAGAAGGGAATTGTATTCCGTTTATTTATTCTAGTTAATTGTCCATTGTGTTCGGTTGATGGCTTTGTATGTACATTTCAGGGTCAATAGTTGCTTTATTAATGAAGTCGGGCGCATAGACTTTCAGCAGATACACAAGGATGTGAAGGGGGAGGTATCAGTCTCTTCAACATCACGTACAGGATCTTGTATGCTCTTCGTCAGCAACCTGATTGGCTCCTATCAGTGTGGTTTCAGGACAGGAAAGTCCACAGTCGATCAAATCTTCACACTCCGGCAGATCCTGGACAAAACACAAGAAGTCCAAATCGATACCCACCATCTTTTTATCGATTTTATCGATATCGTTCGGATACCGATGGAGAACGATTGCTGACCTCACTGAAACCTTTGATGTCAGAAAAGGATTTAGACAATTGTGCGAAATTCACAAGCCAACACCGGAGGGATGCACAATTGTTCAAAAGTCTGTGCAACAACCACGCACGCCGACAACATTCGCATAATTGATTGTTGGACTGTCACTGGTGCGTTTGCCAGTATTAGAACAGAAACTGCGAAAATGGGTTTACCTGTAAAGGAGCGCACAACCAAGAACATGCTGTCCAAAAGAAGAGACTTACAACATGAGCGAATCGAACAGAACGTCACAGTAGACAACTACAACTTTGAGGTAGTAAGGGACTCTGTCTACGTTGGCTCTGCTATGAACTCTGTCAACACCATCTCAGCAGAAATGAAACGAAGAGTAACTCTTGCCCATCGCTGTTTCCTTGGACTATGAAGGCGATTGATATGCGCTATCCCCAACAACTATAAATTTGGGCTTCCACCTAAACCATCGCCGATGCCGCAGCAAACGCCCTCTCTCGGATGAACTGCGCCAGCCCATTCAAAGCCATCATTCCGGAACGCGGTGTATGGATTTCCCATCTGTGTGGCACACCGATGGTATAAAAACAGAAAACGGAGTTGGTGCAGGCATATACGGCCCCAACTTTAAACAACCAGTTTCTCTTGGCTGCTCCACATCTGTCTTTCAAGCCGAGGTTTTTGCAATTGAGCTCTGTGCCAGAGAGTGCAACAGACGCAACCTACGTAGAATACAAGTTGTCATCTTTTTCGACAGTCAGTCAGCGATAAACGTTCTGAACTCCTTTCGTTTTAAGTCCAAGCTCGTCTGGAACTGTCTGGATGCTCTAAAGTAGGTCGCTGGTCACAATCAAATCACAATTCATTGGTTTCCAGGACATGAAGGCTTAAAGGGCAATGAAATTGCTGATGAGCTAGCCAGACTAGGATCGCAATTTTCATTCATTGGCCCGTCTCCATTTTGTGGCTTAACCCATGGGAGTTAAGCTCGAACCGAGCTACGTCAAGCCAAGAGATTCATCAATGCCTCCGATAGCAAGAGAAGTCAGGAAATTCTCACATTGAACAAGCGTGATGCTAAGCTCCTCATGGACTCTGTTCACTCAACTGCCATCTTCACAAGATGGACATAAGTCCTACGGACACGTGCCGATTTTGTCTGGAGGAGTAAGGGTATGCCAAGCATATACTGTGCGATTGTCCCGCCATGGCTCGAAGGAGGCAAAGATACTTTGAAAGGGAGTTCAGTTCCCCAAGCATAGTCAACCAGTCACCCGCAAAAACGATTGCAAGGTTCCTTCACGACTTTGATTTTTGCTGGGGATAAATATTCTCTCCATTACTAGGTGAACCTAGGGATAGCACGAAACATCTTCTAGGTAGCAGTGCTTGTCTGTTCTTCCTAGGGATAGGCAGAAGGCCCCTCAGAGCCGAATTCTAGTTATCCAGAATAGGTGCCTTCTGGTTGGTTGAAGCCCAGGTTCACCCTGAACCGTAGCCGCCAAGTAAGTAAGTAAGCAAGTAGTAGGCAGGCGGAGCTTTGTTTGTTCATAACTTTTCTTTGTTTTGCCCCCAGTTCGCTTCAAGACGGGCTTGTTTCTCCAGTTGCGGTGAAATCATTTACTACAGCAGTGACCATATAGCAGTGATACTTTTCCATTTTTTATGTTTCAGCAGCTGTCAAAGTTACCAATGACGTCCAGCTGTCAAAATACTCAGTAAGGCTTGCCATTTCCGGCTCAGCTGTAAATACGCAACGTAAATTTTGTCGTGAGGTCGGTCGTCCTTATCGCTTCAGTGTGCAGGCAATTCGGCTATATCAACAGGCAAAATTGCCGTTATTGGAGCGAACACAATCCACAAGTGTTCAACCAAGCATCAATGCATCCACAAAGATTGACTGTTTGGTGCGATTTATGGCATGGCAGCATCGTCGGACCTTATTTCTTTCGAAATGAGGAAGGAGACACTAGAGAGCTATGTTAACCGACTTTCTGTGGCCAGAGCTCGACAACATCGATATATCCGAGCTGTGGTTTCAACAAAACGGCGCTACACGCCATACAAGCGACGCAACGCTCGAAGTAGTGAAGGAGAAATTTAGCGACTGGGTCATCTCACGGCGAGCGTTCATCAATTGGCGGCCGCGATCATGTGACTTGACACCACTCGATTATTTTCTCTGGAGCTACATCAAGTCCTACTACATGTTACATCCATCGCGTATTCATGCATCGCCTTGGACTCAAAGAGCTCCAGACCAAGAATGCTCACATCTGCGAGTTGGAAGTGTTGTGTCTCCAGTTAGTCGTTAGTCTTCTCCAGGATCTGATTTAGCGTGAAGATTTCTATCGTCGATCTACCGCAGCGGGAGTCACACTGGTATTAGGACAATAGTCCTAATAGGTCCCAATTTTTGACTCGAGACATTCGAAATTTGCCCACTTTCTGGAAATTGTTAGTACAGCAATGAATTAACCAACTAAAGCGAGTCCAATGACCCCTTTCATAATTCAGCGAAACGTATTCCAAGATAGATACTTCCGCATTCATTGCAACATTTGTAGACAGTACTTAAATATTGTCACGTCAACAAGCTTACATAGTCTATAAAATTAAATGTACCACCCAAGAGCATGAAACCATCACATGGGTACCATGCATAATCAAGATACAAAATCTCATTAAACAATCATAATTTAATCAGCATCAGACCAAGCAAATCCATATGGAGCGGCACAATTAATTAATTCGTACAACGACAACAATGGCATCCTAACAACCAACGGCTACATCACTGACCTACCGACTTCCTCTAGCCGATATTAAAAATCTAAAACCAATTTCTTTGCATGCTTCGTTACATATGTACATATGTATCCCCTGTTCACTTTCGATTCAATTTTAATGGGGGGAAGCAAGCTATCTGCACTCGTCCTGGACTATGAAGTAAATTACACCGTCCTTAGTCCTTAGTCTCCCTTGAGCTTTCCCCATCTCATACTCACTTTCGAATTCGATTAGTCACACACACATACATAGAGAGAGAAACACACAAGGCCTAGTACATTTCGCGCAGCATCGTCAGGTATACTTATGTCTTTCACGCTTGTGCCCAAGTAATTGAATTTATATTCGTCTAATGGCCCAGATTGTATGGATGTAGTTACACGGTGCATATACAAGGACACGAAACTACATGTCCTCGATGGTAAATCACCCTTAACGTGTGCAAACTGCAAAACACACACAAAACTATCATGCCGCCCACCCCAAACCCATTTGCCTAAGGACACTAAATCCCCTCTACAGCTGCATAAATAAATCGCATTAATATTCATCCCGAAACCTGAAACCACTTTTGCCCCAGATCGAGGGAGGAGCCTGCTCGTTCTGATGATATGATGTTATTCTTGAAATGTAGGGCAACCACATCAACCCAACCACTAACTATCCGCACCATCATCTAACTACTCGTAGATACCTACGATGACTTCCGCCAGCAGTCATCTCTTTACCCCGATCAAGTCAAATCGTCATCTTCACTGATATAGAAGATTCCACTCCATTTGGTGTTTGAGTTTGACATTTGCGACACCGCATTTCTTGTATCTTGTATTTTTTTTTTTTTTTTTGAATTTTTAATGCAAGTGTCAGAGGCAAGCAAGCAAGCGAGTCCTTGCAGGTTGAAAGATGAGAGAGAGATCAGCATCGGATGGTGTATCTAACTCATGAAACCTTGATGGAGCAATTATCCTTTTGTAATGGTTTTGTGGATGCAGGTGTCTGTAGCATATCCCTGGTGTTGTACCAGAAACCAGAACGCTATGAATTTTCCACTCGGCTTGAGGTATAAGAAATCGAGCCCATGGCAAGACTGCTGCAGCGCCTCTGGGTTACTTTGTAAATATTTTCTGTTGGTGGAATGCACATAGGAAAACTGTGTTGCATGCACGAATCGGATCGTGTTGTACCCTATGAGGGAAAAGGTGACAATTGGAAGGTTTTATCGGATATGGAGGGTTGGAGAGTGCAGGCTTCTGTTAATTATTCTGTTGAGGGAAATCAGTGGAGAGGCTGAAGGGCCTGCGACCGTTGGAGAGTCAGAGCCTGAACTGCTGCCTTCCATCATTCACGGTCCCGGGCTCGTTGCTTTCAGTTGGCAAGACCAAGATTTATTGCGCCCGTGATCACTTGGTCCTTAAAGCGAAGGTTCGGCCTCGAACTAGTGGGCTGGGATTCAAGGACTCCCTTACCTGGAGCGATGTCGTCTATTCGCTCGACGTGACCGAGCCAGTGTAGTCGAGGATGTTTTGCCTTCCGGACTACACGCACATCTTCGTACAGCTCATAGAGTTCGCGGTTATGTCTTCTCCTCCATTCGGCTTGCGATCTTTCTTTCGAAGGATCCCAAGATCTGCTCTGCCGTCCTGCTTATCGACCAGCTTTCGGCTCCGTAAAGCTCGACTGGCAAGATCAATGTTTTATAGATCATAATTTTGGTCCTTTGGGTTAGGGGTTTGGACCCAAGTTGTTTAGACAGGCCGAAGTAGCAACGGTTGCCTAGGGTAATCCTGCGCCAAATATCCACCAGGGCGTCAGTTGTGGAGTTTACGTTTGCCCCGAGGTAGATAAACTCCTTCACCACCTCAAAATTATGGCTGCCGATGGTGACATTTTGTCCAATGCGGTGTGCGACGGAATTGTTTCTGGTCGACAGCTCATTGATCTCAAGACCAACTCGTCTAGCCTCTTT
Organism: Blera fallax; assembly: GCA_946965025.1. Taxonomy (NCBI): domain Eukaryota; kingdom Metazoa; phylum Arthropoda; class Insecta; order Diptera; family Syrphidae; genus Blera; species Blera fallax. The sequence continues at coordinate 30,174,660 of OX337246.1, forward strand.
TTCAATCCCCGTAAATGCTTCAATAACGGCACGCTGGGAGCCGGCGATAATATCTATATCGTCAGCATACCCCAAGAGCTGCAAGGATTTGAAAAAAATAGTGCCTTCCATGTTGACACCCGCCCACCGCACTATATGTTGTGAAGGAGTCACAAGACAGCGCGTCTCCTTGTCGAAATCCAGTGCGTGTTTGGAAAAATTTGGAGGTTCTACTTCCAAGTGTTTTCGAGCGTGGCGCGACATAACCGGATCAGTTTTTTCGGAATCCCGAAATCGGCCATCACATTGTATAGTGCCAAACGATGAATACTGTGGTAAGCGGCTTTGAAGTCGATGAAGATATGGTGGGTATCGACTTGGGACTCGTTGGTCTTTTCCAGGATTTGCCGAAGTGTCAAGCCACACTGATATCGCCCAATTTGTGTGGAGCAAAATGGTTTTAGACGGTCACACAGTACACTGGATAGGAGCTTGTAAGCAACATTAAGCGAGGATATGTAGTTACGAGACATAGGATCGCCCTTTTGTTGTAGATACGTAGGGACTATCCCTACAACTTGCGATACGGTACTGCGACTTTTGCTTGAGACCTTTTGCACTTTTACAAAAGACTTGTCGTCTGAATGCCGTCTCTGTCAAGAGGAAGGGAAAGCAAATGAGGGTCTATGGTCTGGGCACGATAAAATACTTATGGTAAGAGCGGGCACCTTTTGTGGGGATTAGGGCCTAGCTTTTCGCGACCAGTCGTGTGCATGTTTAATTTTTTTGCACAAATCGAAGGGGCCTGCAGTTTGAAGCCATATCCGAAAGGCGAACTGAAAGCTTTTTCATGACAGCTATTACTCTTGAACATTTTTCAAAAATTCGTAAGAGGTGGGACCGTGAACAAAACTTTTTGATATTTTCTGGGAGAAAAACTTCAAACCTTCAGGTCAATAGATCAATGCCTTAGGCGCTGAGCAACGCCATCAAAGCAGGAAGCTGGGAGCTTCTTTTATTTCTTCAGCAGTGAAAGCACTCTTCCCAAAAAGTATCTTACCTCGCACAGATTTATCCTCCACGGCACTGAGATTCTGAGATTGCTTTCGTCTTATTCAGATGGTACCTCCGTCAGTCGTGAATGGGGAGAGAGTTCACAAACCTCTTAATATCATCCCTGCTTTGGTGCATTTCTTTCCTGTTCTTATTTATCCACTGAAAGGTCCTATGGCCGTCTTAATCTGCCTCAGTCCTTGATTGTGTTCCCGGGAAGTTGTTATGCTTGTTGCATTACATCGATTACTCTTAGGACTGCTTGTGGCATCTAATTAAATCTAGTTCAGTGGAAGTCGCATAGTCATCAATACATTTGAGCCCTGCCTATTTTTTTATGAATGGCCTTGGCCTTGATAGGTAATCACGCAGCAGGGCTAGAATTACCACAAAACGACTACGGTAGCAACTGCACGGACGAAGAGGAAATAGAATCCGTTCGTCACCTCCTTTATGACTGTCCAGCGCTGGCGACAAAAAGAAGCCGTGCTCTTGGCAGTTAATTCCTTTCAGAACTGGACGAGTAAGGTAACATTGAGCTAAGCAAACTCCTGACATTCGCACATTTATCTGGGTGGTTTAACTTAGCGGTCGAAGACTGATATTTAGGTTCCCAGGGTTTTTTAAAATATTGAACACAATGGGCTCTTAGTGGTCTAAGTGAGCCATTGACAATCCTGTCAACAAGGGCACCCATTTACCTTACCTTAACCTAGACCGGAAACGTTCAGATTTTGTAATTGGGTAGAACGATACCAGTACCGGTTTTAGAAAAGATTCCTTTAAGATCATTATGCTCTTATCCCATTTTTCCAGACTTTGACCTTTATCTTTGGCCAAAAATTCACTGCCAAACAGAGCATGCCTAGAGCTGGAAATTCTTTAAGGATGGCTTGATCCTCTGATTACTTGGTTTAGAATTTTCCATACAACAAATTAACTGCGCTACGCTTTACTTCTTATATGAACAAGGTGGAAGGGAGGAGAGTCCTATAATTGCCTCGTTGTCTTCAAAGCCGGATAGTTGATTCCAAGGGAGGCTAAGCTTGAAGCTTATTAAACGTGGTGGTCGTAACCTTCCTTTTCCTGGTATGCAATTAGACATGCGGATACGTCAGTATTAAGGCCAACAGTCACTACACCGTCAGATCTATCTATGGTCACATACTCGTAACACAGAAGACCTCTCAGAATATACATTTAGATGGAATACTCTCTCTTGGAATAACGTCTCATCGGGTAGCGTCGTTCGGGATAAATTCTGTCGATATAAACACTGAGGTCAGTACAACGACTATCGTAATAAATTCTATCTGAGCAACGTCGTACAAACAACCCTTCTACAGAACCTGCTTGTGTTGCATTTCTCCCTTAAACACTTCCCTCGTCACGCTTTACAAACTGAGATTGTGATACCCTATCGCAATAGAGTACAAAACCCCGAAGAAAAGATAAAGATACAAACCGCACAACTGCCTTGCGACAAGTGTGCTGGCATCTCACCAGTTGTTGTCAGTGTCACGGAAGTACGGTATTCGCACACCACATTGCATTGTACAATATCTTTTGTTTATAATTTCTCATCTTCTTTATACTTTTCTTCTTTTCTTTTTGTTGTACGATCCAATGTAATGCACAAGGAGTGAGAAGAGAACGGCACAGACGTATCGCATACAATAATTACGACTCATAGACAAATGAAATTTGATCCACAACATAAAGTGAATGCCTTACGGTTACCAGCTGCAATCCGCAGTGATAATATTTTTAATTTCACTTCAGATACTGATGCTGGCGGATAAGATACTTATAATCGGAGCGGTGGTATGTGTAGTCGTAGTCGACACTGCTATTTAGCTGATGTTGCAATAAAAGGTTGACTGAGTTTCTATGTCGCATAGATGAGCGGGGGGCGGATTCGACTCGAATGGAATGGAGTGTGGTGGAAAGTGTGGAATTTCATTCCGCTGCGCTGGTGATGTAGTGATTTCTGTCAAATCATATTTTTCACTTTTAATTCCGGTATTTAGCGGTATGAACTCGGTTGATGCGACTAAGCAGCTGCAAATGTAATTAGCTTGAGTATGGTATGGCGCATGTCATTTTATCGTCTGGTTTTTGTCTAATCCTGTTCTTTAGTATGCCAACAGATGGCGCTTGAATGTTGTCCATTACAATGTCATGGCGTTGTTTGGTATCGATCAGGGGTGGTAGCTACGTTTCACAGTCTAAAAAGTGACTTTGTGGAGCGGTGAAGTACATTATATGACATAAATTCAGAGTTCACAAGGATTTCCAGTAACCATCTATGGTTCGCAGATCCCACACACAAACTCTGCAAAATATTTGGGCATGACCCTGGACAGAATATGTCAAAAAGAAAAGGATCGAAAATGAACTGACTATTAGGTAAGTACTCATCGCTATCTGTCCAAAATAAGCTGTTGCTTTACAATCAAGTAATTAAGCCCGTATGGCCTTATGGTAGTCAACTTTGGGGATGTGCTAGACCCGGTGTCATTGACTGTATTCAAAGATTCGAAAATTAAATTTAAGAAATGCGCCATGGTACGTTAGAAATATCTACCTTCATCGGAATCTGTGGATAGAAACTCTCCACGATTCCATCGGCAACATCGCGAAGGCCACAAAAGAAGACTTACGCCACACGTAAATGACAGACCCAATCAAGCAGCTGTGTATCGGAGATTCTTCTTCGTCTTCTTCCTTTTGTTCGGCGAGGTTATGATCAGGATTATAGGGATCATTACCCTCCTCCACTTTACTACATCCCTACTGGTCCGCCCGTGGGCTTCGCCGATTCGAGCTCAGAAAGTATCTGCAAGCCTCCCGGTCTCAGATCACTTTGTCAATGAGGCCAAACAAATGTTTGCTGTTTTGCATTTGTGTGATCCAGGAGTTTTTTGGCCTGCCTCTCTTCCGCGCCTGTATAGGAACTATGATTGACATTGCCTTTTTGACAGGGTTCGCAGGATCCCTCCTTTGAACATGGCAATACCAACTGAGCCGGTCGTGCTCCAATTTTATCGAGATAGGTTCTTTGACTAGAAGGCTTCCTCGGATCTTCGAACTTCTAATTCAATCAAGCTTTGTTACTCCTGCTGTCAGCAGCAATTGTAAACGCGGAACAATAGGACCACATTTCATGAACATTTTTTCGGTTGTTCTTATGAAAAGTTGGGCGCATCAATTGACTGACGGAAGGACGAACATTCACAACACATTGACCTTAAACGGAAAAATCAAGTAAATATTTTGAAATGAAATTTGCTCCATTTCCAGAGATCATCAGACCGATTCATGCTGTTTACTGAGGAAACAAGAAAGCAAAAAGAGCTACCCTTATGGTCCACTTAAATTTTAGCTCTCATTATAGCTCTGAGGTCAGTCTTTAGACAACGAGTTCGTATGGTCACGCGTCAATCCTAGGTTAAGTTAGGTAGGTGGGTGCCCTAGTTGACAGGAGACTGCCAACGGCTCGCTTAGACAAACGATGAGTCCATTGTACCCAATAGTAGACCCCTGAGAACCTAAATTTCATAATCGACAGCTGAACTGAACCAGATACATATATGTATGTATGTACAAATCTCAGGAGTTTGGTCAGCTCAATGTTTCTTAGATCATCCAGCTCCGCAGGGAAGTAGCTCCCAAGAGTGTCCTACCATTTGGTGGCTAGTGCTGGGCAATCACATTGCAAGTGGCGAATGGATTCAATTTCCTCTTCGTCAATGCAGTTCCTATAGAAGTCGTTGTGGGGTAGTCGTAGCCTTGCCGCATGACGCCAACAGCTATGTGAACATCCCTGCAACTGAGTTTCATGAGATCTGCGGATCTGTTTTTGTCATAGACTGGCCGATACCAACGATACCAACGCCTATTACCTTTCTCATTGGACGCAATAAAGTGCTAAGCGGTGTGCCAGCCTCGGGAAGAGCCTGCAAGGCACTCAGATGTCACCCAGCCTTGGCTAGTTCATCCGCCTTTACGTTACCTGGTATATTCATGTGGCCCGGTACCCAACAGAGGTTCACCTTGTCAGCCACAGAGATGTCACCCAGTCTATTAATGCACGTTTTTACGAGCTTCGTCTTCACCGATGTTGGCTGTAACGCTTTAATGGCTGCTTGACTGTGAGCATAGATGCTGATTGCTTTTCCTGAGATGTTACTCTCGCTAATCATGTCTGCAACTTGTTTTATGGCAGCAACTTCGGCTTGAAAAACATTGCAATCGTCCTCAAGTCTGAAGGACCGGTTTTCATTTCGGGACTCGCAGTAGACACCAACACCAGTCCCTACATCCATTTTGAATCCGACGGTATAGATAGCCAGTTCATTTCCGGAACAGACTAACCCTTCATCCCACTCCTCCCTGCTATGAATTCTGATAGAGAATCTTCGATTGCAGTTTGCTAGTGGGGCGATGTAGAACGTTTCCGTCCGGAGTCTCGATATATTCCACCGATTCAAAATTGACGCATGAGCATAAGGTTTAGCTAGTCATAGTCCGTCTTCCCGTTGTCCGTCTTTGTTGTTATTCCAGCGATCCACAGACTATTGACGCACCCTTGAGGGAAACATCCCTCGAGCCATTTATAAAATAGAGCCACAAACAATCGACAACCCACTGCAATTTGGATTGACGGGATGAGCTTTTTGCCAGTCAGCCGCGGAAGACATATTGAGTGAAACACTCAGAAGGTGTACTTGCTTCAATGAAGTAAAAATCACTGGAACGGTGTAGGCAGGAGCAGGAGAAGAATATCTCCCTTAGCCCACTTCGTCTAAAAATGTTGCTTTTGCAAATATTCGCAGGCTCCATAGCCTTTCAACGATCTGATCTATGTATGTCACCCAAATTAAAACGTTTGACGGCGAAAAGTAATTATTTCCAGGAGAAGGTAGCAGAGTGCACCTCTTCTTTCCTTAGAACAGCATATGTTACGCCAGTTCCTGGCCTAAGTGTGCATAGGTACAATTCACTGAAACCTCACTCCTCACACAAAAGCGCTCAAATGAGTGGGTTTCAATTCAGTTCAACCCTTTCTCCGGCAATCTGATCCTAGTCAGTGCCTGCAATCCATCGCACACAACTGATTTGTACAATAACTCACTACAATGACCCGATGTCACTACGCTCTGACAGTCGCGGTGAAATAAAAACAAATCAAAACCCCACTCGAACATTGCGTGCTATGCGAGAATTATCATTTCACTCAAAATTAGTTCTAATTACGATTTCCGATGGCAGTGCGGAAGTACTTTGGCCCATAAAACGCTCTAGCTGTCATCGCATTCATGTTGGACACACCATGCGAGTGGGCTGGAGAGCTCATTAGTCGTATTGTTGTTAAGAGGAAAACACTTTCAAAGAGAAAAGTTACAACTTTTTTTTTCTTCCACTTTTTTGTTGTTGTATTGAAAATTATTTAAAAAAAAAAAAAAAATTCTTTTGTCTATCCCACCATGACCTCATAAAGTGTCTGAAAAGCAGCGCTGGCACATTATTTCCGTTTGATGTGGGGAAAACAAAGGAATTATCATTCCGCAATTAATGTCAAAGACCACCCAACCACGCCTCGGGCTTAAACCACTTTTAAAGCCCACCAGTCGGTCCAAGTCGTAAATTTCAAAGTCGACGTCTAATTAACTCTTTCAACAGAAACTAGTTCCGTGAAATATAGTGATTATAACGTGTGTGTGTCTGCCCAGCGGATAACAGTTGGTGTCAATTTATCATATATGTCCCCTGGGTACACCTTACATGGATCCCTACACCCGTGTGGTATACATAGACGCTTTAGCACAAAGAGACACGGATATAATGTGCTATGCAGTAGAATGCCATTAGGCATCGTTAGGATGATGAAAGGACAAGCGAACAAGAGCTAGAGCGAGGGCTTCAACGAACGAACCAAACCTCTAGTTGTCTTTCCGCTTTCAAAAGGGGAATATCCTTCAAGATATCGTCATCAAAACACAGTTTCAACCCTTGAATTGCGATCAAGAATTTTGTCATTTACTGTCACAAGCATTTTCAGTTCAATGATCTTGTAGAATGCATAGGGCACGCCCAAAATCCAGTCCCTCCAGCCTCTTTCCAACTCTTTACACTTCATTCCCTGTGAACAGCTGGATTATTAACAGCGAAGCTGTTACCTTAACCACAACGCTTGTAAATTTCCAAAGGTGTTCAGCCCTGAAGTGACGCACGTTCATGGGTCT